>JAAGVU020000012.1:0-37087 GCA_011763525.2 Mormyrus iriodes | reverse complement strand
CCTCCCTGCTTTTAAAAGCCCTTGGACTATGAATCATCTCTTTTTGTTTTCTCTATTTCTCCTTGCGCTGACTTCCCCTTTAAGACAGCTGTTTTTTTTTTTTTTTAAAGTGTTTTCAAATAGGTGGTAACCGGCATGATATGCTAATGAGCTCCAGCCCCCACTTTCCGTCAGTGCTTGGTCAATTATGGCTGTATTTTGGCAACCCTGCTGCCTCCGCTAGCGGCGAATGGGGCGTCTCCTGCATGTGGAATTTATGAGCTCTCTGGGAGATCTGCCTGATTACACATACTGTGACTGGGCCAGGAGCACGTGAGACACCTCCTGTGGGCTTCACAGGCTAGCGGTAGGAGCCTGAGTACCCAGAGGGAGCGCGCTGCTCCTTTGAGGCTCCTCAAATAAAGTTGGGACCCGCTGGGGTCACAGGAACTTCCTGCGCCTGACCATCTGTTTGGCTCCTGAATAAAAGCATTGTAAGAGCAGGAGAGAAATGTTAACATCAATATTTACCTGACTGTACAAAAGGCCCCAGTTAAGCGCTCTCTCTCTCCGTTTTAGAATTCTTCCACAAAGGATGTTCATTTACTTTTACACAATAGACCTGTGACATTTGCAGATTTTATTGTTTGACCAGCTTTATTCATACATGTTATATTGTTTCAGTTACTCCATATTGTAACTGTTTAAATCATGATTAAGCTTAAAAAAAGATCAACTTTATATGAAGTTACAATGTGTAATTTAACACCCTTTAGCTAAAAGTTAAACCAAGTAATTAAATATAAGGATGCAGGTAAAAGCAGTAAAAGTGTATAATAAAATATCATATTGAATAATATTGTAAAATAAAATAAATATAATGTTGTAAAATATTTCTACAATAAAATATAATACTGTTATAAAAATTTTAGCAGGAATCTTAATGAGTGGCACTGTGGTATGCACTGACATCATTGAGATCTTTTAATGGACGTTATTGTTGCTTTTGGGAATAAAGCAGAGTATAAGACGTTCTGGGATGACCCACCCTGCTGTCCTGTGATTGGTGTTTAGATGAGGTGGTTCTGAAGTTTGAGGATGGACGGGTTCGGGCAAGAAACCTGCTCTATGATACCTTGCCTGTTACTGTGCATGGCAACGGACCCACGAAGGTAAGTAGCTGTGATTAAGCAGCTAACAAGCCCTTTAGCATAGTAACGAGTCAGAGTTATAAGTGTAGGGCTTAGTGGCAGCTTACATATAGGTTCTTGGTCCATTCTTTACATACTGGAAAATGATAAAAGTAACTGACATTTGTTTTGTTATTTAAATCTGTTGCACCTGCTCTTGTTTGGTAAAGTAAAATATGTCAGATAAAGTTGGGTGTGCAGCAGCTCATTTTCAGTTAATTGTTATTTGTACCCCTTTCCAGTCACAGAGCGCTCTATTTTGAGACTTGTTTAAGTGAGAGAACATTCTGTAAGTTAGTGCAGTTTGGTGAAAATTGTGAAGTATAACAATTTCTTTTATTATGAAAATTTTAAATTTTGCATTGAAGAGAAGTTGACTTTTGTTTGTATTTGCTGTCAGTTATAGTGCTTAGAAAGGAAATCGGAATCGGCATAAATCGGTATCAGCAGGGCACACTTGCAAAAAAATGGAAATCGGAATCAGCCAAGAAAACTGTGTTCGGTGCATCTCTAATATTTATATATGTTGCCATCTGTAGTGAATGTTATGACCCAGCAGTGAGTATCTGAATGTGGTCATGTTTCAGCTGCAGATAAACTACCTCGGAAATTACATCCCCAGGACGTGGACCTTCGAGACGGGCTGCACCATCTGTGGTGAGGACCAGCGGCCACTCTCCGGGCTGAAGGTGGGCCGATTTTTTGTTTCTGGAATGTTCCAAAGCTCTAAGGTTGTGTTTTGTAGTTGAGTGACTGGGTCAGGTCCCAAGGGAGTGTTTGCTGTCCTGCATGCTGTTTGACCCAAAGTGACTGGGTCTAAACATCCAGGTCATACATAGTGTATAAAAGTGAAAGTTGTGTGGCATTGGGCTTAAAGGATGGAGACATTGACAGAACATTAGGAGAATTATTTGTAATAAATGTTATTAAAAAGTAGACTATTATACAGGAGTGAATGGAAGATGCTTTGGGTTAAAGTCCACACACACCTGCCTCACCACATACATTTCTATTTCGACCCTCCTCTCGATATTTTAGCAGAGCACACTTTACAGTCCGCTATGCTTTAGTTCTTGTTGTCAGTTTAGAAGTACTTCCACACCACTGCCATTTGCCAAAAGCTGGTTTGGTTTCCTCGTGAGTAGGCCGAAGGTTTAGCATCCTCCACTATGTATGGGTGCCTCAGGTATATGGAATGCATGTGAAGCTTTGGTGATAGGGGAGGCACTAGTTTGACTTTCCATGTAGGAAAAGAGTTTGGGACATTTCTTTGGTTGGGCTCTTCAGTCCTTATAGCCAGAACTGAGCTTTGGCACGGTATCCATCATGGCACACAAAATGACACTTAAATAATTTATTCTATAGGTGACACTTCAAATGTTGCATTCTTTTATTCTGAATAGCATGACATTTTTATATCAGTGTTACAGTATTTGCTGTGTATGTTAATGTTTATGTGCAATTCAAATTGAAATATTAAGCACTATTGTAAAAAGCTTCATCTACACTGTCTGTATAAATTAATTTAAATTCAATTCCATTTTAATTCTACTACCTTAAATTTTAATTCAAATTGCAAATCTGCATTCTGTTTTCACCTCCAATTCAAATTCTATTAGTGTTGTCACGATACAAAAATTATGACTTCGGTACCAAAACCACTTGACGTGGTAAATTACACGCGTATGTCACTGAATTTTATCACTGAAATTCAAATACATTAAAGATGCTCTCTGTGGTGGTATTACAAGCTACGGAGCTCGCTAATCCTGCTGCTGTTTCAGTCGTTGACTTCGTTGTGAAGTAGCAAGCTCTGTATGTTGGATGGCATCTCTGTCTGCTGCAGGAGAGCGATTACCCCCTGGTGGTCATCGGGATCTTCATACAGCAGCCAACCCCCTTTGTCTCCGTGTTTTTCGAGCGCCTGCTAGACCTGAAGTACCCCAAGGACCGACTCAAACTCTTCATTTACAACCATGTGAGCGATGCCGCCTTAATGCGCATTTCAGAGCGAGCTTCACTCCAGGGTTATATGACTCAGGGTGACTGTCATCTCCACACAGCTGCGAGGCTTCACCTGGCTTCGCCTTTCAATGATTATGAAATTATTATGCTGTCAAAAGAGTGGATCTACAATGATATTTAGGTGGCACTTTTGCCCAAAGTTATTCGATTAAAAATATGCAGGTGTACCGAGATCAGTGAAATGGAATAAGGACTAATAAGTATTTATGGTAAAGTCTGTAGATGCTAACATCCTGAACAGGTAATGTGCTGCCAAAGTAATGTGCACAGTAACCAAATGTGACAAATGGCCTGGAGTGCATAGTCATTCTTGGTTAATTAGTCAAACACAGCTTTGACAGTTTGGTGGGTGGATGGTAGGATTGTACGTACACTGAGGTTTCTGTGTCAGGCTGTGATGGAAGAGGAGAGCAGGGTCCTGAAGTAGGCATCTGCCATGCTTGGTCAGAATACACGGCTGCGGATGTTGACTACTTTATCTGTCATGCGCAGTCATCTTCGGTGACGTAGGGGGGGAGTGGAGGTTCAGGAGAAGGTAGAGAACAGCTGCTAGGGCAGGGGTAGGTAACCCTGAACCTGGAGTGCCGGTATCCAGCAGGTTATCTATCCTACCTGATGAGTTACTACCTGCCTGAGATCAGGTGTGATTCATCAGAGACCAGGTAGGATAGAAAAGCTGCTGCATACCGGCACTCCAGAATCAGGATTGCCTACCCCTGCTCTAGAGGCTGTTCTCTACTTTCTCCTGAACCTCATAGGAATTTGGTTTGTCTTGGAAAAATGTCACCTTGCAAATGGTAGTGGTGAGGGGAAAGCAGTGAGGAGGATTTAAGAGGCCGTTCGATGGAACTCGGCTCTGAAATTGGGCCATTTTCATTGTGAATTGTCTTAGTTCCATCAGATTAGAGGGGCTGGAATGTATATAATGTAATTCTTCAGTGGAGGATAAGTGGGAGGTGGGAGCCAGAATACTAGGAAAGTACCGGAAATGGGTTAAAGGGAGGGAATGAGGACAGAATATAGGAGGGCAGAGTGGCAGTCTGCAGTGGAATAAATAAGGTTTATCATAACTGTGAGTGCATGTGTCTGTAAATGAATATGTATAGTGAACATTTAACATACAGGTATAGGGTGATTGTTTATCGTTTGCCAATAAACAAACCTAGGAGCCACACCATGAGCGGCACGTCAGTTCCTTCCTGGAAGGTCATCAGAAGGAGTACCGGGCTGTGAAGGTGATTGGTCCAGAAGTGGAGATGGACAGTACCACATCACGCAATTTTGGAATGTGAGTGTCCTCCTTCAATTGCACAAATGATCACAAGCTGTGCATGCAGAGATTAGCGCAGAACTGAATTTCTTTGCATGTTGGGGGAAAGAAGGACAATAACATTTATGAAAATGTATTCTTTTTTAAAATTTTATTATCTGTTAATTGGTATAAGGACTTTTATCTAAATATATCTCTGCTGCCCTCTAGTGACATTTGCCGGCAGGACATAGACTGCGAGTATTTCTTCAGCTTGGATGTGGAAGTGGTTCTGAAGAACACAGACACTCTCCGGGTTCTAATTGAGCAGAACCAGTATGTAAAACATAAACTACTTTGTCTGGGATCAGTACGGTATATCCTATATTATGTTTTGGTGATCTGAGCTCTCTGCGACCCAGGGCTGCTTCTAATGGGGATAATAATACTCATAGGTTTTCACTTATTTGGTGGACTTTCATTTTTTTCCATTTTTTTATTGGAAAATAACTTCACTTGCGTAAAGGCATATAAAATTCAGCACAAGGATAGTAACAGTAGGATTGTCACCATGGAATAAATGGAAAATACACTATAAGTATATATAATATAATATATAATATAATATAATGTATAATATAATATATAGTATATGTGTACTCTGTAGTAGTAGATTTCTGGACAAAGCGACTGCCAAAGATGTCACTGGGGGTGGGGGGGGATTAAACCACATACTCCCCGCCCCACTGAAAATGTTCTTGTGACCTATTTTTGTTTCATGCCCCCCTAGAAACACTGCACTAGAAACAGCCACATGTTGTCGAGGTCATGTCTCATACTGCCACAGCCGCTGACGCCTTTAGAACACTAATGAAGTGCAGTCTAGCTCAGTGGGTGTGATTATTACCCTGGGCTATGGAATGTGTGCGTGCGTGTGTGTTATGGTCTCGTTATATATGCCCCCCCTCTGCCACCCATACAGGCCTATAATTGCCCCCATGATCACCCGACCTGGCAGACTATGGACCAACTTCTGGGGTGCCCTGGGGGCAGACGGGTACTACGCTAGGTCCGAGGACTATGTGGACATCGCGCAGGGCCACAGGGTGTAAGTAACATTGTTAAAAGACAGTCGCGCTTCTGGATCGTCTGTGTATAGTAGTGATAGTGCCATCTTTGTGACACATAACGAACGCCACCACGCCAACAACACGATCAAATTCACACGCAGTGCTCTCTTTGTTAAATACAGCATAAATGTTCAACACATTAAGCAAATATACATGTGCATCAACTGTATATGACACATTTTTTTGTTTTTACAAATTTAAAAAGCACATTATCTTATTACCCCACATGGATAACTTGTAGATGTTTTCGCTGTCAGTTATTTAATGCAAAATTAATGGATTGATACTTTATCATCTGCCAGTTATTGCGCAAATTGTGATCAACTTTAAAACAGTTGACAGCTGCTCACACATTTCTGCAAATGGGAGAGTTAGTTTCACTCATATATAAGAAAAAACACTAAAATTTGTCAATTTGACAGGTGGACCAAACTTCAGAATACTGAATCTCTGTGTAGGGAAGACTGACTCTCTTTCACAAGCTGTCTTCACAAATTCCCTCTTCAGCGGGATCTGGAACGTTCCCTACATTACCAGTGTGTACTTGGTGAAGGCCAGTGTCCTGAGGACTGACCTAATAGCTGAGAACCTTTACCAATCTGGAACACTCGATCCTGACATGGCCTTCTGCTACAACGTGCGAAACCAGGTCAGACCTCCGCTGTACACAGCACTAGTCAAGGTGGGGGGCATGACAGGGGCCATAATTCAAATGGGGGGAAGGGCAAACATTAGTAACCAATAATATGTTTTGAATTGGTAAGTGGCCCCGCCCCTGTATAAACCCCTGCCCCAGCATAGCTCCACACTCACTGCGTCAGACAGACAGCACCATTTAACTTTTGCCTTTGTCTTCACTGGTATGTACGCAACAAATATAATGTTATTTATTATAAGGATATTTAAGACACTGAAAATGTCACAATTATATAATGTATTATTCTTTATTTATTTATAATATCTCAATATTCTGTTTTTCAGTACAATTTACTTGTGCTCTTTGTACTGTATTTGCTGATTATATGTACAGTCATGTGAAAAAGTTAGGGCACCCCATTAAATGTTTAGTTCTTCATTAAGAAATATAAACATAATTATATAAAATATAAAGTGGAAATTGGCATCTTTTGGCATCCAATTTCTTTTGGATTTTTCTTGTTTTTGCATAGGTGATGCGATTTACATCCCTTTTATCTACAGATATAGTTTGAAAGAAGATTTAATATTGATATGTCTATATTTCTTAATGAAGAACTGAATATTTAATGGGGTGTCCTATCTTTTTCACAGGACTGTATTTTTGTCTGTGTATGTTCTCGCTGCTGAATGCACCAGAATTTCCCCATAGCATCAATAAAATCTGTCTTGACCTATAAAGGTGATGATGGATCCATGAACTGGGACGGTTAGTGGTGTGAGCAGTGTGACTTGTAAAAGATCATTACTTCAACGTAAACGGACAAATGAACAAAAAGAGAAGTGTTACCCAGCACCACAGGAAATGAAATGGGAGCAGTTTGTTTGGGAGTTTCCTCCAGAGACAGCAGTGATCAGGGTCCCTCTTGGCCGTGAGCGATACTTTATACATGGGGATGGCTGTGTCCTGCTCTGCCCCCCCAAACACCCGCAAAGCTGGATGTACCTGTCCAGAGTGACAGGCTCTGTTAGAGCTAATCTGACTGCTCTATGGTCTCCGTGAGCTTCCCTGTATTAGGAGAGTGCAGTGTTTTTCTTAAATTGGGAATACCTTTGATCTTATATGACATTGTTTCTGAAACCGGTCCTTGGGACCCCCTGACGGTCTTTGTTTTTGCTCCCTCCCAGCTCCCAATAGGGAGCAAAAATGTGGACTATTTGGCAGGGAGCTGGGAGGGAGCGAAAACGTGGGCCGTCTGAGGATCCCCGAGGACCGGGTTGAGAAACACTGCTACGTGGCGTTAACATAGCAGCTTTAACACCTCTGATTGTGTATTTCCATCTCTGCTAAGAGGGGCTTTCTTACGTTCCCACAGGGAGTCTTCATGTTCGTTACCAACAGGCAAGAGTTCGGACGCGTGGTTTCCACAGAGAACTATCAGACCAAGCACCTGCACAATGACCTGTGGCAGATATTCGAGAACCCTGTGGTGAGAACGGGGCCAGCTGCGGCCACTCTGGGAAATACTGTGATTCAGAGTAACAAAATGCATTAAGTGGACTTGCACTGAGTATCAGGGACTGGATAGGGTACAGACTCTGTAAATATTGATTCAAGTATTACACACTCAGTTTTGAAATAAAATATATTCATTTACTAGTATTACTTAATGCAAAGATTAACACAATGTGTGTATGTGCTGGGTAGGGTTTGGTGGTGCCGTGTACATCTTTTCCCAGCGTCTGTGATGCATCTCGCTTGCTTTGTGCCTGTCAGGACTGGGAAGAACGCTACATTCACAAGAACTACAGTCGGATCCTGAATGAAGATTATGTGGAGAATGTAAGTAACTTGCTGGTCTTATTAAACAGTTAATTTTCTCTTCTGTATTTTCCACTTCCATCCCTTTAACAATTTAAACTTCTTAAATGTTGCCATTTTTTTTATCATCGTTTATGACTGTGGAGTGAAGATATTTTAAAGTGAATGAGTTCAGTAATATTTTTTGCTTTCATTGAGTTACTTAGCTGATAGCTTTATCTAAAGAAACTGGTCAATTTCAACTGTTTATGCAGCTTGATACTTTACTGATGTACCTCAGATGGTCCAGGGCCACTAGAGCCTGGCCTCCTCTCAGGAGGCTGAGGAGTTTGTACCTTTAATCAATCCGCCCCCTCTGGTCCGAGCGCATGTTTGCACTCCCTCTTAGCTACGTGACACTTACCCTAACCCTTCTTTAAATGTGTCTATTCCAGCCGTGCCCGGATGTTTTTTGGTTCCCAGTCTTTAGTGAAATGGCCTGTGAACACCTCATCGAAGAGATGGAGCACTTTGGCCAGTGGTCAGGAGGCTCTACCACGGTATGCGATCTTATGATCTACCAGAAAAAAAAAACACTTTTCTTCAAGATATTGACGTATGCTGGATATTTGCTGCCTCGTCCAGGACACCAGGATCCAAGGCGGGTATGAAAATGTACCAACGATTGACATCCACATGAATCAGATCAACTTTGAGAAGGAATGGCACAAGTTCCTGTTGGACTACATAGCTCCTGTGACTGAGAAGATGTTCCCTGGGTACTATACTAAGGTAGGCCTCCTGCTGCTGGGATGGTAGCATTAGCGTGGAAGATTAGCACTCACAGGGAGGCTAGTTACTCAGGATCTTAAACTCGACCAAAGTCATTTCAGGGGCTAAATGAGGAGGAGATGATGTAGCAGACATTAATGAATCAGACTGAAAGACTATATTTTAAAAAATGGTTATAGTATTGCATGTATTACTGTGAAATGGAAAACTATGGTAATACGATGTCAGGTACTCATGTTTTTACCTTATGTAAAATATTAATACCTATTAATTAAACTCTTTAATGTTAGCTAAAACCTAAAGTGATCTGCAAGACGCATTTTCTTAGCAATACTTCGTATTTCTTTTACACACAATTTTCAACAAAAATAGTCTATTAACACAATGTAGTTAATTATAAGCTAAAGGCTGCTGTTAACCTGCTGTATCATACTGTAATGACCAAGATTATTGGAGGAGGATGTCACATGTGCCACGGATTTACGGTGCTCTTATCTATAAATTCCAGGGCATCTGCATTTCCTCTGTATGATGGAAAGGCCACCATGAGGCTTTCCCTATCAGCCTTCACACAGCCCATAACACAGATGCTGGCTACTCTGGGCTGTTAAGCAGGTCACCCAGGGGGGGCGGGGCTTCAAACCACGTGTATCCCAGGTGTTACCCTGCCTTGTCGTTTCTCCCTTCCTAGGCCCAGTTTGACCTGGCGTTCGTTGTCCGGTATAAACCGGATGAGCAGCCGTCCCTGAGGCCGCACCACGATGCCTCCACCTTCACCATAAACATCGCTCTCAACCAAGTGGGGTTGGATTTCCAGGTGGGTGGGTGTGATGCACTCTGACCTCCTGTGCATCTGGATAACTGACATTTCATCCTTTGTCCTCAAAAGGATCGACAGGCTTCATAATGAATTCATCATTTGTGGTTTGTAGAAAAATCTTTTTTAAGTTTAGAACTAGAATTGCCTGTCTAATATATTACCAGTTAATGATATTTAAATGTAAATCTCAGGTGGCTTCAGTGTGCGCCATCTTTTTTTGGTGTCTTTTTGTTAATATATAAGTACAACTGAAACTCTTTTATATCCTTTAATATTGTCTGTAATATGTGTCTGTTATACCACGAATATAACAAGCCTTTGTAACAATATCCTGCCTTCATCTCCGTACATATACCCTCACTTTTATTATGAGCAATGCACCCCATTTAAAAATGGGAAATCTCCATTTGAATTGCTTCTGCTGCTGATGCTATACATTGCAGACCAAATGATTTTGAATTGATAGGCTTGTGTACACGGCACACTCACTGTCATTTGAAAGTCTGGTATGACACCCTTCTGCGGCTGAATTGCAGGGTGGCGGCTGCAGATTCCTGCGCTACGACTGCTCTGTCCAGGCCCCGCGCAAGGGCTGGGCGCTGCTGCACCCGGGCCGCCTCACGCACTACCACGAGGGGCTGCCCACCACAGCGGGCATCCGCTACATCGCCGTGTCTTTTGTCGACCCTTAAAGGCACATCTGGCTGTGTCTCCTCCTAGTGTAAACGCAGGGAAACATGTTACGATGCCAAACTACGCCTCATAGTGCCCTCCCAAAGACTTGAAGTGGGTAAAAGGATAAAGGAAACCTCTTCTACTGAGCAAAACCGGGCATCTCATAGAGACAGAGTCCATTTCTTTACACAACGTTACGACGAATATTGCAGTTTAAACTCTGTTCCGCTGTAGTTTTTTTTTCAAGTCACTCATTATAGTGTGGCATTACTTGCCAATAACGGTTGTGTAGGATCTCATACACAGCGTGACGCTCACTTGAAGACGATGATGTACTATTGATGATATGATTTCATTTTGGCTCGTAATATTTATTTGTTGAGCATTAAATGTGATGAACTTGTATATGAAATGGTGCAAGAATTTAAAGACATTGTTTAAATTGACTACCAACTGTAAAATAAATGAACACTCCTATTTTTCATGTTGAAAACAGGATGGGCTCCTTTTATGAGTGATGTTAGAATTTCCAACTATGCAAACTAATAATTGTTAATTTGAGTGTAAGATGTTGAACGTATTTTAATTTCTTTAAAGTTTACAACAGACAGCTTTACATTTGTACAAGTTCACTTTATGACAGCAGAATCACCATATTGTGCATGAATGAACATTTTTTTAATGACCTTCATTCTGGCCAAATGTCAATAAAACCAAACAAACTATATCTGTGTTTTATCACGTTTATCTCTGTACAGCAATGTCTAAATGTAACATTTTCAGTAACTTGCAGAGAATACAATGGAATCTTTGTGCTACACTCTACCCACTATAACACTGTGCTGGTGGGAGATGCAATACAGAACAAAACGGTGCTGTAGTTTGATATGACGGTAATGCAATATCAAGATAATGCAGCGCAGTGGCACCTTAAGAGAGTATAATATAATCAAGCTGTTCAAACACTACAGCAGTGGTGAACTATTGGTGACACCATCGCAATATTGTGTGATTTGAGAATTTACAGTATTAACCATTTATAGTGCGTACAGTGGGGGAGACTCTGTACAACAAAAATGCCATTGTATTCTCGGCAAGTTACTGAAAAAGTTACAATAAAGACAGCAGCACAGGGTAGAGGAAGTATTTACACAGGTGCCACCAGATATTTACAGTCATAACTGCCTACAGAAAGAAGTGTTCTATGAAGATGGGGGTGCAGGGGGAGAGCATTTAGTTGCGTTTCCTGAGGATAGTGGTGTGCAAAGAGCGTGAGCAGGGTTGGGTATATTGAATTTTAAATAATTCAAGTCTAGAGTGATGTAGTGTAGTTTTCATATAATACTGTTTTATAATTGTGCCTAGCAGAAGCTCCCGATATCAGGGGAATATTATGGAAAATGGTGTTGTACTCTTAATCGAGTCATGATAATTTGTCAGTATTATATGCAAGTGTGCTGTGCATGAGGGGAAAGTTAGGACAATTCCAGCAGCCCCTGAGTGACAGGGGCCATAACAGTTTTGAAACATAATGGGTCTGGGTCAGGGGCCCAGTATGATATGTTTTCATGGGGCCCAAAATCTCTAGGGACCACTCTGATTATATACCTGAATTTAAAGTCTAACTTCTATTGCGTTCTCTAATCGGACCGCTTTGGTATTCCAGTACACTAGATGGGGCTAAAGGACATTGAAATTTACCACGCCCTGTTTGTGGGAATCCAAGGAAGAATCTCAGCGCTCTGAGATGACGTACCTCGTCGCTTTGAAAATGACGTAGTGAAGGTGAACCAGGTGGTCACACTTGTCAGCTGTTGTTAGGAGAAAAAAAAATCGTGTGTGTTTTATGTTATTATTTCCATTATTACTTCTAACTTTGGAACCCGTACCTCGTTTTAAAGGTGCCTTAGTTATTCAAGCCGCTTCTTGCTGCCAGGCGGCGTTTTCGTACTTTACACCGCCGCCGAGCCTCGCTCGATTCCTCCCACCGCGGTGAAGTCAGCAATCACGTTAAGTGCCTTAATGCGGACCTGCTTCGGTCGGGCTTCGTGTTTTGTTTAGTGCAGATCGAGAGACAAGATGCAGAACGTATGATCGGAAACTCATCGCTGCGGGTAAGTTACCGTACCGTGCCGCCGTTCTGCCTTTGCACGTAGCGGCCAGCCGTTGCCGCTGACTGCCGTGGGGCCAGCAGTTACTAAGTGTTAGATTGATGTCGGTATGCGTAGCTGCGCACTTTGAATGTGCCTTGTGATTTATGGTTACGCTGCAGTTAACAAGCACCTTATGAATTTCTGATTTTTAACTGGGGGCTATTCTTTCTCGTCGTTTATGTGACGGATACGATCCGCGGCGCTGTTAGGTGTGGCTGTTGCATGCTTAGATTATGTACCCCGTATATAATGTAAATACTAACCAAACGGATGGGTGAATCCTCGTAGATTATATCCGGTGGGTAATGGATATGGCCGTCCCTGCTGTGTGAATGGCATGGATTTATTTAGCCTGGCCGGTGGGTCCGGGTCCCGGGGTCGCACAGGGCCGCTAGACCCGAGCCTGCCGTCCAGAGTTCACCCGCCTGTCGGTATTTTCGGCAGCGATCGTTTGCTTATGCTGCCTGTTGGTGACCTTGCAGGCATGTCATACGGCCAGCTTTTACCCCCAGGCCCTGTCTGGTTCTGGGTGCTGAATCTGCGCGGCCGGTTAAAAAGTGCGCGATCAGTCTGCGCCCTTTAAAGGCGCATTTCTCCGGAGATGTGAGGCGACGCTGCTTTTTCTATTGTTATGAAATTAAACTAAATAGCACAGAAAACAGTGTCGCAGAGCCCTGACCCGTGAACAAATATTCAGTAAACTGTTGGATAAGTGGGTAAAGAATTTAGATAAAAGCATGAGGTAAGCAGTTAAAATATTTCAAGTATTACTAAAAAGAATATTAGTAAATTGTTGTCATTATTATCATTAATAATAACAAATAATTAATAGTAATAACAATGGTAATTATAATTGTGAGATTATGAAGGATGTAGGAAGCAGTGCTCCATGTTTAATGAAGGTGGGTTCAGGCAGGGGCCAATGAAGTATTTGGTTTTGCTGTTACACAACGCTGAAGGGAGGCGTGTTCACGTGCTGCAGCAGGAGGCGGTCCCTCCCCACGTTTAGGCCCCGCCCAGGCCAGTGGGGGGCGGGGCTTCTCTGTTCTTGGCCGAGAGCATGACTCTGGAGCTGTGGAGGATAATGGGAAAATTGTAGGTGCCTATGTGAGTCTGCTTTTAGTGTCTTGTCCTCCACCGGTGTGCATGTGCTGCTGGATACAGAGGAAGCCATGTTCGTGAGTTTGGGAACTATCACCTGGCATGTGCAGTGACTCCTGGTTGTGACTTATTTTGGCCAGAAGAAGCAGAAGAAAAGAAGCTATTGTTTTTTTTTTTTTTGGTTTTTTTTTTGGAGAGGTTGCAGGACGACCGAGGTGAGGTTGTGAAAAGGCCCCGTGTCAGTTTTGCTCCGAAGTGGAACCAGCGCATGGATTGCTTAGATGGAGGCTTGCATTACTGTCAGAGTCTAACTGACACATTGTTTGATAGACCATAGCTTGGTGTCAAACGCATCCCTCACATTCAGTTGCATGAATCCATGCCTGCTTTGCAGAGTTGACAGGATTGGGTCTCTTATCAAGCATACTGTCAGTAAGGAAGTGTGGTGGCTACATGCTAACGTAGCACACGTTTGTGGATCGCATCGGCTGCTCTTGAGGGCGAATGTCTTTATCTGCCTTGAATCCGGCTGGAGAAGCCCCTGTTTTTCTTCTTTGCGTCTCATGTTGGAGCCAGTCTGAAGGCCACCTTTAGGGACTTCTGCCTGGGGTTTAAAATGTTCCTGGCAAGCGAGCGCCATACGTGCTGCCAGGGAGCCACTGGGGGTGGGCGTTGGGTATCGGCTTGCTGAAGGTGACTTCAGCTAGTGACTGGCCCCCTCCCTGAAGAATCCCGGGTTCAATGAGGGACGGAGCGGTCATGCAAAGGACCCCCGTGGGCCCCTAACCTTGACGCCTGGGTTTCACATCAGTTGTGGTTTTTCCTGGACCTTAGGCTCGCAGACTGGCTGAGTGTGGTCATCTTTACTGAATGTGAACTTCCTGTATGCTTGGATTTTTTGCCTGGGGGGACCAGGGGGGTCTCCAAATCGGAATTAATACACTTTAAAGTGGTCATATTGAGTTTAAAGGGGGGCAGGGAGAAAAATAATCTGTTTATAGGTTACATGCCACCTGACTTGCTGTGTAATGCAGCTGTTTGAGCGACTGAAGGGAGAGAGTCGTCGACTGAGCATGTAAACAGTGTGAGAGTCCCTCTGATCGCCAGACTGTCTTTGTCGGGGTCAGACTTTGGAATGCTGTAGGTGCCTTTTATTTACAAAACGCACAGGTTTTTCCAGTGTGATGATCGATTGAGACGTCAACCAGTGGAAGTCCCAGCTGAGTAATTTATTTTGCGCTGCTTTGTTTCCAGCAGTTCAGAATGCTTCATATCTCCTGTCACACAAGCACACCCTACGCTTGTTACTGTGGCTCGCCCACAAACCCACCTAATTTGAAGGCTCCACGCTTCAGATGCCCCCTCTGCTCTGATCTGTGGAGTTTGTGCGTTCCTCCCGTTTCCTTCTGCGGCCCATGAAAGCGCCACTAAATTGCGAGTAGCTTGTGAGTGTGTGTGCCCCGAGATGGAGTGGCATCCCACCCAGGGTGTCCCCTGCCCTGTGCTTCCTGTGATAGGTTCACAGCTCTCCAGCACCCTGTACTGAAAAGCAGATGGAGGCTGGGTGGATGATCTAGGCCGTGTTAGTAAATGTAAAGAGACTTAACTTCAGAAAAGGCCTTTCTTTTAGTTTTATGTGTTTTGAGGTTTTTTTTCCAATTTAGTGTTGAGCTGGACTAAGATATTGTTTCTTGTCAGGTTATTTTTGGTTCAGAAAGTAGCCAGATTGATTGCTGGCCAACCCAGTGACCAATGGGCAGTGCCTTTGCTCTGCTTGTGCTGATAAATCTTTTATAACACGTGCTGCTGGGCCACGTGTTTCAGGGCCCTCGCCACGTGCATGTGAGTTTGACCTAGACTACTGTGGCACAGTAGGAGTTGAGAGATGGCTTAGGCAATCCTGGGGTCACTGTGATCATCTTCCCAGAATGTAGGGAGAGCTCCAGACTCTAAACTTTATGGATCATGTGTCACGTCAGATCAAGTCAAGTCATTCTGTACACGTGAAACAATGTTTCTCCAGAGCAGCATAGAGCCAGAAAAAACGAACAGCTGACAATGATAAATAGTGGGTGTAGAATAATAAAAAATAAAATAAGCAAAACAATTTAAATGAAAGTACAACAGAAAAGGGTACAAAACAATACATGAGAACAATGACATGGAAATAATAGAAATGCAACAACAAATAAACAGGCTGTGTGAATGACTGAAACAGTGTAGCGCGAATGAGCTTTTATCAGTGTTTATGGGGTAGGTGGGATTTGAGAAGTCTGATAGCCTGGGGGAAATATTCTTTCAGAGCCTGGTGGTGGTGGAAGGAATGCTCCGGAACCTTTTTCCAGATGGAAGGGGGTGAACTGTGTGGGTGTGGGTGTGTGGGTGTTACTCAGATTTTGATTCAAACATTTCAGATGTATTTCTAGGCCTTTGGAAGCTTGGTTTCATAATTTTTTCCTGTCTGATGTTTAGTGGAATTACATGAAATGCCTTTCCTCCTCACCTATTTGAGGTTCGAACGTTTATTGTACTTTCTTCAGGAGAAAATTTCAGTCCGGATTTAAGGTGCACTCTGTTCCCTTGGTCAGCACGTTTTAAGTACAACATACAGGGTCTGTAATTCAAATGTCACTTTTAGTGTTTCAAGCCACTCGTGGGTTTGTTAATAACCTCAGTGATGTGTGTAATACAGGTAATACATAATATACTGTGACGTGATTAATATGAAGTAGCTACATTTGATATCGCAGAGCATGTTCTCACTTCAGGGAACGGTCTACTGCAGTGTTTCTCAAGCCTACGTCCTCAGGGACCCCCAGACAGTCCACGTTTATGCTCCCTCCCAGCTCCTTACTCATGCCTGCTGGGAGCTGAGAGGGAGCAAAAACATGCCCTGTCTGGGATTCCCCGAGTTCCAGGTTGAGAAACACTGGTCTAGTGCCCTCTTGCCACGCCTGAAGACCTCTCTTCTGCTGCAGTGAGATGTCTCTGGCTTTCTCACGCTCCAACACCACCGCTGTTGGCAAGAAGGACAAGAGACTAATGGCAGAGGTGAACGCTTCCCCCCTCAAGCACTTTGTCACGGCCAAGAAGAAGATCAATGGCATCTTTGAGCAGCTGGCTGCCTACATCAAGGAGAGCTCCACGTTCCTGCAAGGTGAGACGTTTGCGGCAGCCCACGTTTTCTGAAGGCCTTTTTGTTTGTCTTATTGTGCTGGTTCCTAATGTGACTTTCAGTCCTGCTATGACTTGCTTGGACAGTCTTGCTGGGACTCTCTCTTAATATCATGTAAAGCCGTCACATAATACCATGTAAAGCACTTTGGGGCGACTCCGATGTGAAAGGCGCTATATAAAAATTGAATTGAATTCATTGCTTCCCAGTAGTGGAGTCATGTTTGAGTTTTTATTTCTGGGGTGTTAGTTGGAGAGGAGAGCTGTAATTTGAACATTGGATGGATGGATGGATGGATGGATGGATCGATCGTCCCAAAGGAAATCATTGATTTATGGTAGATGGATCTGCACATTTCAACAGGAAGACATTTACTCATTAATAGATGGTCAATGATACACAGTAAGCAGTCTGCTCCAGCTGCTGTTGGTCTGTACCATCTGTCTCTCCAGGATGCACTGTTACAACTTTTTTTGTGTACATGTGACCAGCACCTGCGTTTGTAATTATGTGTGTGTTTCATGCAGAGACCTACAAAAATGAGGAGCTGGACCCCATCACCACGGAGGAGCAGGTCATGGAGGTGCGGGGCTACCTCTCCAAGGTGGCCGGCATTGGCGAAGTTCTGGCCAGGAGGCACATGAAAGTGGCCTTTTTTGGGAGGTATGGACGTTCCACCACGCGATAGTAAGACCAGCCGTGACACGGGAAATGCTACCTCTCTGCTCTCATAGCTGTTCACTCTGAAGGTCATCAGCCTGCCTCCAGCTACCTCAGTTTGGTATTAGCTAGCATATCTGTCATTAAGACTGGCACTGAGAAAGGTCCATCTTATTCTCTACATGTGGGGATAGTTTATATGTAATATTTTAGCGTCTTTTAACTAAAGCATCTGCTAAATGAATAAAATGCTCTCTTGGAAAAATAAATACTCTTTTGAACCAGTTACAGCTGAGTTTAGTTTAAGCGCTTTGCTAAACATTGCTATATCCCGGGACTCAAACCAGCACCTCCAGGTTAGCTGTCTCGGTCCCTGACTGTGTGAGCTTCCTGTTCGCAGGACGAGCAACGGCAAGAGCTCCGTGATCAACGCCATGCTTTGGGACAAGGTGCTGCCTTCGGGAATCGGCCACACCACTAACTGCTTCCTGCGGGTGGAGGGGACTGACGGCAATGACTCTTTCCTGCTGACCGAGGGCTCAGAGGAGCGTAAAAGTGTCAAGGTGAACTCTGCCGTCTTCTCACGTGTCTCTGAAAAACTGTTGATTCTTGTACTAGTTATTAAAGGCTTTGTTTGGTTGGGGGGGGGGGTAAAATTTTACCTACAAGCCCACGTATGGCCTTCACTCCCAACCTGGTTTGATGATCAGTCATTACCATGACAACTGTGGGTATAGCTGCTTCCCATAGGGGCATGAAGGATGTGGCATGCATGCGTCTGTGAGTAAGTGGGGGGAGGGTGAGCTCACAACTGGGTGGCTCACATCTGTCTGCCCCCCCCCACATTGTTTAACACTTCCTGAATTTGTTGTTCTTTTATTGTAGCTGCATTTCCCCTCTCGCTTTTAGCAGCTGTCGTCTGTGGCGTTTGGCCGTGAGTTCGTTGGGATAGATCCCCACCCCCATCCCGAAAGGTCCAGCCGGTCTCCTCAGTCACGCTGTGATTGCTGAGGGGCCCTTTCCCACATGCACAGATTCCGCTTGGCACATTTATAAACGATCATGATGTATTGGAGTGGCCGAAAATAGCACAGGATGCCACAGAGTCCCCTGGGGCTTGTGCCCCCCCCTCACGTGGCCAGAATCCAGGCCTGTGGTGCTGAGGACTCTTCTGCCGGGGCCCCCTGTCTAAAAAAGGACAATTTGTTGGACTGCTGTGCTGCCAGGGCCCGGTGTTGATAGGGGCGTCTGTTGAACTGCTGTGCCGACTCCTCCAGCACGTCTGATAGTCTGATATATTCTAACATTTGCTCCCGCAGGTAGCATTTAAGAATAATTCACTCCATATAAACCGATTTGTAGATCTTTACTCTTCCCCATTACTATTAATGAAACGTCAGGAAGTTTGGGTGAGTGGGGGGGTTGATTCTCTGGACCTGTGGCAGCGTGTGTCTGTCACATGCAGTGTGTGTGCGCGCGTGTCCCTCCCTGCCTCTAAGCTGACCCCCCCCCCCCCCCTTGCCTGTCTGGCAGACGGTGAACCAGCTGGCCCACGCTCTGCACCAAGATGAGCATCTGGATGCCGGCAGCCTGGTCTCTGTCATGTGGCCTAAAGCCAAGTGCGCTCTGCTGCGGGACGACTTGGTGCTGATGGACAGGTCAGCGCTCCCCCCCACCCCACCCCTGCTGCTTTCCTTCCAGCTCTGTCTCTTTAATTTCATTTTCATTTTTTTTTCTTGTCTAAAGCTACATATACGTGAGGGTCGTGCTCCAAAAACTGGGCTCAGCTGTGTCCAGTGCCCAGTCTTTTATTTCTGCTTCCCCCGTGGGCTTTGAACCTACAACCATATGGCACATGTGCCTAAACCACTCCCCTTCATATGTAGAATTATGTACTGTGGCTTAGTTACCATTTCAGGAAACATGGCCACTGACTTAATGTACGTGAATTTGTGAAAGTTAACGGTGCGGTTCAGACATCTCGTTCCTGTCATTTTCCAGCCCTGGCATCGACGTCACCACCGAGCTGGACAGCTGGATCGACAGGTTCTGCCTGGATGCTGACGTGTTCGTCCTGGTGGCCAATTCCGAGTCCACGCTGATGCAGACGGTGAGCCCAGGACCATCCAGCCGCTGCCGTCGGGCCCCCCGCTCTCTCTGACACACGCATGCTCTTTGTCTTATAGGAGAAGTCGTTTTTCCACAAAGTGAACGAGCGCCTTTCCCGCCCCAACATCTTCATCCTCAACAACCGCTGGGATGCCTCCGCCTCCGAGCAGGAGTACATGGAGGAGGTACGTCAGCTCCCTGCTGCTCCCACCCCCCACGTGAGGCCTCAGACACACTGCAGTCACCGTCTTGCATATTTCCTGACCCGGATGTTTTCCAGTGATCTAGCTTGACCCCCTGCAAAAGTTAAAAACTATTAGAAACTATCAAAGAAAAAAAAATACATATTTGAGTCAACTCAGCCGTTGTTTTCTACTTAAATCTGTACAGAGACAGCACTTCCGCTACCACCGTGACACAAATTTAATTCTTATTGCACGTTTTTCACTGGTTGCGATTCCAGTGGCCTTGTGGGACAGCATAGCGTCCATCGGTTGCACACTTTGGAATTTCGCAGAATGTCACCCACTGCCTCATGCACCCACTGCCTCATCCACCCTGAGGATTCAGACTTACTGCAGGCTTGGCATACTACCATTTAGGCCTGAGTATTAGACTCTGTTCTTTCCACAACACTGAATCTAAAAAAAACTTGGGGCATCTTGTATTGGAGAACTACAATGTAAATGTCATTATAGACATACTCATACTTCAAACGCAGTTAGCGTCATTTTAGCAATACAAAGTTGTATGTGCGATGACTCCGCCCACTGTCCATGATTGCCTGATATGATGTGCCTCCGCGAGATTGGCCGGCGGGGCTAATTATGCAGTTACCAGCATGCTTTGCACCACATTGTGTTTATCTTTAAACAGTGTAATTTAATGTGCATTCGTGCATTAATTGTAAATGTCATAATTTACAACATTACGGGGGGGGGGGCAGCAGCGGGTGACTCAGTGGACTAAGACTCTACAGAGAGCAAGTTGAGGGAGGTGTAAAGAGAATTTCCCCGTGGCGATTAATAAAGTGTCTATTTATTATTATTATTTTATAATCATGGTTGTCTTATATTCAGGGCAATACAGTATAATTTGCCTACTACATAACAAACAAGCATGCGTTTTCGGACGCGCCCAGTGAGCGAGACTGCCAGCCCTGGCCCTGAACTGGTGGGTGGAGCTAGCTGACAGTCTTCCAGCGGTGGAGCCTGAGACCCGTGATTATCTGATTCCTTCATGTAATTTCAAGATGCAATACCACAGGTCCCCAGGGAGGGGCGTCTGAGCCGCTCTTAGAAGCATTAATCTCATGCAGTTGCATCAGCGTGGCTCGATGGATGGCAGCACCATCACAGACAAACCCATCATTGCCAGCGTGGCTAGATTTCAGTATCTCCGTATACTGAGATCACCTAACGTGCCCCTGTGAGCTGCTCTCTCGTTTTAAAAACGAGTGTGACGGCTCCCCCTGCAGGTAAGGCGGCAGCACATGGACCGCTGCACCAGCTTCCTGGTGGACGAGCTGGGAGTGGTGGACCGCGCCCAGGCCAGCGACCGTATCTTCTTCGTGTCCGCGAAGGAGGTGCTGCAGGCACGAATCCAGAAGGCCCAGGGCATGCCAGAAGCAGGTATCTGACTGCGAACGTTTCAATCCTTGTGATCAGAGTAACCAGTTGATTTGATGGTGCCATAGCAGTTAGGGAAAATGCACGACTGTCCGTAACTCTGAATCGAATACCCAACGTAGCAGATAAACATGTTTTATAGGGTGCAAAAAATAACGGCGAGTTTTCGGTAAGATACAGGTGTTTTTCTGTAGGTGGCGCTCTGGCCGAAGGCTTTCAGGCGAGGATGTTCGAGTTCCAGAATTTCGAGAGGCGGTTTGAGGTCAGTAGGCTGAAACCCAGCCGTGGTGGGTGGGGTCAGGGCGGGGGGGTTCAAAGGCCCGGTGACCCTCAGGGGACCTGACTTCCTGTGTGCCTCCGGCAGGAGTGCATCTCTCAGTCGGCAGTGAAGACCAAATTCGAGCAGCACACAGTGCGGGCCAAGCAGATCTCTGAGGCTCTGCGCCTCATCATGGACTCCGTGCACGTGGCGGCACAGGAGCAGAGGTGGGGATGGATGGATGGATGAATGGATGGGTGGGTGGATGAGATTTTCTGGCTATGTAAGCGTGCGCTTGCGTAATATGTCTTGGCACGTTGCTTACAGTGACCGATAAAGACCAGCGTACAGAAGAGTACAGTGAAACACAGAGCATCTCTCATTCATCAGTCAACATACAATGAGGCTAAATATTAAAAAAAGCTAAATCTGCAGTTCCCCTGGGGCACATTCAAGAGGGAACGGGGACCCCCAGGTATATTTTGGGGATACTTTAAGATTGAAAGCTGTGTAAATGTCTGCAGCACTTTAATCTGTATTATAAAGTACTGGCCTGTTTTTATAACCTTAATATAAAAACATCACTTATCTTAGGAATGAGTACTACAGTAAACAAAGATGAAAAGTGTGTGTGTGTGTGTGTGTGTGTGTGTGTGTGTGTAGGATTCACTGCCTGGAGACCAAGGAGGAGCGTCAGGACCGGGTGGAGTTCATCGAGAAGCAACTAGACCTCCTCACGTTGGACTGCAAGAGCAAGATCAGGTGTATCACAGAGGAGGTGGAGAAGCAGGTGAGGCGAGGAGCAGCATGGCGCTCAGTTGTCCAAAGCAGGAGGAGTGACACGGCCACACGGGGGCGCCGCTGAGAAGCTCACACGTGTGCCTGTGTGAACATGTTACGCTTACGTGTTTAATAGAGGCTCTGAATGACAGTACATCCCTCTCTTTCTGTGTGTGTGTGTGTGTGTGTGTGTGTGTGTGTGTGGTATCCAGGTCCTGCTTCCCTGCTCTAAAATCATGCCCGTTTGACCTTCCTGTCTTTCTGACACTCCAAAGGTGTCTAACGCCATGGCAGAGGAGATCAGGCGTCTCTATGTGCTGGTGGACGAGTTCCACATGGACTTCCACCCCTCTCAAGTGGTCCTGAAGGTGTATAAGAATGTAAGTACCCCGCCTCGCACCGCCAGTTTTAGATGCCATTTTCCTGGAAGTGAACTAATGAGCTTTGTTTCAGTTTTGAAATCATTGACTGGCTGGCGTTGGTCTTCAGTTGAGGGATTGCTGCCTGAAGTCCTATCTAAACACAAAGTGCATTTCAGTCTGTGTGCATAGCTACTTCGTGCAGGTATGCTTGCAGTTTTCTGGAAACTACTTCTCCCTTTCTGCAGGAGCTTCACAAACACATCGAGGAGGGCCTGGGCCGGAACATGTCGGAGAGGTGTTCGACTGCCATCAGCTCCGCCCTGCAGAGGACCCAGAGCGAGATGATAGGTTGGTCCCTGACTTGGTGTTTGCCTGCAAGGGGCGGGGTGCTAATGTACTGCTTTCTGATTGGTTCTGCAGTCGTGCCTCATGTAGGGGTCAGTATCCAGCCTTTTTGGAGTTTATTTGGTATCTGTAATGGGTGGAGTCAGCTAGCGGCATTACCGTTGTATGATTTAGGAGTAGGGTGGATATGAAGAGGACTCCATTAGCATATAATATTGGGCCAGAGGGTTTTAAGCGATGGCCAGCCATACAGACCATGCCGGTGTTGCCCATCTGACTGCCCCTCTTACTCCCCAGAGGGTCTGAAGCCTCTGCTGCCCCTGGTGGCCCGGGAGCAGGTGGACAAGCTAGTGCCCCGACAGTGCTTTAGCCTGAGCTACGATCTCAACTGCGACAAGCTGTGCAGCGACTTCCAGGAGGACATTGGCTTCCACTTCTCCCTGGGCTGGACCATGCTAGTCAACCGCTTTCTGGGGCCCAAGAACACACGGCGTGCCCTCATGGGCTACAACGACCAGGTACGGGTTCTACCCGCTAGAGCAGGGGTAGGCAATCCCGATCCTGGAGTGCCGGTATCCAGCAGATTTCCCCTCCTACCTGGTCTCTGATGAATCACACCTGATCTCAGGCAGGTAGTAACTCATCAGGTAGAATAGATACCTGTTGGATAGTGGCACTTCCTCCAGGATCAGGGTTACCATCCCCTGCCCTAAGGATTAAAGCTACCTGTAAGAGTAAAGTTGTTGTGATTTACACCTGGGAGTGTTATTGGTGAAAAAGTGGTCTCATTTTATTTGATGTCATTTTAATAAATCATTCCATCAACTAATAGTCTCCACCCCCTCCCTCCCTCCCTCCCAGGTGCCTCGACCCCTGGCTATCACCCCTGTTAGTACTAGCATGCCCCCCTACCCCCAGGGCTCCATGACCCAGGAGGAGCTCATGGTCTCCATGGTGACAGGCCTGGCATCCCTCACCTCCCGGACATCCATGGGCATCATCGTCGTCGGGGGCGTGGTAAGACGTGCAGCCTTCCCCGCCGTGTGCGTGACACGGTGACGTCCGGTGGAGGGTGGGACCTGGCTCCCCTGACACGCCTCTACCCCCTTCTCTGCCGCAGATCTGGAAGGCGGTGGGCTGGCGGTTGATCGCCCTCTCGGTCGGCCTGTACGGTCTGCTGTACGTCTACGAGCGGCTCACCTGGACCACCAAGGCGAAGGAGCGCGCCTTCAAGCGCCAGTTCGTGGACTACGCCAGTGAGAAGCTGCAGCTGATAGTCAGCTACACTGGCTCCAACTGTAGCCACCAGGTCCAGCAGTGAGTATATCGCCACACTGCCCTTTGAGCGGCCTGCCTGCGCTAGCTGCCAGCCTTTGGCAAACCTAAGTGCTTTAAAAAGTTCTGTTAATAGAGCTCAAACACACTGGAAGATAGTCAACAGACCTTCAACATTTTTGTATTGCTATGAATTCCTGCTGGAAAGAATCTCTGTCTGTGGTATTATATTTCTGCAGTTTAATTTCTAAAACAATTCCCAGAAATAAATGAATAACGATTTATTGATAATGGAAAAGAGAATGAAATACTTCTGCTACTGACAATGAGAACAGAAGTGTCAGTATTTTGGGTGGAATCTGTCAGATTTTGGTCAACATTATGCAGATCATCTAAAACTCTCATGCTGGCCGGGGTGCATTCCTTACGGCCGCTAGGAGCCTGTGACCTGCATCTGATACCATTCCTGCATGCGTGCGTCTGCCATGCAGGGAGCTGGCGGGCACCTTCGCTCAACTCTGCCAGCAGGTTGATGTGACCCGGCAGAACCTGGAGGACGAGATAAAGGACTTGAACAGGAAGATCGAGCTGCTGGATGCCCTGCAGAGCAAAGCCAAGCTGCTGCGGTAAGGGCTGCTTTGCACAGGGACTCAGGTGTCCCTGTTGTCCTAAAGGAAGCCTGCCTCCCTACCCCATCCCCTGTTAAAGCGCACAGGTTTCTCCCCTTCCCTAAGCCTTATACAAAATTTGTTGAGCCCTAGTATTAGCTATGGCAGTGTTTCCCAACCCGGTCCTCGGGGACCCACAGTAACAGAAAATAACAGGTATGTTAATGAATAACATCCACTACAAGTGGGAGCCTGTTCATTGCCTCCATTCAAGTCTCAGCAAAGGACCACAGAAATGACTTCTAATCTTCCTATATGCAAAACTCTGTGCATTCAACAGCCCAACAGTCAGTCCACATTTTTGCTCCCTCCGGGTGGAAGCTGGGTGGGAGCAAAAATGTGGACTGTCTGTGGGCCCCCGAGGACCGGGCTGGGAAACACTGAGCTATGGTAATTTTATTGTGGAAAGAACTCATAATGTCCCATAAACCACTGATCATATTTTTGAGAAGGAGATAGTCTAGTTTTGTAGCATGGGTGTATTGTCATCTGTAAAGGGTAAGGCAAGTTTATAGCAGTGCCGAGTTGGTGGTAACTATGCCTTTTTACTAGGGCCCAAGTACTATTATTGCCATAATACGTGGTCCATGTTCTTATATACGTGCCCATTAAAAAAGAGGCTGTGTATAATGTAGCTGGCCTGTGGGGCAGTGACTGACTGCCTTGATGTGAGTCCTGAAGGCGGTAAGGTGTCTCACTGGCCGCAGCGACATTCTGCCCATGTTCACACGTAGGCGAAATGTGAGACTTCGTGTGTTACTGCTGCTGCTTCAGCGCCCTCTAGTGGATAGGTGTCACATGCAGGCACTGGCGCATGCTGACCTTTCTCAATGACTGCGTAGAGTCTGCACCGTGGGTAGCCGTGTACCCTACGCTGTAGCCTAACACGCACCTCCCCGATTTAGGGTCAGCGTGTTAATGTAACATTTTCTTCCTCTCCCTCTTCAGGAACAAAGCAGGCTGGCTGGACAGCGAGCTGAACATGTTTACTCAGCAGTACTTGCGGCAGGGGCGATAAGCGCACTAGGCGGAGGTCTTGGACTAGTTCACATACTGCAAAGAAGGCTCTAGAAAGCGCTTACTATTATTAATTTCCCCCACACCCCCATTTCTGTAAATGTATAAATATTTGTTTTTGTCATCAGCTGAAGGGTAACACATCTTATCGATGCTTTTTAGGGTAAAATGATATACCGAATACAATTCAGTGTGGTATTAATTTCTCAAGAAAACGCCAGTTTTGTTACGTATAAAGGTGTCTTTTTAAGCTGTAATAGGCTGACAAAAGAATCAGCATAATTGTAAATATTTTTTTTTTGTTAAACTTTAAACATGATTTGAAATTTACAGTTGTGCAGCGATAAAGTTGATGATTTATCATTTTTTTCTTGGCACTTGAAAATAAAGTCTTGCTATTAGACTGTGCACTGATATTAAACTTACCTGCACGCAGAGTTGCTGTTTTTCGCCCTTTTTTTAAGATGCACCCTTATCCTGTGTTGTGGAGACGATCGCTTGATCTAAGCATTTTAAGGAACGTTACCCGTATTTTTGTTCGAGATCAGTGCACGTCCTATGATGGTATTGAAGTCGGAGACAACGGGCGTTGGAAGCGTTAATGTGCCATGTGTACATGCAGCGCCCGCCCTAATCCCGCGTGTCCCTGGACATGAATAAGTACAGCGTGTTTGCATTGGTCACGTGGTACAGTGGCAGCGCCTCGGTCATGTGTAGGTAGTCAGGGTAGTTGGTTCATTGTCGTATTGTCAGCAGTCCCTTTTCTAAACAAAGACTTTAAGATGGTATTTGGAAGTAAAAGTCATGCATAGGATATAATAGAAAGACATTTTTCATGGGAAGTGGCACCATATTAATGAGCGTAGTCCACGAAATCTCTTTAAACCCCATGTTACGTTAAGAAGTTATATACGAATGGATGTTAAACGAACAGGTTACCACTGATGTGTATAGGATTGCAAAACGGGTTATTCCGAGTGTTTTTTTTTTTTTTTAATTCAGTATATTCGGTCAAGTTTTGACAGATTGCTGGAGTCCTGAGCTGGACGGTCTCTATTTCTGAAAAATGCGATGAAAATTTGACTCAAAAATGCTTTCCCCCCCAAGACTTGCTATAGGTAGGCCTATAAAAAAAGCCCGTTTCGGTAGTGTTCGTTTATAATAAATCAACCTCAACTGAAATATATAAAGGCAGGTCTGCGGCACCAAGCTTTAAGTTGTTAAAGTATAGTGGTGGCTATTTTTTTCTTAATGCATCGGTGGTCCACGAAGTGATTTAAATGTTCCCACAAAACGTCTTCACAACGAAAACATGCATTAACTGTTGATTCATAGCCTATGTATTTTTGTTTTCAGTAACTTTTTGCCAACTAAGACCGAGTCTGTTCTTACTGAGGCCCTGTTCATGTATGATTGTAACATGTATGCAGTAAGCATTGTAACCCACCGCCTTGTCATCCCAAATGTAAAAAAAAATAATAATAAAGATTTAGAAGCGGAAACTGGAGACGTGGTCCTTGGTTTAATGTAACTACCACAATCGTGTACTATTAACAGGGAGTTTGGTCTTAAAAAAACGCATTTACCCACTTTAGAAGGAACTAATTACAGGTACCCCAGGGGTCCCGCGTAAGCTGCTGACAGCCCCGTGTCTTGGGCTCTCTCCTGACGGCCGGAGGGCGTTTCGGCGTCGCCCATCGTCTGCGCTTCTCCAGCGGCTTCCTAACCACAGACTCTCCCGCAGCGAAGACCTGCCTCTCGATCTATGAATGTTTTAATTCTGAATTACCTGTTTATGGCATGAGAAAGATCTCCCTGGTCAAGCTTCTTGGCTCATAAACGTATTCCGTTAAATAAGACTTCCCCGGTAAAGTTTGCTACAAGTAAATAAGCACTTTGCCGTACTCTAAACCAGCTCGACTTAAGCTTACGTTTGAGTACATTGTATTATGGCCTCATCGCTGCTTTCTGTTGATTAACATTTATTTACCGCTGAAGGGTGGTTAATTAAATACGAAGGTAATGGTATTTAATGTCAACTCTCCCGGCTTTGCCAGCTTGTTTTTAAAAGTCATTTAAAATGAACATTCTCTGCCTTAAATTATTCCGTGGCGCTTGACAGCTGTCAAGTGCTGTAAATTATAATGTAATACTTAAAGAAAACCAATTAAGGGATTTTTTAATTAGGAAGTTAGTGTTGCATGCCAGAGCTAAAAAATACGGGAGGTGCTAATGAAAACCTAATATTTGTTGAAATTTTTAAATTTAAAGACGTGTGTGGGCCCCTGTTGTTTAACAGGCCTACTAGCTTCTGTCATTTAAATGCAAAGCGGTTCATTTTTGTTTTCGTTTTCGTTCGTTTTATTTTCGTTAAAGCGCGTATATTTTTTTCCGCGCGCTGCGGCACAGTGACGATCTTGGTCCTGCAGAGGATCGCAGGTGCTCCAAGTTGTCTTGTTTTTACTGTCAACTTTGATCACCCCAACATGATCACTCAAGCAGATCACTTGCCGGAGAAACGATGGAGGCCAGATCATGAGGGAATTGTCTCGATATTGCTATGTTGTTTCATTTTATCACGCACCGGTCTGGCAGCACAGCACACCACGGTATATTTCGATTGATTACCAAGCGCAGGCAGCTATGAAGGAGCAAAACAAATTTCTTTACGTGTCATAACTATAATTATTGTTTTGCCCGTTACCTGAAATGCTACCATTTATAACAATGACGTTAGACCGTTCAAGCAGTAATTAAGCTACTAACAAACTGAGGACCACAGTGCCTCTCGTGTCCCAGAGCTCATTTGCATGTTAATTATCATTAGCGGCCGGAGAAACTAGTCTTAAACAGCTTTATTAGCAACTTAATCATTTTCTTCATGCGTTAAAATGTTAGTGGCCTCGGGAATTTATTAAATCAGATTAATCGTGGCTTGCTGTGCTGCAGTTGTAGCTGGGAGGTTTAGGGGTCAATATTACTAAATATCGCGGGTTTTTTAATCTTTGCAGTCATTTTCCCTAATTAGGAGATGAGCAAGTCAAGCCATAAACATACATAGACATTCTCTTTTAAATAAACATTACTGACTAATATTTATTCGGCCTTCTGCACTGTTGTATATTTGATATAAGGCATAATAGTTGTAATGCACGCTGTTTTATTTCTGTCTGCTTTCCTTTACAGTACAAAAACATATTGCTTAGGTAACTGTGAATCTAAATCATGCTTAATATGTGAATGTCTTGTGTACCAGTTCTCTGCTGCGTACAGACAGACCGTAACCTTCGTTGCGAAGTAATGTATTTCCTGGTATAGGTTACGGATCACCGCGAACATGACTAAATGACCGATTACGGACCCTGTGTGCATAGACGGATAACATGCATTATTTTTTTATATGAAAATTATTGTTTTTTTTCTATCACTCGCCAGTCGTGCACTACCACGCCTGTGCAAGTATAACGTTCAGCTTTATTTTGCAAGCCGCATCGGACTGAAATAGGAACAACTTTTGTAATGATCCTCCAATACTTTCACCAGAAGAGGGCAACAAAACACAACTATTTAGATTTTAAATCTTTAAAGTTCCATCTTGTTCGTAACAAGGATGGTACAAACGCTCAACTTGTAACATTTATCCTACGTTTTCATATTAAACGACTTTACTGTCAAAAATAATAGAACAATAACGTGCAGCGGTGTAATCATTTATAAAGCAAATGTATGTAATTTTAATTGTTTAATTGAAATTTTAATCCAAATATAAATTATGTAGAATTATTAAAGGCTAAATACATTTGTGAAGTTTAATTAATGTATTCGAATAATAATCGGTCGGAACACCGCAAAAATATTTATTATTGTCACCATTAATCGTACCAACAGAATCAACAACAATAGCGATAACAGTTATTGTTATTATTGATCAAATCTGTAAAGGCGTATTTTCTGTTTCCTTCGTCGTAATTTTGTGATTGTCTATATGCACGTTCCACATTTCAGCTGTGCAAAATAGCAAAACTTACCTCTAAACTGCTACCTTAACTGTAAAATGTAAATGGCGCGTTTAAACAGTCTCGAGTAAATGAAACGTTGTACATGTTTATGAGACAGTCAAGCTAGAATAATTGATTAATTCCCAACCCGAGAATTTGTGAGGTAACTAAAAACAAATTAGGGGAACTCTAATTAAATAAAGGCCGGCTGTTGAAGGTAGCCTTTGCCTGAGATTGCCCCATCAAGCGCGAGACAGGGTGAGTAATGTTTTTATTTTATCACTAACTAGAATAATAGGTCCAGCGTCCGAGAGTGTAATTGAAAGATAACAATTTATTCTTCATTCGATTTTTGCTGAATATAAAGATTAGCAACGACTTTCAAGAAATGAAACTGGGAGTTTTGTAAGGCAAATTGGTCTCGCACAATGGTTCGTTATAATGGCCTTCATCGATCCGTCGAGGCGCTGTTTCTCTCAGTATCTCCCGCACAGTGCCATTGCATCCATTCTCCGCAACTGGGAAATGGAACGGTACAACAGATCCGTGCAGCTAAAACCTGGCTAAATTCGGCTGCAACTTCGTACTGATTAGCTATGTTTATATGGCGCTTCTGAAAATAAATGGGAGGTATAATGTATTTGACTTGTGGCATAGAATACATTGTTTTTGAATATGAAATGTTTGTTTTCATTTTTGTACAATGTTTTGCAAATTTCACTTATGCCTAACCTCCATACTTTCTTGTGTACGTCGCTCTGCCAGTGTTTAAGCAAGTGTTCAGAAGCCAAAAATCTTGACTCTAATCAACGAAATACGATGACTGTGTTTTCGAAGACGTGGCTTGAAAAATAAAAAATCGCCGGTAATGTATTTTTGAAAGAATTATGCTAATACAAATTTAAAGCGATGTTAGGTAGACCCACACTCCTTGATGTTTAAGCGTAGGCCTATGTGTGCCCATCTTTCAACCTCTTCAACTATTAAAGTAATGGAAAAGGGGGAAATTCTAGAAATTGACAGTATTAATGTTAATTTATAACATCCCGCCAGCTTCAGAAGGGGGAAATAATTTAAGCAAACTAAAAAGCAGTTTCCATAAGATCAGATTCATCGGGCTTTTGTTTTGAGTGGATGTGCCTTTAAGCTTAGCTAGACGTGGTCCGTTTCGAGGCATAGACTGAAAACAGTTAATACTTAATAAACCCCAAAGAAAGTGTTTTAGCTCCACCTCTGAAGTCATTTGATAATATCAGATTCACTTATATGGGGAGAGTAATGATACACCTCGTGTGAAGTTAAGGGCGCATGTTCTAAATATGCTTAAAGCCGTGAAAATTAGGTTCTATTTACCCAGGTCATATTAACAAATGCACATTAAAAGTTGAACGTTAAGTGAATTAGTGGCGCTGTACGTCATTAAAGCATTGATATAAGGCATTGAATTTTCCTCCACCTTGTTTGCGTATCTTGTTTCGTCGCCTTCAATTTCAAAGTGACCGCCTTCTTAAGGTATAACGTCTGTGTTCTTCCTTACCCTGAAAGGCGATACGGCAGATTTCGCACTACGCCACGGAAGCTGCAAAGAGGAAAGATGCTTTATACTCTTGGATCTTTTCAGGTTGTACCATTAACACGGAAAAAGTGTTTACTTTGACAGTAGCTCTGGCTAATTTATACATAATGAAGGCAGAATGATACAAGCCCCACAGAATCGGAATTTGAAACGCGTCTGAGAGGGGATTTTCAGCAATTCCCTTCTTTGAAGTTTAAAGTACCAGCTGCACGTGTTCGCTTGTCAGTGGATAAAAAGTTGTACGGGTAATAAAACGAATGCTGTCAATTTAATTCGCATTCATATGTGATTTGTTACATCTGGGTGCAGAAACCGTACAGATGTCACGTTGCACACATGAGAATGTAATACTTTTACGGGAGCCCAAGAGCTAAGTTCCACATTACGCCTAGCACTTTTTTGGAGACCTATAGTCAGAATAACAGCTTAGTTTTGGACGCCAACAGGTGTAGGTTCCCCTTCCAGACCCACTAAACCTTACATGGCTTAATTTTGAACAAATGTCACCTTTAACTTCTCCAGGCTGTAGTGCTTTGGCACTCATCCCTTCTGTACATACCGCGCTGGCTGTACGATCCCCACCCTCCAAACACACTCTGCTATGGCGCAGTGTTAAGAGCAGTTTATGTTTCAAATGTTACAGGTCTGAATTTGTGGTTTAACTGAGTCACGGGTGAGGGAAAAGGACTGCTCAGCGGTGGTATGGAAACAAGACGGACAATATAGCTTTCCAAAATGTAACCGAGGTCTGTACATGAAGTCGAGTAACAAACATTTCCATAGTTGCATTACTGTCCCCAAACTTTATGTTGACTTCCATAAAAGATACAAGGTCCTTTACCTGTCCATTATTCAAATTATCAAGGAATGTTTGTTTTAAATAACTTCGCTTCGTAACTGGCTTACCCATATGCCAGTAGGGTTTGTGAAATGCATTTAGAAGCAGCTGGAAAACTTATAGTGAACTTCGGCTGCCTTTGTGGTGCTGAGTTGACCCATTTTTGTAATGCATACAATATAAGTATGACTTTCAGTAGCTGTTTGAGAAGACAGGACACTAGGAAGTTTAGTTTGGACGTGCAGACTGTAGGAGCTGTTAACTGCCCATATGCAGCTGTGTCAATACGCTTGACGGTGTCTCTCCGAAGTTATGAAGACGTGCTGAGAACCACATTTCAGCATGCCGTCCCTGGGACAGGATGCCAGCACTCTTAGCTCGTTTCATGGCTTCTCACTCCTCACCTCAGCCTTGTTTTTGAAATGCCCAAGTTCCTTACTCTGCCTTTTTCAAGTCCCGGTCATCCCCGTTAAGATGTCCATTTGATACCGCGATCCACATACCGTTTGAGTCAAACGTAAGGTTTCACAGTAAGAGACTTTATATTCCAACCATCCTCACATCCATCTTCCACACGTTTGTCCAGGTCAGGGTGGCGGGGGAGACTTTATCCTTCCTTTCTAATCTTTTTATATGTATGGTTTAATAAATAATTTTCTTCTCAAATTATGAAGTTTTGTATGGGAGGTTCTTGGGTGCAATTCGTTGGAAATATTGTAGCCTATTCATCACCTAACGAAAATGTACGTATTCGCTTTATCTTGGACGCGATTTTCTATATTGGATGTTAAATTTTATTAATATAATCTGGTCACTTGCGGTTCAAATTCATAGTTTAAGTTGCCATTTTATATTTCATATTTTAGCCCTTTTCTGAGCTGTGCTGCACCTTTCCACACCTCAGATCTTTAATCGTTTATGGTTGGCTTTGTGTCTTTTCAGCGTTTCTCACTTTGAACTACGGATTTGTGCGCTGTAAATGCAATTATTGGTAGTAAGGTTCGTTCTTACAGGAAGTGCATGATGCAAACATGCCTGTCTTTTAAAATCCATTTGGTGGATATTGGCTTATTTTATTGGTTGGGGCCCCCAAGCATTCGGTATCCTTATAGGAAAGAGATGTCAGAGTGAGGCGCCCTAGGCAAGGCACAGGTGATGTCATACTGGTCGGTCCTGTGCCCAGGACTAAACTCCCATGTCTAGGCACCAGGGGACAAATTTCCCTTTATATGGCACTTGCAATGCCCCAAGGCAGAAACGGAGTTGCGATCGACAGTAAAACTTCCAGCAACCGAAACCACATGGAGCGGGCTGCAGGACGCGCCGTGCGCGGCCGATGGAAGCCGTTGCCTTGTCTGGGAGCGGGAAACGTGGGATGGCGGTGCCTCCCTCCTGTTCATGGCTGTCTGCTTCGCATGTATCAGGAAGCCAAAATGAAGAACAGATTCGGCCGCGCCAATGATGTGGAGAAAGGGGGGAAAGCGCTGGTCGTGCACGTTTGAGCCACTGGGTTAAACACACTCCGAACAGCTCTTTCTGATCAGGGTTTCTGCGCGTATTATTCACCATTTATTATTGTTTTTTAACCAGCGTTAAAAGCTCCGTAATCGTCCTCACCGCACTGTAAGTGATCGGTCTCTTTTTCAACCGCACGGGCACTAAGAGTCTTCAGCAGCCCCGGCATTCAGCAAAAAAACATCTCATGGCAAACGGCCGGTTTTCGGTGTGAGTTTATGCTAATTTCACCACCGCTTCATTCTAAGGATTCATCTCTTAACAGCTGACTGCAACTTAAAACCCATAGCGGTGAAATATGTGTTTCACAAATGCATGCCCCCCCCCCCACGTGCGCCTTTCTTACCACTTAACACTTTAAATTAGAACTAACGTAGGGTTCCAGTTATTTCTCAAGACATTTTGAGGGTAGGAGATAACACGTGTAGGTGAACAAATATCACTTCTGGACCTTTACCTCCATTTTAGCTCACCCCTTGTGTGAATTTTTATATATATATAGCTTTCGCACATTACTCTTTTTTTCAAAGTGGACATTTTACGCTCGTTCACACATCGCGCCCATGTTTAAAATCCAAATGTGGCTCCAGACAGAAAGTCTGGTACAGTAGACATACCCCTGTTATTGCTGTCTGCGGGCAAAATCATTAACAGATTTCTGCATAAGACAAAGAGCGACAGCGTTAAGGAAACGGCAGCGTTGCTTAATGTTATTCACATTTCCTTATTGATAAGAACCTGAGACACACGCCTTGGTGTTTAGGCTTTCCACATGTGGCCGGAGAGTGTAATTCGCAGCTCATGGCCCCGTTCAGATAAAACAAGCGCACCTGCGTCGCTTAAACGGCTACAGACGCAAAGACTAAAGCGGAGGCCCCCACGTGAAACTCTAATTGGATTTTTTTTCCATTCCCTATATTTAAACATTGAAAATGCCTTCGTTAGTTACACTCTGGGGAGGGCTGGGGCTTTCCTTTCTCCTTGCCCTGAGGGGGGGGGGGGCGGGGGGGGGCTTCTCTATGATTCAGTTATTGCATCTGAGATGGTTCCACGCACAACTGAACAAAGCTTTGAGGTAATTCTGCCCGCCAGGTCGGTACAATGTGTAACTCCGGATGTTCGCTAGGGCTGCTCGCCTTTCAAGGGCCGTCGATAAAGCACCTCTGCAGGAGAGGCAGCTAATTAGGAGGACAGCGTGCCTGTTAGCCATGCATGGAGTTACAGTCAAGTAGGTAACAGAATTTAGACCTTTTAGCCGCGAGCCACGGTTGAACCGGTGACCCTGGGGCCTGGCTAAGTTTGTGTTGCCTAGTAAGCAGCTTGCTCTTGCTTGGTCGGGGAGGGGGGGTAAACAGTTTTTCATTTCCTCCCCATCCCACCCCCCGACACCTCCTTCCTACAGCTCCGGAGCGACACAGACCCTCGCGAGTGCATCTGTTCACAGCAAGAGCCTGCAGGGGCCACCTCCACCCACACATGCCTGCAGTAAAAAAAGGAGAATGAACAAAAAAAACCTCAACATCGACATTTTAATCAGCTACACTTCTGTAAGAGTTACAGCCCTGGGGGGGAGGAGGGGCGATGCCATGTCAGAAGGGGCGGTGTGGATGCTGGAACGTGTGGGCACTGGGAAGGCGGAGGTGGGGGGAGGGCATCTGCCCACCTGCGTCTCCGCCTCTGACGGACTGAGCGACGGACAGAGAAGGTGGACTGTGTTGTTTTTATGGGTCTGGCAGCTCTGCTGTCACTAAACTGCCTATCAAGCATTTCCTTAAGTAGGTCTGAGGCATATATAGAAAAATTTTAATTAGACTTGGGTTACAGCTATTTTGGGGGCTAGCTGCTGACAAATAAAGAAAGGATAGTACTTCTGTGATCTGTAGGGGGAGCTGGTGCTATGAGCCCCAGGGGGCATTAGAGCTTTGGGTCCATCTGAGGCCTTTCACCAGCCGGGCAGGAAAACGTTACCTGTCATTCAAGCTGTAACAGACAAACACTTCTAGAAGGATCTATGCATTTTAAATGCCTATTACTGATGAATATTTATATGTCCTATTGACAGCATAAAAAAAATCCAAATTTTCTTTTCCAAAGACCAAGGTAAATTTACCCCAAAAGATGATGCTTACCTTTGCAAGAAAAATATCTGATGTTTACTATAAAGGAAGAAAAAAATAGCAGTATCTATATAATCTTTGGAGTTTATGGTTAGCAGATGGTGGAAAATTGGTGGGAAGTGATGTTTTAAAATGAATTAACTTATATACATGTATTAATTATTAATATGTAATATCCAACCACCCGTCCATCTATCATTTAGGGTTGTGGGGGTGCAGAGCCCAACCCAGGCAGCATAGGGCTGGGGTACATCCTGGGTGGATGCCAGATAATATAAAATATTAATAATAGTATTAATAAAAATATGCTTAAAGCAAAAATTGCAATTAGCACATTTGTGATAAATAAGAATGAATGTTTTTCTCTGTACTGCTGTAGTGCATGTAGATATTTATATGTAGTTAATTTTGCCTGCATGGCAGGTAAAATTGTTATACTTTTCAGCCAATTAAACAATTCTGTTTCCTCGCCACAGGTTTTTAAGTTGGAATCCAGTAGATACCACTGGGATACTGAGATTCAAAAAAGACCAGTCAAGTGAAAATCTATTTTGAACATATTTGCCAGTATTTAACGTCAGCCTTGCAGTACTTAAAACGTCAAGAACACACACACACACACGCACACACACACACATGCGTACACTCGAGTCGTACTCTCGAGTGTGGCATAAAATACTACAGCAGTCTGATGAGGGATAAATATTCTTTGTGGTCTTTAATGTAATTTTTAATGCTTTTACTTTTCATCTTGGGAGTACAACATTAACCACCGCAAAGAATGTTTTCAATATAGCGTGTGACCTGGGCGTTTTTTTTTTTTATTTGTGGACGGTTCTCCTCTTGCATGCAAATTTTAAATTTGACCTCACACCCATTCGAACACCCTTACTTAAAGAGGATGTATACCTATCATTACACCTCACCTTCGGAAAGCTGGCCCAGACGTTTAAGATCTGACCGTTGAAATCCCTAAAAAAAATAGAATCAAATGTATTTTGTCCCTTCCCTCTGGTCTTAAAAACAACCTGAATCCCTTAAACGCCTTCCATCTCAAGGTCGTCCATCAGTCTGCCAGTGACATACCGTCAACGGCAGTCCGTCCAATATAAACACAAGAAGATCTTCTTGTGTTATTGCTTATACAGTACCCCCCCACCCTCCCCGACCCAGCCACTTCGTGCCCCCCCCACCACAGCCTGCACCCCAGCCCC
>JAAGVU020000011.1:0-29741 GCA_011763525.2 Mormyrus iriodes | reverse complement strand
TTCCTCATGTTTGCCCAATTTTTTTTGGATTGGACACCCCTCAAATCCAAAAGGACACCCTCCCAGGCCCCCCCCCCCCCCCAGTCAGGCCCCTCTTATAGCCACCCGGCCTCTAAATCCCGGACTGTCTCCATCAGAGTCACCCTCCCCATAATTCCAGCCGTCACCCCGCAAACCACTCTAGGCTCGCTCACAAACCCTCAGCGCCCCTCTCCCAACAGCCCACATCCAGCCGCTGTGGGAGTCCTGCCTCAGAGTACACACAGCATTTCCCCAAGTATGTTTGGAAGTGATACCGGGATATTCATTATCCTCCCAACATCAGGCTGGGATAATATCACTGTCCCTTTCGTTAAATCCGGGGCCCCTACAGTCTTCAGGAACGAGGGAGGGAGACTATCCATGCAAAGACGCCTCTCAGTCTGAGGGAAAAGCGAAGAGAGCTGCTGGAATTGTGAGGACCGGCCTGTGGAGACGCTTCCCTTTGAACCAAGTCCCGGAACAGGTCGGTGTTGACAGAATTTATCGAGAAGAGAAGGAATCGGCACCTTGGAGTCGACGTGCGGCAGGGGGGCCGAGGGGAACAGGGGGGCCCTCAGAGGTCTCTATGATTTTTTCATCACAGCCCTGGATCACATTTTGCAAGACTCTCTGGCTAAGGAGCCATCACCGGAGAAGTGGCTGTCCATGATGCCCGGAGATGCCATCACCAGGAGGAGCCAAGCTGAACCAGCTGGTGACTGACCACCAATCATACTCCCTGTTCTCTTCAAAGGAGCTGGAATTGCCATGAACTGGGAAAGGATTCCGGTGTGGTCCAAAAGGCACAGCCAAAAGCAATAACGCAAAGGGCAAAGAAGAATATGCGGTTCATCTGGACTGGAAGAGCAGTGGGCCAAGGTGTGCCGGACATCCCTGCAGATCCAGATGGCTGCTACTGGCTCAGGGCCAGAGGAACATAAGCACAGGTTCCGGAGCCCGAGAGTGCTCCTCACGCCCAGATGGATGACAGACGGGCCCCCCTCCAGACTGCAGCTCTTATTTGGTGTTCCCCGTCCCCGGCTTGCTTGTGCCATGCCTGAATGGCCAGCCGTGTTTCAGATTAACCCCTGGGGATGAAAAGGCTGTTGCTCATGCATTTGAAAGCACAACAGAGTCCAGCAGATAGTGGTTCTGCAGTAGTGTTGAAACATACCAGTTTTTTAGCCCCCAGCCCTCCCATATGCTTGTATTCAAATATGACAAAGTAAAAAACAAATGTGGTTCTCAGAATCTTCCTACTCCTCAACAGCACAAGTTGTAACTAATAAGCGATGGTCTGCTCTCACAGGAGAACGGACTGCCTTCTGGTCATGGTGACCTACTGTTCACGAGCCCATGAAGTGAATCCACAGCATCTGCCTTGAGCTAGGTAATCAAGATCACGATGCCTGGACTCGCAGGGATGCTAACAGCAAAAAAAGAAAAATTCCCTGTGTGTCTTCAGAGTACCGTCTTCATGAAGGCCATAAAGAGAACCTGGCCACATAGGCCATCTCTCAGCTCATTCCAGAAGATTCCGGTACACTAGGGAAAGGCAGTCACTCCTGTTTTGTATCATCATGGATGGGATTACAGCCGGCAGACTCGTGGCAGCCTGGTGCTGCAAACAGACCTCCGTCTAGTGCTTGCGTGTGACCCTTGCTTTGAGCTTCAGGCTCTAACCACACTCATATGCGCCAAGCACATGGGACTAGTCCCTTAGCGGGATGCCACCTAATCTTTGCCTGTGGGGGACACAATATGGCTTGCTGGGAGAGATACCTCAAAGTGAAATCTGAAGACATTTCATACCAGAATACAGCAAATCTCTGGCAGACCACATGACCGTCATCCATGCCCTTGAAAGTTAGCAAGTCTCTTCCGCTTTGGAACTAAAACAAGAGTCCTGTGCTTCCAGAAACTGGCCTCCTGGTGGGCATTTCGGAGTGGAGGGGGCAGTATCTCACCTGGGGTGGTTGTCCTCCATCCTGCTGCCATGCTGTGCACAAGGCAGGACTCATCATCTGGCTCTGCTTGTTGGATCTCCTTCTGGGAGGATGAGTGTGCCCAGAGAACATAAACCCCAAGTGAGTTTTATGGGACTGACTGAGAGAACAAGCCAGACGGTTAGAGCCGGCCAAGTGGTACCGTCCCCTCTGGAGATACCATCTGGGACTGAAGGTGATGGATCAAGAAGACCCAGCAACCTGACAAAGTCAAAGGAAACAGTGACACTTCCCTACTACACATCTGCTACAGTATCAACCTTCACATCTGAAACAGAAGCCAAGAGTTGCTCATCCACTCGGAGAACGTCTCCATTTCACTCCCTACTAAAGGTGTTTACATTCTTAGCAGCTGCAAAGCCACACTGCGGTTCCTCTCTCTGTGAATACTCGAGATCCAGCACTGATAAGGTTGCCCCCACCACCCGTATGAGCACACCCTGATTCACAGCATGATGGGAAGGGGGGGTGGCTGTCAACCTTCCTTCTTCTACTCCAAGATACCAGTGGTATCTATCTGGGCAGAACCAGTAGAGAAGCTGCAATAGGACTCCCACACCCTGCTGGATGCAGTGGTGCATTGTGGGACAGCTGGCATTAAGCATGCTCTGGTGAGGTTAATGAGATATGCAGCGGTATTGTAATCATAGTCAGGAGGTACATCTTCCATGAAGCAAAGAGTCTATTGTCATTATTAGATCGCCATTGATTATTTACTTGGCAAATGCCCTCAGAACTCTTACCACAGCAACTGTGTCAGGGTTACCCATTCATACAACTGAGTGAGTGTTCAGATATATCAAAGTAAGCTCCAGGCAATAAGACACTACAGCAATGTGTACAAAAGGCCCAGTTCCTGAATTGTTTTCCCACACAGCAGCACCCGACCCTTGAGAAACACTGGCCTGAATTCTGGGCCAGACAAATTCATCTCTGTCAATTTGAACACCAACAGGTTGATATTTTGAGCTGATGAGATAGACTTACAAACCTTGTTTAAGGAACCGCATTATGCCCTTGGGTGTCTCTGTGTTCGAACACAGAGGGAGGTGCCAGCCTGCTCTATGTCTGCGGTATCATTGGCTATCCTCAAGGTGAATTTTGAAGAGGCAGCTAAGCTAAGACTCCCTCAGCAGCTCAAATTGTCCATGCCTGAGGGCCACCGAGTAGAGTTTCTGCAGATGAAACCACCTTCAAGATGGAAACATACAGCTGTAAGCACAGTATGACAGGGCTCACACAGCTGTAAGCACAGTATGACAGAGCTCACACATTTGCAGCAGGCTGACAAGCTCACACAGATGCAGAAGGCTGACAGAGTTCACACAGCTGTAAGCACAGTATGACAGAGCTCATACATTTGCAGCAGGCTGACAGAGCTCACATAGCTGTAAGCACAGTATGACAGAGCTCACACACCTGCAGAAGTCTAACAAGCTCACATATCTGTAGCACAGTCTGATGGAGCTTACACAGTTGAAGTACAGTCTGACAGAGCTCACAAATCTGTAGCACAGTCTGAAAGAGCTTATAAAGTTGTTTGCACAGTCTGACAAGCTCACACAGATGCAGCACAGTCTGACAGGCTCACACATCTGTAGTACAATCTGACAGGGATCACACATTTGTAGCAGTTTGACAGAGCTCACACATCTTAAGTACAGTCTGACAAGCTCACACATCTGTGTGCAGTCTGACAGAGCTCATACAGTTGTAAGTACAGTCTGACAAGCTCACACATCTGTGCGCAGTCTGACAGCTCATACAGTTGTAAGTACAGTCTGACAGAGCTCACACATCTGTGCGCAGTCTGACAGAGCTCATACAGTTGTAAGTACAGTCTGACAGAGGTCACACGTCTGTAGCAGTCTGACAGAGCTCACACATCTGTGCACACAGTCTGACAGAGCTCACACATCTGTGCGCACAGTCTGACAGAGCTCACACAGTTGTACGCAGTCTGACAAGCTCACAGTGCTCACAGTTATAGGACGATGAGCTTGGTCCAGGCAGGGGGCAAACGGCCCCCAGCCCAGTGTCAGGCAGAAATTTCATTATGTGTACTTTTCCAAGCCTTCGGTGGAGTTGTTTGAAGAAGTTCAGACCGTGAAAGCAGCCCACCCGGAGGCTATTAAAGGGGGCGGGGCTGTTGACTTTTACGCTCTTAAGGCGTCTCTGAATGGCTCACTGCTTGTACGGTTCTAATGAAGAACTATTAACTGCCAGGTATTTATTTCCTGGATCCCCCATTTGTGTAAGTGGACCCCTGAAATCAACCCCCCAAGGGTAAATAGAAAGAAACAAAGGGGTAAGAAAGGCCAGCTTCACGGCAAGGACCTGACACTTTAACAGGTTGCTGATTTCATTTGGTCCTGTGGTTCCCACTGATTGCCTGCTACAGGGAATCATGGATCCATTTATTTAAGCTCAGAGGCCTTATTGACGAACCCTCACTAATTCAAGTTGGCTTCCACCTGCGGCAGTAACAGCCAAGGAAGGATCAGATCTGATTCAAACCACTCCTCTGCAGCCAAAAAGCATTTCTGTAATGAGAACCAAGAAGAATTCAGTCTGTCTGTTTTTGTCTACACCAGAAAAACTGGCTTTACAGCCTCGAAGGAGGAAAAGAAGAAAGTGAAGCAAATGGCGGGCTGGACGCTGGGGGCTGGTTAGCATGAAGCCCGGCGACTGGCCCTGCACATGCTCATGCCGATTCAGTCTGTGAACTACATCTTTGCAGCTTTCATAAACACAGGAGCGGCTTCGACCCCCCGCCCCCCTCCACCCCGGGTTTGCCATTGCCTCGCCGCGAAGATACGGCCCAGGAAAAGGCTCCTTAAATGTTTACAACTTGGGTGTCTCCGAGTCCAGCAAGTGTGTCAGGAACCGTTACGCGCTGTTATTCAGGCTGCAGAAATGCGATGTCAAATAATTAAGTAAGCAGATAAGCCTGCGTGACATCAGAAACATGGCCCCCGGTGGAAGCTGGCTGCCTGGCCAGGACACGCTGGTTTAATTAGGGCTCACGCCGCTGTTATTCTGGCTGATGAATGCACGCTGAGGAAATGCAGTCGCCATCTAGTGGCGGTGAAGTCAAATGAGACCACGGAACCAGATGTGGTGGTCATGGTATCCCAGAATGCACTTGCAGCACGGGCTCCTCCTGCCCCCGATACTGTTGGTCATGGGACATCGCCCCATATCTGTGCAACACAGCTGAGCATAAATAAACATGGCTTCCTGCAGGCACGTCACTCAATGGACCAGGAGGGCTGCAGCTCTCTCAAGTCTCACATGCATGATGGAATCCCGCCCTGTCCATGCCTGTGAGGTATTCAAAAGCAAACTGAACCAGACATGGACCCACCCTCCCCAGTGCCAGGATGACACTCTCAACGACCTCTCAGCATGGTTCACATTCACCCTGTCCTTTTTATCACTGGCTCTTCACGTTGGCTGCCACCATTCAGCCCTCCTAAGTCAGCTTGAGTCTAAAAGACCCCTGTAGGCCCTCAGATTTCACGAGTGTAACTTCTACATATATATTCATTAACATCACTTCAGAAAGCTGCTGAAAACATCCAGGAAGTGGAGAGGAGATAGAATGAGCTCTGTACCGGCTCACCGGATCATTCTCATTTGCTGTGCCCCCCCCCCCCCCCCATGGGCTTGGCACCAGCCCTGCACTTCACCTCACTCAACTCTGATGCCTTTTAAACACCCACAGCCGCAGATTTCATTTTGACTGGCTGCTCTGTGAGCCACATACAGCTCATAAATACACATGCACTCTAAGGCTCACTCTCCTCTCTCCGGCTCTCCTGTTTGCCCGCACTTCCACGCACACATATTTTTAAGTGATCAAAGACAGCCAATCTATTTTTGGTTACAGTGTCTGAGGGAGCTTCCGTAAATCAAAGATCAGAATTCTAGTGAACAAAAAAAAGAACAGAAAAAGTAGCAGCCAAGAACCTTCCTGTCCCAATGGTGCAAAGGGCGGAGCAGCTACACAGAAGGACAAATGCAGATGGAGGAACTCATAACTGCAACCAGTCTGGAAGGGTTACGGTTAGGGTTAGTTAGGGGTTGGGGCTGGAAAGGTGAGAAGATGTTAGGGTTAGAATAGAATAGAATAGAATAGAATATTGATATTTTATTAATTCCCTTAGGGAAATGTTCTTTTCGCTTACACCATCTTGCTCTTCATGAAACATACAGACAGCTAAGAACAAGCTTAGGGGTCAGCCAGCATGCGGCGTCCCTGGAGCTGGGGGTTAGGGGCCCTGCTCACAGCCCCACAGGCATGTAGCTATTCCGCCGAGGCGGGGGCTCGAACCAGGGGGGCTCGGCAATCTTCCGAAGGTGTGGAAAGGCCTCGTGAACTTCAAGGCTCTTCAAACACTGATATAAATCAAATCAGCCGAGTCTTCGTTTTGTCCTGAGATGCCTTCTGCAGCCTCGCACGGATGAATGTGACATCTCCCTTTTTCATCCTTTTACAAGGATGAAGCACCTGCTTGTAAAAGGCTAGAAAAGCAAGCGGGATTATAGGAAAGCCACACTCTGTTGCAAAAGTCTTAGCCTCCCATTTTTATAAACAATTATTTTTCTGTGAAACAGTGTAAGTCATGGCCTTGAGATTGGCCCTTTCTAATTAACACTGAACCAGATTAAAAGCACCTCTACACTGGAATTATAATCATCAGGCCAAAATGATGAAATAATGCTGTTTTTCTCAGCTGGTTGTGAGATCTGGATGGTGTTTAATGAGGCCCCAGCTTCTCTTGACACATATTCTGCAGGTGATCGCTGCCTTTCAAGTACCTCTCCATTTCCCAGAATCCATTGCTCACTGACAGCTATAACTAGAACCAGTCAACTTCCTCCTGTTTGCACGTCCAAAGAGAAAGAAGAGGGTCATGCACTGCCCAAAGATCATCTGTCAGCCATTTTCCCCAAATAACGCAGCTTAATTAAGATGAGGCAGGTAATTAAGTTGACAGAGATCAACTAAGGCTGCCTCCAACTGAACATGGTCATTGTGGCCATTGTTTCCAGTCTGGATTGTTGGGATGAAGGGGCCATTGTGGGGGGATAAAAAGGTGCCCAAAGGCGGGTGTGAAGTACACACAGTGTCCTGCACTCCTCCTTGTCACCATTGCTGTCATTAATTTTACACTGAGACCTACAACCCTTCATAACGCAGTCTTCAATCTGCCATCCTTGGCATTCTTCTACTTAGATACGCGTTCCGCTAAGCCGGTCTCCATGGATCTGCGGTGGAATTCCTCCAGCGTGTACGGAATGAAAGAGCGTAATGGAAGGTAGAACAATGGCTCGACGTAAATAGGGTAAATCACGTTGGGTCTGGGGTGGCTTCGGGGCACATGAAAAACCCAGCAAACATCTGTGAATCATTCCCCATGGCGGCCTGGCTCCTTCACACACGGGTGGACTTTTGGAGAGGAAATCCAAAGGCGTCTGCAGCCGTGCTCCCAAAATATTTACCCAGACAACTCATTTGCATGTGGCCAGGCCCCAGGGGTGTGTGTGTGGCACCGGGACAGGAGGCGGGGGAGGTCTCTGAAGTAGAGAGATGGTGCTGATGTCAGTTCCCGGGGACCCCGGTACCACCCGGGCGCTATGGATGGGGAAACAACAAAACAAAACAACAACAAGACAGGCAGAGAGGCACCCCCGCCTCTTACCCGAGCCATGGTCCTAATCGCTACCAGCAGTAGATTCCTTACCCCAAGATGCCACAAAGAGGGGTACAAAACAGAAAGAAGTGACCACAGCCTCAGTGGGACACCCAGGCGGCACGGTGTGGGGTCCACTCCCACCAGCTCGCTCTGACATCTAAGTGAGCATAACTTTTAGAAAGATCTCCTTGGCTGGACACAGTGCCATTCTTCAGGAGCCAATTATACATTACCAGCCGGCCTAATGGCATGGAACACAAAATATGAAATCTTTGTCAGAGGACACAACATGCTATTGTTTCCACAGGGCAGGGGTGCTGAGAGAGGGTGGCTGATGAGGCTAATGAGTTTCCAGATGAGCTGCCTATTTTTTGGAGAATCCACTTGGCTCACGCAGCTTGACTGCACCATCAGGAGCACTAATAGTTCGACATACTTAGAATTCAAATAAGAGCTGCCTAGGAACTCTTACCAAGAGAGGCACAACACAGATGCAGAATGGAAGTGCTTGTAATTGGCAATGTCCTGGAAATAGCCCCCCCTATATTCTCCTGCATGCTGATTATACTGGTTTCTTCTCAACCCCTCATCACTGGCCCCACTCAGAGCCCTTCGCAGACATGCTACACCAAACAGTCCCATAAGCAGCTAAGATTAAGACACTGGCCAACCGCAGCTCCTTAAACGCATACATTTCTGCCTTTAAAGGTGATGCACTTGCATCTCATTAACCTCATCAAATGCCATGATGAGATGATGGAAGACCCTATGACCATTCTTCTCCAGTTCTACTGAAAACACCAGCTCAATTGTGTAGACGAACTGTAATTTAACTCCTTGCTTTCCCATTGCACTCAGTTCCAGGACGCTCTGAAGCATAAAGAGCACATTCCAGAAGACCTGCCTTCCAAGCTGTGAGAGTCTTTGCCACACAAATCATAAGGCACATTGTCTATTCTTATCACTGCAAAAAATGTGCAAGAGGTGGCTAAGCTTCTTCAGTATTGCTTTGCTAATTCCGTGACAGAAATCACTGTCTGAAGTGAGAGCAGATGTTTGTAAACCATGTCAAGAAAAGAAGAGTGGCTTCCCCCCTTCCAAGTGGTATGAGGTTACCCAGCCATCCACACCAAAGCTGAATTTGCTCCACATTCTTTTACATACATAGCACAGAATTAATGATGTGTAAATTATGCAAACAAACCGTGGGTCTCATTTGCCTGCTTCGTTTTTCTAAAAATTTTCCAAAGACTTATTCCTAATGGACTGAGACAACATGGGAAGTGCATGATTTCCTTTCTTCGTTAATACCCTAAATATGCAAATAAGAGCCCATCTTTGTAGACAGCTCACAGTGCTTTGGAGACACCAGAGGATGAAAAACAGGAAAATGTATGCATGCAAATATGGGCCACGCCTACCACACTCTTTCAATTAGCACTTGGCTCCCCATCCCCCCCATCATTCCATCTCCATAGGTAAACATATCAATTCGGGGAGACCCCCCCCAGGTCAGCTGACTGAAGGCTGGCACAACCAGTCAGATAATGTGAATAGGTGGGACTATCTCCATGTATCGCACCGCGGTGTATTTTCTCCTGCTTGTAATGACGAGCCTGGGGAATTGCCTTTCCGGTCTCACCTAAACCCCATTAATGCTGACATTTGAGAGAGTGCCAAGAACAATCGAACTGAGAGCTTCAGCATGGAGCCGGGCTCATTAGCGGTCATTAGCGCTCTACCTCCTGATCGTGTCTGTGGATAAGGACACCACGGGGGACCGCGTCGGACCCTTCCTCTGTTGACAGCTGTGGGACTTCCTTCTCCATCAGCTTAGGAAAAGCAGATAATTCCCCCAGCCTGACATGTGCCGCACGGACGCTGCTTTGATCTGGCCGCGAGGGAGCTGACAGAGCAGATGAATGGAGATGACAGGAGCACGACGAACCCGGCGAGAATGGAAACAAACCGAGGAGTGCCAGGCCACTGGGAAAGATGCGGTGCTGTGTGGGGTAGGATCCAGGGGGTGCTGGAAAAAATTTCGGGCTGCCATGGATTTGAGCAGCAGGCACGGTAGCTGGTAGGAGGATGACTTCAGAAGTGGATACTCATGACTGAGGTGACCCACTGTTCACACTTTGCAATGCTCGCTACTTAAGGCGGGCGACTCAGAGCTCAACCCCAGTGCGGTTCTGGCTCAAAAAGAATCAGGGTGCCATAAATCTGCCTTAATCCAATGCTGCCATTCAACACTTCAACCCTGATGAAGAAGGAAGAGCTCAGGAGTGACGGGGGGGCTTGTAATTAACGGTGCTGATTCAGTGGAGCCAGTCACCCGTTTAGCGACAATTGCAGAGAGCCGAGTCTTGTTTGGGCAAGTCGCATGCAGCGGCTCATCCAAAATCGTGATGGGTGTGAGAGGGGTGAGGCATTTGGTTTTTGATTAAATAAAACTGCTACCCAGAACCCTCAGCAATCCAGTTAGCAGTTTAGGCCAACAGCCGTGACCTGAACTTTTTTGGAAAACCTCATCCATCAATAGATTATGATGCACGGACATTGGTGGAAAATGACTTGCATTCCACTCGTGACCCTATTATCTATATCTCAGAAAGTGAGCGGGAAAGGCAGGACGACCGTGAAAAGCATTCTGTCCTGGTCTCCAAATGACCTCCTGCTGCAGACCAGGCAGCCTGAGGTAGAGAAAGGGTACCTCAACATTTTGATATGCCCCATGCAAACACTGCAGCCCAAAAATGACCCACAGACTCAATGAGCTCACTGCTCATGTGGAAGCCGACTGGCAAATGTCGCTGGAACATGCTGGAGTTTTGGATAGAAGGCCCATCCTCCTCATCCAGAACTACTGCCTCCCAGCCTCCTGGGTCGAAGAGGAAGAAGGGGATTCCCTACTCAGGATTTCTGTTAGGGTCTGACAGCCATGCTACATGCTGACTTTCACTGCAATTTCTTGTGAAACCGGATGATTTTACAGCAAACCTGTTTCCCTTTAAAAAGCTTGCTGACGATATACAGTGATGAGCCAAACAAGCGACGAGTCCGATCCGCGTTTACGCAGCACTGCGTGTCATGACACATTACTCGCCTGATCATCATTAAAATCATCCACCATTTGTACCACAGTAGCCATTCTGTTGGTTTGTACCACCCAGGAATGCCTTCATTCACATCTGGCATCGATGCCCAACACCCTTTCGGTGGTTTGTGGTTTTCCCCTCCTCAGACCACTCTCAGAAGGTATTCACCATAACTGACCATGAGCACCCCACAAGCCGTAATGTTTCGGAGATGCTCTGACCCAGTAATCTGGCCATAATGATTTGGCCCTCGCCAAGGTCACTCAGATCATTATCCCTGTCCATTTCTTCCACATTCAACATGGGGACTACAAATTCTGAATGTCAGCTTACCACCTGATATATCCCAGATCTAGCACACACTGTTTTTAACATTATTCGCTTCACATGGGGATGGTCATAATGTTTTGGTTCATCAGTGTATGTCTCATAAAGGCACTGCTGTAGCCACTAATGTGTCATTTCCACAACTTAGGTGTTTATATAGTGAGGTGAGATGGTTATGAGACCAAAGCCTTGGTGCCATGGACATGGGGACATGGAGACAGAGAGAACGAAAGCGTGACAGACGACAACGCTCCAATCATACAGCCCACCGCTAGAGAGAGGTTGTTCTCACACTTTCCTATGGCTGTTCTTCATAACATGAGGGAGGACAGGTACCTACATTACAGAATAATAGTGTTGCAGTCCCTTCCATGGATTTTGGGGTAGGGAATTTATAAAATGATAAAGAAACATTGCTTTATTTTCATTGAGAATAGTAAGAGATCCAGCCAAAGACATCGGAGATACTGCTCAGGCAGCAGATGGCGAAAGGCATACGGAGGGGGCGGGGGCGAGGAGGGCGGCTTCCCGGTGATGGGATTCCTCATGCAGTCTCCCAACACCTCTTGGTGTTTCAACATGTGCTCCCCATTGCCAGGACCTGTTATCTTTCTTAATCCCCTCTGTCAGATAGCATTGCTTAATCATAATAACGGTAACGAAAAACAGAAAATAAGACGAGAGTGGGGGTTGGGTGGGGGGGGGGGTCAGGTCCGTCCTGAACGGCTGCAGCTGCTCCAAAAGCAAAATGGGAACCTCCTGGTCCTTCTTCAGGGTGCGCACCCACTCACCCCCCCTTTGCTTGGAGTAAACTGAGCACATAGGCCACATTCTATTTCAGAGCCCTCGACCTGTCCCAAGTTAATTTTGCTCATTCCAGAGAGACTGCGGTGCATTATGGGTACCAGACCACCCTTTAATGGTAGGTCAGGGATCGGGTTGGGTCCGCTTGCCTGGCCATAGCTCCTTCTGGGCATGACAGGGGGAGGGCTTGTTTTAACTATGCTGTATTTTTACACACCTGTTGGGGGGGGTATGTTTCACATCCTCTCAAATGGAGTTGTCAGACGAGGAGGAAGAGAGATGACGACTAACAGAGTAGGAGAAAACGGAGGAGGCCAAGGCCAACCTGGTGTCTGATGGCACACAACCCCCCCAAAACTAAACAAACCCAAACCAGACTGATAGTGCCAATCTGATTGTTCCACAGGATAACATCTGGATCCCAGCTGCATAGATCAGCGTGATCTAGTACCACCCCCCCACCCCCAAGGCAGACCAAGGCTCAGTGAGGGCTTTTAGGGGGTGGGGCGATTGGCACAGTGGACTAATCAAAAGTGACGGTGCAGTAAACCTCAAACGCCCTAGCTAAGCATGTGTTCCGCGACAAGGAGCATCAGCACTGAGGTCCTGAGCCTGGCGGTGTGCTGACCGGCGTAACGCGGCAGCCGTGGGGGGAGGGAATCCAAGGCTGGCCGCCGCCTGTCATGCCGCCTACCCACAGCACCCCCCCCACCTTCCCATGATTCCACAGTACCACACAATTTGTTGCTGTTGGCAGCCAGCCACAGCACATGTTATCCATGACGCCAGCTATGTAGCCGCATGTTGTCATTCAGCCAAGGCTGGGAGAGAATGATCAGGTTATCTGCAGCCTTGGGGCCAAATCCGGGGGGGGGGGGCAGGCAATCACTCAGAGAGGCACATGGGGAGGGATGCCTGGCGAGCTCCCCGTTAATCGGCACGTTAACCAGGGCCCTGTGCATCAGGGGACCAGGCTACTCCGTACATTTCAGCCACAATCTGCAGTGAATGAAGACTGACTGCGTTGTTTCCTCCCTGTTGTAATGACAGGTAATTCTGTGGGAAATGTCATCTCCTGCAGTTATTAGTGGCTATTCCCCCAACACAAACATTACCGCAACGTGCTGACGGACGCCGAACATGCCGGCGTGGCCTGCCCTGGCCGGTAAATTGGGCTTCTCTCCCCCATCTGTGGGCCCTCCTCCATGCCGGCGCTGAACGCGATGAAAGTCACTCTCCTGGACCCCCCTGGGAAAACGAAGCGGTCGTGGCCCAACTGCCGGGCGAGACGGCTCCAATTAAACAATTCAGAAACAGTTATGGCCGCCGACGGCGACACTCCTTGATGTCGGTTTTTAAGGCGTTGCTAGTAAACACAGCCACATGCATTACACATTCCCAATATTCCTGTAAATATGAGTCAGAATTTCATATTTTCTGGGGGGCCTTTGATAATTTAGCCTACTTGTAAATCAGGCACAAAGTGCCCCCGCGCTGTTCGTCTCCCCCCAGGACCTCCTGATGTGAGAGTGGCTCCAGACTGGCCCCTGCCCCCCCCGTCTCTCACACCCCGCCCGGAGATCAAAGGCCGTGTTCTAGCCAGCTGTGAGTTTCTCTAACCCTGCGTGCCAAGACTTGACCTGTCCCAACTGCTGCTTAGGACCTGAAGGGAGTGAGGTGGGCCACGGCTGGAGGAGCAGCAGTGACCTTTGGCCTTGGTTCCCTGGGGTCACAGGTCATCGCTCTGGGATGTGGAAGAAGGCAAATCCTACCAGCTCCAAGTTCTACATCCTACCCTTCCTTGTTCCTTGCCAAGTACTGAAGCAGACCTGATGTTCTCAGAGGATGTGATGAAACATCTCTGAGTCACCTCCTGTGTGTCTGCGGGGGGGTTCGGGTGTAGGGGACAAGTCCTATGGCTCCCCAGGCACAGCAGAGGTGTCGCGGGGAGGATCCCGTGCAGGTGGGTCACTGGTGCTGGGTGGTCCATCACCTACCTATGTAAATTCCTTCGCTGTTGCCTCAGGTGCTCCAGCAAAGTTATTTTAGTAAGAAATGCCAAATATTAGCACCCAGCTCCCATTATTTTGTAAATTATTACCCCATAAAAGTAGGTACCCTGTGACAGCTTGAAGCGAACATTTGTTTTCGGGCTGCTCTCGGTGGGACATGTGGTTCTCATTCCTCCGTAGCCAGTCATAAACGTTGCTGCAGTTTAGAAACATTAAAAAGAGCCTCAGAAGGGGAGGGGTGCAGCGTCTTGTGCAACAAAAGCCAGTGAGGCGGCCACTTGGCGAGGAAGCTCCCCAAAAGAGCGAGACCCTGAGGAACGGCCGGGAAGGATGCTGAGCTGCCCTCTGAAAGCGAACGGGACTGGTGCAGGGCCCTCCACACACGCCAACACCTAACAAATCAGCCCCCTGCCCCTCTCGCCCTGGCCCGCTGGCACCCCAGCTGGAGGGGTGCGAGTCCGCAGGGCGTGGGGTCGGCAGCGGGGGCGCGGTGCAAACACACCGCAGCTGCCGCAACCCGTTGGGAGCCGGGAGCCTAGACAAGGTGTTAAGGGCCCTGAGGAGCCTGCGGGCCATCAAAACGTCCGCGCCTGCCGTCAGCGACCAGCCCGGGAACCTCGCTAAAATTACACAGCCGGCACTTCAGGACATCCAAGCGGGACAGCCCCGTTTTCCTGCCGGAGTTAAAAATGGATTCGGAAGAAGTTGTTTTGTGGGAAACGGGGAAGCCGCGGGTCCTAAAGTGGCAGAAATGCCGATGCGTTTACAAGGAATGAAATAAACAGCACACAATTAGGCAGCCATGATTTCGGCATTGAAATAGGTCACCGCTCATGCCAAATGAGCCCCCTTCCCCGCCCCATACTGTGGCATCTTCAGCATTTTAAATTATTCCAGATAATGCATATTTCGGATTCTGGCCTTTTTTATAATTAAGATCCTTCTCATTAGTCCAATAAATCTAATTAAAGAAAATGTTTCGGCAGAGCTTGCTGTTTTTTCCCAGGACGACAACTGGAGGGTCGGGTCTGTGGAAATTTTAAATTTAATTACAAGTAGGGCGCGTTTATTTACCAATGAAACCGTAATGAGAGCGGGAAGGCGGTCACATGACACAAAGCAAGAAGAGAGGGAGAACACAGCCGCAGAGTCATCAAGACAATAATGATCTGCCACCACCCCCCATTTCGAGCACAGAAAGGGAGATTAATCAATTTTCATGTTTTATCCCCTTATTAAGCGATAAGAGAGCCAAGCAGAATTAGTGAGTAGAGGCTAGAGTGATTATTGCGGATTTAATGAGTTCAGCTCAGAGGAAGAGTCTTGGTCTCCTCCCAATGCCACTGATTAAGCTCGTTAAAAATCTAATTAAGAGCGGGCCACACAGGAAGCTTCCGGCTGGTTCCGTCGTGGTGGAGGCGATGTGGACACAGGTAGGGCACGGACAGCAGGACACACTTCCTGGCCAGCTGAGAAGACCCAATGAAGGAAAGCATGCAAAAACCTGTTGGTGGGGGAACTGAAGATGTCTAATCTGTTCTACTACAGTCACAAAAAAAAGTATGATCCTCCTGTCAGAGACATCTGTACCAGTTAGTTTTTCATAGATTTTTTTCAGTTTTTGATCTCCCTCATCCTTACAGATATGTATGACATCCCCTAAAAACAGGTGGTGTCCAAAATCCACCTCTTTTCCTCATGCGTTCGCTGGCAAATGACACTCATACCAGTGAATTCTCTCTCAAGGGCTATAAAACCCACATAACATTCAGTGGAGGCTTTAACCCAAAGGCACCTCATGGTGTTTAGCCATTTAGCACCTTGGGCAAAGGTCCAGCAGAAGAGTCATCCCAGGACCCGTTACACATTCATCTACTTGATAAGATCTTCTCTACTTACATGAGGGATACACATCTGTGACCTGCGTCTGTCCCCCCATTGCACCGTATTGCACATTAATATTTCACTTCTCATTTTAGCAATAATTATTTTGCCATTCTGTAGTCTATTTGCATCCTGCCCCACTGCTCATATTTATTACTTGTCACACATTTTTATTGCGCTGTTTGTCCTATTGTCCCCCCATGCACCTGTCCCTTCCCCTGCAATGGTGACATACGAATTTCACTGCATTCCTCCATATACATGTGACAATAAAACTTGAAAAAACTTGGATATCCCTATGTACTCCTGTTCAGCATGGCCTGTAATATGGGGAGGATACCCTTTTACGCTCCCTACCATCTATGAAAGAGTTTGGCAAACTGTACTTCCAGGGACTGGCTGAGGGGTTGCTAACCCTTGACTCTGGGGTCCCCCCAGTTTGTTTTATTTTGTTTGATGGCTCCTTGGGTTTCATTTTCAGCCAATTGCTACAAAAATGCCTATTAAAGGGTTAATGAAACACAAAGGGCGACCAGTGTACCCTAAAAACAGCCCCGAGTGAACGAACGCTGGGAATGGAAGAGAGAGTGTGCTTTCTGCAACTAGGACAGATATTCTCAACAAGGACATACAACAGGCTGGAGGGGAACCAATCTTCCTTAATGAAAATATCCCAATGCATCCCCATAGTTAGGTCCCACCCCTAGCCTGAAGGGAGCAGCTCATTGGTGGAATGCCTGAGGTTCACATTAATGGCAGGTCTCCTGGCAACCATCAGCAATGTGGGAGCCAGGACCAAGAGGTCACGGGTCACCCAGGTGTCTCATATCGACAAACGCTCACTCTTTTGAAAAGTAGTACCCTTCCCCTCTCACTAACGGCGTCAATCAGCTGTCACTTTCAGCCGCTTCCCATTCATTTATGGCTGGGCTCATTCCAGGACCCATCCCACCAAGCGCCCCCCACCTACTCTCACTCCCCCCCGTGCAAGCCTTAACCTACTGACGGCCTCCGCACAGCTGGGCTGCTGCGGGTGATAAGCTGACCCAGAATCACATTTATGGCCCCTTGAGGCCATGGAATGGTCCGTTACTTCATTTGTTTCTACATTTGAGCCTCGTGTTTCAGTTGCTCTTTCATTTAGTCTTTCATCTAGTCATTCACTTCATTGTGCTCCTTGGTCAGGTCCAGATCCTTTGTTGGGTGATTGGGCAGGTTCTGGTCCTTTGCTGGATCCTTGGGAAGGTTCAGATTCTTTGTTGGGTCCTTGGGCAGCTCTAGATCCTTTGTTGGGTCCTTGGTCATTTCCAGATCCTTTGTTGGGTACTCTATCAAGTCTGTATCCTTTGTTGGGTCCTTAGTCGGTTAGGTATCCTTTGTTGGGTCTTCAGTCAGCCCCATATACTTCATTAGGTCCTTAGTCTGTACTGTATCCTTTATTAGGTACCCGGTCTGGTCCGTATCCTTCATTAGGTCCTTGAAAAGCGCTGAGTGAAGGTGAATCCCACCTCAAAGCTCTGGTTACTGTAGAGCACCACTTTACCTTACTAATTAGCGACTTTCCCCGTAGCTCTGCCCTACCACTAACATTACCTTCACTGTTATTATCCATTTAATTCCATAAAGTGTTTCCAATCTTAGCTGAGCTAAGAGGAAGCAGCTTTAGTACCAAAGAGCACAATGTTGACAGGATCTAACAACCATCCCCCAGAAATACAGTCCTGAAGAAGCAACAAGGTGATGTCAGGCAGCACTGGGAAGATCTAAAGCCAGGTGTTCTCACAGGAAGCATTACCTAATGAGATAGATTATCCCAAACGTGGCGCTCATTTCCTGGAAGGGGTGGTCTGTACTTTATGTGTCCCACTGTTTTTGCTAAAATCAACCACAAAAGGTCATACAACCAAAAAATCTTCTTTGGAACCTGTTCACTTGTCCCTGTTTTTCCTCTGAGCAGTTCATGCCATCCATAAATCGTCATCTAGAGGATAAATGTAACTCTCCGGACATCAGATTTCCTGGTTCTAAAATTGGCTGGGATTGGTGGGTCGTACTGGGTGGTATATGGAATTTTACTGTATATCAATATGTTTGAAAATTATATATATATATATATATATATATATATATATATTATTAGGACCCTTTCCCAGAATCCACTGCTAAAATCAAGCCAATTCAGTTAGTGTCTCACGGGGAAGGAGGTGTAAGGTGAGGAATCATTGATACTTGGTGCATTTAAAGTCACCCCTTCACATTTGCGAGGATTAGGGGCAGAAGATGCCTGCAAATTTAGAAATTCACAAATAACACTTGGGCATCCCTAACCTTAACCCATAACAGTCTGCTAGCTAAACGATAACATAGAAAGTCTATTTTTTAACCAATTTATAAACAAACAATATTATACTGTATACTTTGCAGGTCAAATTACTTTGTCATCTCCCATCAAGACCTTTTAATATAATATACAAACCATCTGATGCTCCTGTATGCACAGTTACTACTGTACACACTGGGAGCACATGTTTTGGACTCATTATTAAAAATGCAAAATTAACAGCACTGAAAAGTTTAAAAGTTGCTGTGAGAAATACAAGACTCCAGTCACAAAGACAGTTACATGAGTGAAGCAGATTATCGAGTCAAAGATGCGCTGCGTACCAAAGCCAGGACTTTTAATATTAAAGATATAGAGTGCACTTACGTAAACAAAATTTATTACTAATAATAATATACGATTTTATGTGATATGTGAATTATTTTCAATAATGTTTTTAGCAAATTTCTGTGATCTTTTGGAAGACTCCAAAAATATTCACCTTCTCTTTTAAGAGCAATGACAAACTGGTACAGAAATGCTGTTGGTGGAGACACTGGAGTGACGGTTTTATTCTGAAGCTGCTCTACTGGACCCATGCAATACAAAAATAGGAAGAATTTATTTTTGTTTTTGAGACTTCTGTTACCAACAGTGAAAATCTCTCCACTGAATAGTCACAGCTGTATATTTGCAAACTGTTAAGGAAACTGCTGGCATTTTGTTTTGACCCCACTGTTTGAAAAAATGTGTTTTTGACATCTTACATGTGACTGACTTAAAATGAAACATTTGGCCCACTTCACAGAAAATACCGAGATATATATTTATCATTTATCGTTATTCTGCCTAAAAATATCGAGATATGGCTTTTGGTGCATATCACCCGGCCCAAACACACAGCTTATCTCGAAAGAATGAGGGCTATTGTGTTGATTCAGAAATGTTCCATTAATGGCGATTCCATTAATCATGTAGGGCTCTGTCATCACCGCACAGTGATTAGCGATCTCTATTTGGGACCCCTACATTCAAACAGGCTGCCATGGAAACCGGAGACCCAGGAGGACCAAGCTGAAGAACGGCTATCCTGTGACGTGGGAGCGACACAGGACTTCACTGAAAGTTTCCCGACCCAATGCTGAACAGTGATACAATTAATGCGGGGGGTGCTGCAGCTTAAATATCGAGAGGAAAGTCAGAACGGGTATGAGGTTCGAGAGGGAGCATGTGGAACTGATGGACACATCCCGTGTCATAAGCCCGCCTCTTCCTGTCTGGCTCAGGCTCCGAGCTGCCCACGCCTTAGCTGTTACACTCGATCGAGTATTTGGCAAAAGATCCAGAGCAAACCTTCACTTAAAGCCAACAAACACAAAGACACAAAACGACGCCCACGAGTCCCACAGCCGGCAGCATGGAGTGAGCCTGACACTTGCTGTACTGTCACATGACCTTGCTGTAGTGTCACATGACCTTTCTCTTGCAGGCTTGAGTTCCCTTCTGAATGTGCCTCAGACTTGTTTGGTGCCCAAAGAGTCATTTGACAGTAACGGTAGACACAACACATCCATGGAAAATGAGGGAGATTTAGCATGACCTTTCTGCTAATAAACACTGAGCTGACCACACAGCGTCCCCCCCCCAAGAGCTCTTCCAGGAAATATCCCTGTTTACGCCGAGTGTCGCCATGACGGGACGGTGCTCGCGGTTCAATCACAGGCCTAAAGCGCCGGGTTGTAAATCTCGCCAGGCCTTGTGCGTTCACAGCTCGTTTATAGGCGACCTATTGACAATCCTGAGATTAAATGGGCAATAAACAAAAATCAAGTGCAGAAATCTACGGCATTTACAGCACCTGCCATCCTCTCGAAATACTGGGATATCCTGAAAGAATTCTGATTAATATTCTGTCAAGACCCTGAGTGAGCCCCTATTTTTTCTGTTGTGTATTTTTAAAGGAGTTGCTGTCTTTTTGTTGAAACTCTCCCAGTCACTGTCAGCCTTTCGCTCAAGCAAACACAAGTACGCTGTTCCTTTTTTCTTGCGTTGATCCAAACATCTGTATATTTTCAAAGTGCGGTTATCCATGGGGCTGCACCTTCACTGCGCTTTGGTTTTGCACCACACTAATATTTAAATGTTTTCCTGGGACGAACAGCAACAAAACTTCCGGCACGAGTCCAGTTCGATTGATGTAAAGGCTTTAGCGCCGGCACACTTTCCATCCGCGTTGCTTGGGGACCGATTCGGAGCACCGGATAATGCATTTCTGTTGTGTCCGGGGAGAAATGCCGGCTCCAGAGTGTGCGTTCTGGAATCCCATCTCCCATGGCGGGTGGAGCCTTTCCACAGTGACTGGAAACACATTTTTGCCCCGCGAACCTTCTGCATGATCACATGCACGTCTGATAAACACGTCAGGCTTTTCGCTCGTTAAATTAATGAATTCGGCCTTTGCCTTTCTTTCCTTCCCTGGTCCATTCTTTCTCTATACCTTTCTTTGCTCGCTCTCTCTTCAAGTAACAGCGATTTGACACAAACCAGTTGTAAAAGCTGGCATAACAGTCATCTCTCACATTCCTTTGAACTCCTTTGTTGCACAGGGCGGTGGTGGGGGTGGGGTCTCCACCCCAGCAGGTAACCGCACTGCTCCAGGCTGTGTTTAACTAACCTTGTGCTAAAACCCAGCTCCTCCAGGGTCACCTACCCCGTGCATGAGGCGCTTCAATCCAAAACAGCCACCGAGACCACCAAACAAACACTATTCATGGATATTAATCATGTAAGTAATAACATAAATGCCCATTTTAGCTGCTGGCTATGCTGGGAGAAGCTTCTCCGCTTTAGCGGCCAGATCAAAGCATTTCACCTTCAGCTGAGGGAAACCGGGGTGTGAAAAGCCCAGCAGCACCGCCAGTCACGCAGCCGTAATTACAGGCTCTCATAGGAAGTGCACGGGTGACCACGCCATGTCTGTCCCCCACCATAAACGGTGCTGCAGTGAAAGTGCTCCTAAAAGAGACAGTTAGCGACTCGTCAAGTGTCAAAACATGCTTGAAAACATAAACTGCTGTACCTGACACGCACCCCACCTCACCCACCCATATAGGGAGGTGGCCCAGGAGAGTGACACGCTTTCAGAGGGAGGCAGTGTGGCCACCATTCTCACAGATGTGTTATCCAGCATGATGTGGATCAGAGCTTGCTAGGCACACCGGAGTGACTAACTAGGGGTAGGGGTAGGGCAATCTTATCCTCAAATAGCCGGTGTGTATGCAGATTTTTGGGATAACCTTTAGGTCAGCTGTTGTAACCCAGATGTGAGGACTCTTCAGCCAATCAGTCCTCTAATTAGTAATGTAATTAGGTAGTAGCAGAAAAAAACCCACATACACATAGGCCCTTTCTGGATAAGACTGGCCACTCCTAAACTAGACAGAACATTGAATGCTGATATGGAGGAAGTGGAAACAGTCCAATAAATGAGGCCAGTCAGCCCAGTCAAGTTCCTGTGACCAGCAGGGACTAAATATAGGCGGAGCCTAGAAAAACCCAGCCCAGCCCCGCCTCCTATGTCCAAATTGCACATTGCCGGAGTGCAGCTCTGCCTCCTTTAAGGTTAACCTTTTTTCTTAATGCCCCAAAATATAGTAAAAGATTCAAAGTGAATGGTTTAATAAAAGGGCAGGTTTGCACTAAAAATCATATTTTGTTCCATCGGCTTTATTTTACTTACTGTACTGCGGTCAACACTTCACTTACTAGAGTAGAGGTAAGACGTGTCTAAGAAGCAATCTGTGAATAACTAAATATTGTAATGCATTTTCACAGGGGGTATTATGAATGAACAAACAAGAATATTTCTTGTGCTGATAAGCCATTTTGATGCATAAGTTTTATTTACATGTTAAAAAAAATTCAAGCGCTATTTAACCATGCAATATGTACAATACATAAAATAACTTTTTGATCACATTTTTCATTTTCTATTGCTTTAAAGTGGTAACACAACATGCCAACAAAAGAACATACTGCTCCATGAAGACTGTGGTCATAAATACATATGATTAATAAACTGACACACACAGTGGCTTATTCACGGCGCCCCTCTCCCTGTGTATCTGACAGGGCTCCCCCTTCTCACTGATTCTGATTTAAACCCTGCATACTAGGACCTTAAATCACATACCAATGGCAAAAATATAAAGCAACTCTGAGAAGCTCACGTGACTCAGCCAAAAGTGACTGAAAGTTCTTTGTTTTGACTTTTTAAAATTTTCCAAAAAAATCATTGACGACCTCCCACATTTGTAATTTTCGACACCATGGACAGTTTCCAACTCTGGGTTTTAAAGTCTAGTGGATAACGTCAACACTGCAGTCGACATGTGTGCATCACGTATCTAAAGATGGCAAACTGAGATGTAAACACTATTAGACTTCCTCACAAAAACTCGTCAATATTCTGGCCCGTTGACCACTAATATGGACACATGCCAGCCACAGGAATGTGGGGCTCCACCCTTTCAGATCGCTAAACAGGACTTCAGACTTGTTGCCGGGTTTTGTGGTCAAACAGAGTTCTGTCCAAGCCAGTGTGTGAAACCAGGTCCCCATCCGACTCCTGGGGGGGGGGGGGGGCAAAGCCACACACTGTGCCATGAATAACTACCCCCCCCCCCGTCAACCAAAAAGGAGGCCACCTGCTTTCATTTGGAGCACAGCGGAAGTTGGATTTAACCCCCCCCCCCTTCTCTTAGAGGGTGCAGTCTATGTGCATTAACAGGGAGGTGAGTACAGCCCATCTGACAGATCTTCCCTTTGTCTCTTTGCACCCCCCCAAACCCTCTAGTTGATCTCCTAAAGGGGAGGGGGGCACATTCCAGCACTGCACACACCTGTGGGGCACCTGGGGTCAGTGGGCGGGGATGGGCTGGATGGGCCAGAATCACCGGCTGGCCATCACCCATACCCCCACCCCCTCAAAACTGTATCCTCAACTCCCTGGGCTGGGAGGTCAAAAATGGGTGGATCAAAGCATGAATCCTTCCATGAGGGGGACAAATTGAGTAACGTGAGTAAAAAAAAATAAAAAATAGGAATGACACTGGGGGGAGATGGGTAACAGCAGGAATACCATAAGGACAACTTGGACACCCAGAATCCTCCAGGACAGCATAGAGCCTATGTAAATCACCCCACCGCCATGGGTTGTGGAAGAGGTACAGTACTGGCTGGCACCGGGTTAGGACGTGCTCGGCACTGGTGTCGGGACCCTCTGCAGCAGTTCTGCCCCACCACTGGGCCAATTCAATTTCAGCAATGAAAATGCCCCCCTTTGGCCACACCTCACCCAACACTATAACAGGTGATGTTACAGAGGAATAAGTGTTGCTAGATTACCGCACAGCCACAGGTGATACTGTGAGCAGACATTTAGGAATGTTACAGCTTGTGAGGGAGGCCACAGCCACGCAGATACTGAAATGAATATACACAGACGCACACCAATGACAACGTACACGAGGGCTCTTAGCTACAGATAAACAAATACACAAGTGCTCTGAGATACATGCTCTCTGATACGCACACAAACAAAACAGGAGCCAGCTCCCATTCCTGGGTCCCGCAGCAGACAGATGGCCCTCGTGTTGAGTAAACACACAGGAGGAGCAGGACCCGCAGATGGAGCATGGAGGCTGCAGTGTCCCCCCGAATCTGCAGGTCCGCTCCAGCCTCGACCATGGAGCTGTCAAGGGGCAGGCGGCCGTGAGTGGGGGGGGGGTGGATTACGAGAGCAGCTCGGAGATATCCTGCAGACAAATGTCCAAGCCTGGCGGGGGAAATCTAGGAAGCAGAAGCCAGAGCTACTTGTGAAAGAGATCTAAACCCAAAGGGCGCCAGGGCTCCGGAGGTGTGTGGGCCGCGTGGTCCGCCGGGCCGCTCCGGTAGGTGCGCAGACATAAATAACTATGACTCAAACACCAACCGGCGTGGAAGAGCGTCCAACACACCAGCTGCCTGTGAGGAAAATGCTGCACTCTGTGCACTAGGGCAGCGTCGGTATAATCCGACCTGACAGTTATGTTCCAGGAGGAAATTCGTAGATGCCGCCTCCTTCGTCCTACTGAGACAGAGCTCCTGTGAATGACAGCAGCTATCCCTTGCTGACGTCACCTTTGGTGGACCATTAAAGGGAAGACGACGCTCGGATGTGGGCAGGTGGTTTGGTCACTACGGAGCCTGTGGGCAACACTCGCCAAAAAGGGAATCCTCCGAACATACCACAGCACCTCAGAGGGCAAGATGACCGGCACGGTGGCCTCTGCACCCTTTACTGTGCCATTTGAGCCCCAGAAAGACCCTAACTCTAACCTGAACCCTAGCCTGACATGTGACACAGAAAACCTAGACCAGGATTTACCCTGTTAATGTGGCCTGTGAAAGCTGGTAAATCAGAGTCTGTGTGTGCTACCCACATCGGATTACTCAATGGGCCGAACCAGGACCAGTGGGAAGCGGGAAGGCCCGCTGGGTCCGACAGAGCTAAAGACAGCCAGACAAGTATCGGGGTTAATGGTGTCATTTCCAGGGCTGGAGGATCGCAAATCTGCAGCCTGGACTGGAAACAAACGTCAGCACGGATGGGTTTGGCTGGAGACAGGGGGCTGGCAAAAGGAGGGAGAGACAGAGAGAGGGAATAGAGGGAGCAGGGGCAGACGGCTCCCAGGAGGTGGAGATCAAAACCCTGTAACTGGGTCAGTACCATTCAGAGCAAAGAACTGAAAAGCACTCAGCAGCCATGGTGCCAGCCACTCACAGAGGCAAGGTCAGTGTGTCAGTCACTCACAGAGGCAAGGTCAGTGTGTCAGTCACTCACAGAGGCAAGGTCAGTGTGTCAGTCGATCACAGAGTCACTGTCAGTGTGTCAGTCGATCACAGAGTCACTGTCAGTGTGTCAGTCGATCACAGAGTCATTGTCACTCTCAGAGTTTCAGTCAATCGTCAGGGAGCAGCTGACAGTGAATCTGCTTCAGGAAAAGGGTACAGGGTCAGAGCACAGTAATCAGCTCATTACTTAGTAGATGCTTTCATAAAGAAACGTACATCTTTTACCCATTATTAAAGCTGGATATATTCAATGGAGCAATTCAGGTCAAGCGGCTTAGGTTACGACCCTGCTGGGATTTTTACAGACAGTTTTCTGGTTACCAGGTTTTGGTCCTTAGTTACCATACTGCGTGTTACCCTGCTGGCACCACAGTCCACCATCCTGTCAGAGACAGGAATGCATGGCTTTCGTTACATCTCAAAGCTTGCAGAGAGTGCCCCAAGTGTGCGCACAAACACACACACACACACACACACACACACACACACACACACACACACACACACACACACACACACACACACTGACCGCACGCTAAGGGCTCCCAGATGGGCCTCTCTCACTGCCACAATGGGCTGGGGGCTTCCCTACCCCATCCTCAGGCTTGACCCCTACTGCCTCCCCCGGGAATTTCCGTCTGGCTGCCTCCACCCCCTGTCCCTGACTGGGACGTCTTACTCAGAAGACCGTCCCCCCATTCCTTTTGTATCGCTGAGGTGGCACCCCCGTCTTACTGCTCCACAGGCCTGGGCTGCCTCTTGAGGCCACCGATGGGCTGGATGGAGGTCGGGGCCCGGGGATGTCACCGCCAAAACTATCCAGTCTTCAATCAAGCCTGCTGGGCCTTGAAACAAACCAACCACACACTGTGACCTCCAAGAAGGAATGGCCATCATGCAAGACCAGCTAAGCCCTGCTAATTACTCAATTAACAAATGATAAAAGAGGAAAATCACCTCTCAGAAACCCTACAGACTCAGCATCAGCACCAGACCCATGTGAAAATCACCCACCTCCACCACACGGTCGTCACCTCCTGCACCAAGTGGAGGGGGGGGAGAGAGATGTACATCCCTCCAGCTCAGACTCCACACAGCCATCAAGCATTTGCTTCTATGCAACACGATTCACTAAACTTAAATAAGGAATCTCGACGAGTTGAAAACTCATTTAAATATACTTATGAATAGACATGGTAAATGGGGGGGGGAGATCCCAAGCTTCCCATACTTGTTGGACTTGGATGTTTCTTTCATATCAACGCGTTGTGTATGAAAGGAGAAAAAAAAAAACAAACAGCATTTTTAGCTACAAAAGAAAACTGCCATTTAGAGAAAGCGTAACTGTGAGTATAGAAGCAGGAAAGCTGTGATTTGCATGATTAGGTTTAGAGGATAATTACATGTCCAGACTGCGGAGTTTATTTATAACCTTTTGAAATGAAAGCCTTGCGCGTGTAAGGCTGTACCCAGCCTACATCTGCAGCGTGGCCCACATACTCCAGCCTGCGAGCAAGTTTTAGGAGCTGTGGGTGTGCGAGTCTCTGTTTTTATAGCACACTATTTATACACACAAATACAAGGCATAATCACACAATTCCTGTTATTCTCTCAAAGTGCCTCGCAGCACATATCTGCACGTGCGCACACATGCGTGTTTATGTATGTTCATGGTCCCCGAAAAGGTCTGCACCCGTGTTTAGGTGTGCGTGATAATGCCCATGCGTATGCTGGTGTGTGTCTTGAAGTGTGGGTCTGTGTTTATATGAGATTTGTACCGCCTGGTCATGTGACTATATGTCTGAGCGCGTTTGTGTAAGAAACATGGATGTGTGTGCGAGGTGTACATGTGTGTTGCTGCCTTCTCCTAACTTTTTTGGAGAAAATGCCCCCATCCTGGGAATCAGTCCATCTGGGGCCATTCCCCATGAGGTAAATGACTTGCTTTAGATTAGTCACGTCTAAGAAAATGAAGAGCACTGGAGCATTTGCTGTTAGATTTCAGATTTTTCAGTTCTCTCAGAGAGCACTTGACAGCTATATTTGTATTAAATTTAGAGTGCGTGGAACTGCACACCATGATAGCTAAAAGGAGGTCTGTGTAAGAGTGTGTATACTTGCGTATATGTATGTGTGTGTGTGCGTGCGTGTGTGTGCACGCTCTACCCTGAGCTCTGGGAGGCACCGCGTACCCAGGTGAGGGTTGAGCAGACCAGCCACTGAGGCTCCCAGCCAAACAGCCTTTCATCCTGCTGCTGAAAGGTCCTTCCGGGCTGAGTGGGCCCATTTACTGAACTCCTCTGACGGTTATTACTGAAACATTACTGAAAAGGAGATTTTTCTGGTGATTAATGTGAGTGCAAGCATGTGTGGCTTCACATGTGGCTGCATGTGTGTGCGTGCTTGTGTGTTTGTGACTCATGTATATATTACGTTATGGGGACCAAATGCCTTCACAATGTGATGATAACCTGTTATTTTGATGTTGTGGGGACCATTTTTTCAGTCCCCACAAGAGAAATTCAATTTTATAAAAATCAGTGACTGCAATCAAAAAAGTGAAAATGCCAAAAGTCCTGTATTTTGTTTGGTTACTTATGGTTAAGCTTAGGGCTGGGTAGGGGTTAAGGTCATCATAGCTGGGATTAGGGTTTTTTCCATAGAAATGAATGGAGAATCCTCACAAAGATATATATAAACACGTGTGTGTGTGTGTGCATGTGTGTATGCATGTGTGTGAGACTTTGGACATGTCTGTACATGTGTGCAGCAACATACTGCATGCTATCGCATACTCTTTTGGGACTCAACCAGCGTGTGTATCTGCGTGTACCGTGTGTGGGTATGTGGGGGACTCTTCTCAAATTGCTCCCCCCAAAATAAAATCAAGACATTCTCTCCCTATGTGATGTATCAAACTAATGTATCAATAACATAGGAGTCCTGACATTCCCTCTCCTCAGCATCTGTGCTTCTCCAAGCATTTTCCAGACTATTCCCCATTTCTATTCCCTTGCAAGGGTTGGGGAAAAAACATGGATAGAAAACCTCTCAGGGGCAGTGTGGCAATGGTAAAGCCAAAATTACTTCAGGAGCAGCGGTAAAATAAAGCTGACTTCAGGGAGAGCAGTAATATCCAAGCTGACTTCAGGGATGGTGGTAAAATAAACAGACTTCAAGGTGAATCTCAGAGCCATAAGGACTTCAGGAAAGATGCTGAGAGACAAAAAACACCTCACTGCAATGTAAGGTTGTTTATACAATGTGCGCATTCAACGACAGAAAATGATGGAGGAAACCAAATGCCCAGATGCAGAATGACTGCTGCTTCTCCCATGGCACTACTCAGCTCACCGCGGTCACCTGCAGAAACCTTCCAAAGAGGGTCTCCTCTTCAGGAGTTCCCATCTTCAGAGGTGTCTCAGACAGTTTGAGGCATTTGAGGACAAAAGCATCCCCAATTCATGAAACCGTTCACAGCAGAATGTCCTTCTTCCCTACTTTTGACGTAAATAAAATAAACCATACAGCTCTTCAGTCTCAACCTCTAGGCCTGTATGCTGGCAAATTTAAGCAACAAAGCTAGAAATAAGCACAAGAAATAAGACGCCCAGTTACATGACTGAACACAGTGTGTCAGTGGTTTTATTTAGCTTGCTGTGCTCAGTGTTAGAGGCTGAAGCCCTCTGAGGTTTTGGAAACATGACGTGACTCAGTGACCTTGAGAAAGAGAGGCGCTCTGAGTCTATTGGCTGTTCCAGCAGCAGTGGTGAGCCTGAGACTGCTCCCTCGAGGTCTTATCCTGGCATCCCGTCAGCCATTGGACCCCTGAGCGGGAGTCATCTTGGACTAGAATGTGTCCCCCTCCTATAACTCTGTCAGAATGCATCACACTGCATCTAAATGCAAACCCCGGAGATTCCTGCAGGAAAGATGAAAGTCAACGAAGTGAGGACAAGCCCACGTCCCCGCAGTCACTACACGGGACACATCTGTCCCTGGAGCTGGACACTTGGGCCGTTTACTTGGTGAGCTAATCGCGTTTCCTGCCAAGAGGTCTCCCAGGTCGTAGCTGGGCCAAATGCCTTACGTTATCGATACATGATAGTACCTTCGGCCCAGGGGTACCCTGCGCTCCAGGTCCGTTGAGGCTCGGTACTGGGACACACAGGTCGCTCTGAAGGCTCGAGAGAGTCGCTGTTCCAAGAATTGCAGCGTTAATGAGAGTCATAATTACATACAGAAGAGCATGTCACTTAGCTATGCGGGGAATCTGGGGCATTCCGCTCGGCGTTCACAGTTGTTTATCTGCACGGAACTTGGCGCGTCCCCGCTGCGGTTTCCAAAGCTTGCTGTCTCTCTCTGCCTTTGCTCTGTCATGTTGCTGTCGCCCCATCCTCCCAGGACTGCCCCCCCACCCACTCCTGCTGATATACACCACATGCTCCCTGTATCCCCCCCAGCACTGACAGAAGGGACCAGAGCAGAAGACTGCCTGCAGGCGACAACAGCTCAACACCCCCCTCCTTTCTTGCCAGTCACTCGCTCGTATCAACTTATCTACTCCCTTGCAGCAGTAGAAACAGCACTAGAAACAGCAGCAGCAGTAGTAGATGCTGAAGCCGACACGAAGAAGAATACACCTAGCGCGATCAGCTGCATGAGCAGGGAGC
>JAAGVU020000010.1:441602-463817 GCA_011763525.2 Mormyrus iriodes | reverse complement strand
CCCCCGCCTCCCCCTCCTCAACCAGTTTCGCCCCCCCCCCCCCCCCCCCCCCCCGCGGGCCCCCCGTGCGCTTTCTCCTGCCCCCCCCTTCGCCCCTCGGGCGAACATTCCCCCCCCCCCCCCCCCCCCGGTTCGCCACATGGAGCTGGAGGTCTCTGGTCCACGGGCTTGCCCTGGCTCAGGAGACGCTTCACCGCATCTCTGCTCGCCAGCCTGGTCTCTGTCCCTCTGTGGGGCTTATGGACTTTTTTGTCAGATGAGCTCAGGGAAAATGTGCTTATTTCAGGACTGGGACCTCTTGCGGTGATGTCATGTGGGTGGGGCCTGTCTCTGCGGGTGACGCCCTCCGGTGGTGATGACCAGCGATTGCCGCTAACCGCACGCCTGCCTCAGCGAGCTGCCCCTCCCAGCGCTGATGTGTGTTGCCTGACACAGCCGTGATTCTGACAAACTATGTAATTCAGCAGTTCTTTCCAAATGATTGCCCTGCAGCTTGGGCCCCTTTGGCTGCGTCATGCTGTTTTGAAAACTTGCATATCAAGGGCGGACAGTCAGACCCCTTTAGCTGATGCATACTGCTAATTAAAGGTCAGCATAATATAGAACTCACCTTTGTTACTGTGCTTATAATTTAAAGCCCCTTTTTTTGTAGCGTTTCTATTAGTTTATTCCACCACTGTGTGTGCAAGCAACAAAAATAGACGTTAGTCATCACAGTAACATACCTCCATGGGAACAAGGCATTCTGGGAAAGGGCCCAAATCATTTGCGGCAGCAGCTCTGGTACAACCCTGTATGGCAGTTTGCCTGGTGCCTTCCACATGCCATCTGGAGGCGTGTGAGGGACGTGTGTGGCCTTTGCAGGGCTGAGCTGCTCACGCCTGGATCGCGTGTCCCCTACAGGCGGGCAGTGATGGCGAGAGCATCGGGAACTGCCCCTTCTCCCAACGCCTCTTCATGATCCTCTGGCTGAAGGGCGTGGTCTTCAACGTCACCACCGTGGACCTCAAGAGGTGAGACCCACAGCCATGGGGGGGGGGACACCATCATGACAACCAGCTCATAGGATATGCCCCTGAGAACATGGGCTGCTAGCTGTGTGAGGTAGAGCTCTGTGCGGGACTATTTATTTTAATCCCGCTCCTGCTGAATTTCTGACCATTACCGCCCGCCCCTGCCCACATCCGCAATATTTGTGTCCAATCCCACCCGCACCCGCAGACCCATTAATTGATATACTGCACGATGAAATGCGTTTACATGCATCGAATGTTTTATTCCAGCAGAACAAGAACCGAATAAATAAAAACAAATTCAACAAAAACCTCTCAGCTTTGGATCGCACATACACATGTAAACTGAGACCAAAAACTATTAATGCGCCACAGACACTAAATGCCTCTCCGATGGCGCACTGGGCGCAGGTACATTCAGAATGAACCGCACAAGCTTCGACGGCGTAGGAAAGCGATTTAAAGCTTTTCCAGATATCCGATTTTCCACTCTTTTCTTTAGTTTCATTCTCTCCAGCCTTAATTTTTATTACCAAGATCAGTTGCACTCTCCATCCTGCCAACAATCTCAGGACTCGCTGTCTATTTTTAGCCGTCCGCTCCCGCCCGCTGCAACCTTAAAACCGCCGCTGCCGCGAGATTTGCGTTGGGTCCCGCGGGAGCTGCAGGATCCCTGTCCCAGTGCAGGGCTCTAGAGGGAGGCGTGGGTTAACTGTGTGGGACACACTGCCATCCTCGCAGGATCTTTGACCGCAATGCGCCCTACTGGACTGACAGAGGCTCGTCGGCCTCTGGACTAGCAAGAATTCTATGCCTGGGTGTCCTCCTCTCGGCCTCTGCTTGTGTGGATGGCAGTGTGTTGGCTGCTGTGGTTTCCTGTAATCTCAGATAAATGCAGCTTTTATCAGGCCTCTCCAGGCCCTTCCGTCACGAGCATATCCTCAACAAGCTGCCTCTGCTGAGAGAGAGAGCGCCGTGCCGGCCCTGTAGGGAGAGAGCCGTGCCGGCTGGGGGGAGGGGAGGAGAGAGAGAGAGCCGTGCAAACTAACTGCTGGGGTTGGTAGCCAAGAGCAATTGCATCCTAATGTTTATGGATATGGTTAGAGGGAGCGGAAGGGAGGAAACGTTTCAAAACTCGGATCATATTAAATGTTCTAACATTTCTGTATCTTATGGTGGTCTCAGTAATCCCATGCGGACTGAGGACCTAAATCATCTGAATGCCTTAATCACTAATGAACTCTGGAACATGAGTAGCTTGCCGAGGGGCATGTCTTTGCCTCTCCACCATGGTGTCATTGCAAATGGGCTCTGCTGCAGATAAGATTCCCCAACTCGTGTCGCTGTTCCAGACACCAAATGGATGAACAGGGTGAGGGTGAATGATTGAAACTGCATTAAGAGAACAGAATTGACAATTGATAAGACTGTTCATTTTAAATGTTACATGTTGCTAATTTTATTCAGTATCCTGGCCCAATCTGTTAACATTCCCCAAATCTACTAATGTAGTGGGAGAGAATCTGCTAGTATGCTTTAATGCACATGAAAATTTCTGTGTGGTTTTACGTGTCTTACCCTTTAAAAGTGCACCACAAAATGGTCTGTTCTGCTGCAACTCTACTGCGCTGGGAACTATTCAGAGGCTCCATGATCTGCCAGAGAGGAATGGCCCATTGGAGTGAACAGAGCTGACTGGACTCTCACTCTACATGGCTCTGGGTGGGCCCCGCATATAAGATGGCTGGCCAAAAGCTTCCTGCTAAAGGCAGGTACCAGTGAAGCTTCCGAGCAGATCTGCCAGCCTCCTGTTTCACACTTTGTGTGTGTGTGTGTGTGTCTGTCTGTCTCACAGGAAGCCAGCAGATCTTCAGAACCTGGCCCCTGGGACTCACCCCCCTTTCATCACCTACGATGGGGAGGTCAGAACTGATGTTAACAAAATCGAGGAGTTCCTGGAAGATGTGCTTGGCCCTCCTAAGTGAGTGTCCAGCTGCCCAGGGTGTGCCTGAACACACCTGTCCCGCACACGTGTTCCCTGTCCCGAGCGCATGTACCCTGCTCTTACGTGGCACTCTGTGTTCAGGTACAACAAGCTGGGCACTCGACACCCTGAGTCCAACGCTGCCGGTATGGACATCTTCGCGAAGTTCTCTGCCTACATTAAGAACTCCAAGCCTGATGCCAATGAGGGTGAGGTCGGGGGCTTAGGGTGTGGCATTAAGGCTGGGACTGACTTCTCAGGACATGAACTGTGCGTTCACTCGTCTGCACATGTAATGGACACGTAACTGTTCAAACTTCTGTAGTGAGGTCCACACCAAGGCACGCATTCTAAAAGAATCTGTAGTAGATCGTAAACGTTTGGGACTTCTGATTGAAAATAAGTACGAATATTTCATCATTATACTTATTTTGGGAAAATGTCATTCATAAATCCAAATATTTGAAAACAAACTGTATTTCATGTAAAATAATGGCACAATTCTTTATGAAAGACATCTTCACAACATATGAAGAAATCTTGTGTTCAAAATCTTTTGAAATGCCGTGTTTGTGTGAGAGGGGGGAAGGGTGATATTCCAGATGTGAGATTCGCAGTGCCGAGGACCGGGGTGGCCGGCGGCCGCGTGGAAGTTGAAATATGGCGGAGTATAACCTTTACATCAGGCGCGGCGTAAGCATGCGATCCGGCCTTTAGGCAGATGGGCTGCCGTGTCCTGGGGGCATCACGTCGGGACAAGGCACTCTCCAGGGCAAGGGCTGGGGGAGCAAGCTCAGCCTCTAACAGGCCAGAGATGGAATTCTTGGAAGAGCATCCTGTTGCTAGGCTGTGCCTGAAGGTTGCTAAGGAGCTGCCCCTCACAGCACACAGCAGTGTTTTGTTGGCGTGATGCCCCTAGTGCTGAGTGGTCCGTGCCCTGTATGTTCAGACCTCATGTGCCTTATTTCCACCAACATGCTGCTGGAGCCTGTGCCTGACATTTTCCCAATCCAGAGCTAGTTCTGTGCATTTCCACCACAAAAAGTCACTGGGCCAGAAAAACTGCTCCAGGGCGGCGCCATGGCTGCTCTCAGAAAGTGGAACCATGATGTCGGCAGAAGTGGAGCGGGAAATCACGTCCAAACCTTCCACATAAACCTTCCACTGGCAAATTCAATCCATAACTCATGGTTTTGTCTAATTTTGCTGGTGCCAGCAGCGAAACAGCTTGCCTCCATATTGGCATTTTTTTTTCTTCATTCTGTGGAAAAAAAGATCGATTTGCTGGCCTGATGTACTAATATATGTATTAAATGTCGCAAGTCAAATAAAATATTGTGGCGCTCAAATGGTGAAGTCATGAGGCAGACGGCAAAGCACAATTTTTAGCAGACTATCATTATGCAATCCTTAAAAGGATAGCAGGAGAACGAGTGGCAGTAAAGAATAAACTGACACACACAGACAGGGGAACTTTTAAGGAGACAGTGGAAACGAGCAACAGATACGGAACAGAGTCGTACTCTGAAAACTGAGACGGTCTTTCTGGTTCAGCAGCTTATAAACACTTCTGAAAAGGATCAAAATTGAGAGAAACTGAATTCCTGTGAACTTTTACTTTACTCTCACTTTTGCCTTCGTGACATTTCTGTTCTGTTATTTTTTGGAAACTGTGGAAATGCTGGTAGGTTCTCAGAAGGTACTAAGTGGGAACCAGCCCAGCACCGGCTCCCTGCTGGTGAAAACGAGGCTAATGCCTGTCCCCTTGCTGAGGCTGGCTGAACATGCAGTTGGGGATCTGAAAACAGTGTGTCAGGACTGAACACCCCCTGGTGCCTGTCACAAACTCGTTCAGTTACTCTGTCCCTGGAAGGTTACCTATGTAACATGGGAGAAATTGGAAGGCTGTGGAAGGAGCGCCCCCTCGTTGTGCTTAACCAAAATGAACTTTTTTCTTTTTTTTTTTTTTAACCTTCAGAAGGTTACATGTAAAGTGACTGGTATTAAATTAAAGACCGCAGCACAAATTAAAATATTAAATATCCCACTCGCAGATGTCCAGAGCTTATAGATCCTGTGTGTTTTTAAATTTTTTATTTTTTTTTTCTTTCTAAAAATCTCTCTAGTTCAGAAGCAGCATTAGAACCACACCTATGAGGTCATGATGGTTTTTCCCGCCTTGTGAGCTAATAAAGACACCTCTGCCCACAGGTCTGAAGCGTGGTCTGCTGAAGACCCTGCAGAAGCTGGACGAGTACCTGAACTCTCCCCTGCCTGACGAGATCGATCACCACAGCACCGAGGACGTCAAGGTGTCCACGCGGCGCTTCCTGGATGGGGATGAGATGACGTTGGCTGACTGTAACCTACTGCCCAAACTGCACATCCTGAAGGTGAGATGGCATTATGGGGCCTGCAAGGCCTAACCCTAACCCCACTCAGCAGTCGGCTATAACTCGCATAACCTGGGTCCGAGCCAGTGACCTTTGGGAGACTTCAATCTGCGTAAATGCCCTCCAGTGTTGGAGGGAGATGGAAATGCCTCCCCTTTACGCCAGCTCAGGCTGAGATCATCTGAAATGCCTGAGGGGCTTATCTCCTACCTGCAGGTGGTGGCCAGGAAGTACCGCGGTTTTGAGATCCCCAAGGACATGCGGGGCATCTGGCGATATCTGGGCAACGCCTACAGCCGCGAGGAGTTCACCAACACCTGCCCCAGCGAGAAGGAGATTGAGATTGCCTATGCCGACGTGGCCAAAAGGCTGGTCAAGTGACCAGGGATCCCTTCGTGTACAGGCAGACACACTCACTGACACACAGACGCACATGCGCACTCACTGACTCACGGACGGACTGACGCAATCACGGACGGACGCACCGCACGCATGCACGCACGCACTCACCGACGGACGGATGCACCGCACACACGCATGCACGCATGCACTCACCGACGGACGGATGCACCGCACACATGCACGCACCGCACTCACCGACGGACGGACGGACCGCATTCACCGACGGACGCACGCCACGCACCGCACGCATTCACCGACGGACGCACGCCACGCACGCACACACGCATTCACCGATGGATGCACGTACGCACTCACTGACAGACAGATGCAGAGCTCCGCCCCGGGACTCATCTCGCCCAACGCGAATCTACAATTCTGTCTTTGTTCCTTTTGAGACAGACGTTGCATGTTTTTCCTCCCGTTCTCTTGTCTTGTGATATAGGAATCTGAGAGCCTCTTTGTTTTATTTTCTTTGGCTTCTCATGAAGGAATATTCCGGCTGCCGGTGTTTAGTTGCTCCTTATGACAATGACAGAATCTGCGCTGGGGATCCATGCATTACAGCCACTAGGGGGCGTGTCTGTTGTACTGACCAGGCCTGATGAGATGCTTGGGGCAGCGCCGTTTGTCACAGACTCATCCTCGGGCCTCCATGTCATCGTGGTCGCCTGTGTGGGCCGCTGTCAGGCTCGTGGGGAGGGGGGGGGACAGGATACTGTGGTGAACATGCGACCATTTAACCCTTTGTCATCGAGTCGGAGACGTGCGCCCCCTCGCCAGGCTTCGGTCCGAGGGCATGCTGCCGGCGCTACGATCAGCCACCACCCTGCTCTTCTCTTCGTTTTATGATTGTCATAATTTCAGATGGATGTTCGTTGCGCCTCCTCTTCTCAGCCTCCTCCCCCCAAGTTCAAGTGTTGATTTCTGTTATGTCTCTGTTTAACTTCTGTTCCCCTGATGGCAGTTAACAATAAATGACTATATATTTTCACATCATCTGGTGCGTGGTCAGTGGTCGGCCCCCGCCTGTGAGTTTCCAGGTTTAATGCAGCGCGTCTCCCACGCAGCGTCAGCACGGCTCGTCCAGCGGCCCCCCACAGCCTTTCTACATTTAGTGAAAAGTAATCTTAAGCATCTTATTTAGATTGTTTTGCCTGCTTGTAACAATTTCTAATTATTTAAGACATTTTAACAGTTTTATTTGTTCAGTGTGTCCCATTGTCCATTTGCTCGCTATGAGTTTAGCCCTGGCCTGGGTTTCCTGACAGCTGTGACGCTTAGAGTATGCCAAAGGTATTTCATTTCCTATACCCTAAAGAGGCTACTTAAGGGAGCGCTTCTTAAGTGCGACCTTAATAGGCGCCGGAGCTCCTGATTGTTTGCCCCCTGTTGCTTCTGGAATCGATTCCCTGACTGTGGCGTGGGGGAGAGCGGCGCTCTTTATACAGGTGATGCTGCAGTAATGCTTCAGAATACTGCATTAATCAGAGCTGCAGAGAACCAGAAAAAAATACAAAATTAGTAAATTGAATCATCTAATCCTAAATAATTTTCGCCGATTGGGTGCTTCTTTTCAGGGGCGGGGGGAGGTGTATTAGACTTCCATGTACATGAACCTGCAGAGTCGACTGTCAACTTCATGGACCAAAGATTTTGTAAATTTACCTCCTCGGCACATTTAGGGAGGTGTATATATTCCTGGGGGATCGGAAATGGGGAAGCGCGTCCACCTGGATGTCAGCAGGAACCCCCCCCGCATTACTGAGGCTGATTCGCTGTAGACGCAGAGCGTAACTTAATGAAGGCTGTAGTCATGTATCAGATGAATTTTTTTTTTTTTTTTAAATCACGGATCAGGTATTTTTTTAGTTAAGTGATGTTTAGCTGTGAAACTGTACACTTAACTATGTTAGTCTTATTGTCAATGATGACGTCTTTTCTTTATTATAGAATTTAAATCTTCCCTGCGTCGCTTCCTTTTGTGATGTGTTGCATGTGTGCCATCGCGATGTCACGATATACATCTCAACCCCCCCCCCCCCCACTGCTGAATCATGAGAGTACATTCTGCTTAACAGCGTATTACTCATTTAAGGGGCATGTGGTCCGAACAGTGGGGGCCACTAGCGGTATGAGTTGGCGGCAGCGATAAGAGACCACTAAGAGGGGCTAGGACCAACCTTACGGAAGATGTACTTAACGTTTTGGGAACCGCATTAGACTGTTCTGGTGCAGCTTAAGGTAGAGCTTATGAATGGCGTAGCGGTGAGAAGGCCTCTGGAAAGCTGACCCAGGTTGCTGGCATGGTGTTAAAAGCCCCCCCCCCACTCCCCCAGCCACAGATGCTCCCTGTTCAAGTACTTCTAGTTTTTGTAAAAACCTCTAAAGAAAATAATACATATGAATGGGAAAGCAGGGTCACCATCTCTGCCAGTTACCTCCTTCACCTGGACCTCGGCCTCAGCCGCACATGCTGCACTGGGCTGCAGGGAGTGCTCTCTCGCCCTCTCACCCTTGACCCCCAGGGTTGCTGCATGAATGCCCCCCCCCCCCCCCCCCAGTTGAGCCAACATAGCCCCTGTAGACTGGGAGTGATCCTGAACCACGCACAGTGACTGATGTGGTAAAATTTTACTGCTGGTGGGGGATTTAAACTGACCTGTAAGCCCTGCCCGTCTCTCTCACCAGTGAAAAGTGGGTTCTGATTCCACCACCTTTATTTGTCATCTGCACCAGCATGAGCACAGGGACACTGGAATGCTTCTGTGTGCCTCTCCAAGAAGCACAGACAGGTGAGAGCAAGCTTGGGGTCACAGTGCAGGGTCAGCCAGTGGGAGGTGTGCCTGGAGCTGGGGGGGTATAGGTTGCACTCCAGGGCCCACTGACATGTGACTATTCTGCTGAGGCTGTGGCTTAAACAGGCAAGTTTCCGATCACAGGCGGAGACTCAATCATTCCTGATTTTATTTAGTGCTGCCTTGCTCCTATACCCTCCGGGATAGACGCCAGACCCCAGAACCCTGAATAAGGCAAGCGGCTACAGAATATAGATGGATGAAATTTAGTAAAGGCCTAACCTGTCTCCGGCCTAGTTCGTCTCTGGACTAGTCTGTCCATTCAAGTGTATTCTGTGCACCTGCCCCTGACAGGCCATTCTGCACTCTCACATGAGAGCCCATGTTGCCTCTGGGCTGTCATTACCAACTACAGCCACAAGAGGGAGCCTAATCCACATGCTGTGCTTGTTTGGAAGAGAGCTCAGAACAGGTATGTATATGTGTAGTATGAGCTTGTGTTCTGTTTGTGTGCTTGTGTGTGTCTGTGAGCCAGTAGGTTCTGTTTCTGAGTGCAAAATGAAAATGACAGATGTTCAGCAAAGTAATCCTGGCCTTTGAAGTCTAGAGTCTGAATCTGCTGCCCACATTCAGCTTTAGTGTCCTGCCTGCTATTGGGAGCCAGATTCGGTGTGCTGTCTCCCACTGGATGCCAGATTCAGCAGGCTGCCTCTCGTTGGGTACCAGATTGAGTGCACTGCCTCTCATTGGGTACCAGATTGCGCTCGCCTCCACTAATTGTCTCTCGTCTTTTATTGGGTAGCAGGGTGAAAGGGGAATGGAGCCGTAAATGACAACTGTAATAGTAAGAGGTGCAGGAACTGCAGGGCTGGTGTGGCATTGCTGTGGATGTGCGGGGGGAGGGGGGGGTGTTGCTCTGTCCCCCCATCCTCCGCTGCAGGGCTTCCCCCAGTATCGCTGGCCTAACGATGACTGTTCTGTGGGGCCCGGTTTCCACAACGTCAGCGAGATGCTGATCTTCAGATTCAGTGGTTTCTCTTTCGTCATTTGAGACAGCTGTAGCGTCAGCAGCCTTACAAATGTTTAAGGAGCCACTTTACAGACCAAGAGGTGCGAGTTCTCACACTTAACGAGCCACCTGGCGAAGGACCCCACTGGCCCTGTGACGTCACTCCAAAGTGTCAGCACCCCCTGGTGTCCGGGCCCTAGCCTGGCCATTCCCCACCTCCATGCCATCCTGCTCGGCCCAGCTGGACCCGGACGGTGATGATGGTCTGTGTGGAAATGAACCACAGGTGGCCCTGAACAGAGTGGGGGGGTTTAGAAATGGCATCATTCATTTGCTTTCATGTTAGTGGGCTGTGGGAAAGACCCAGTCTGGCGGGGAAGAAGGATCTTGAATTTGATGGTGAATTCCAAAATCAGAAGAAGGCCTGGTTGAGCCAGAAAGGCAGAATGGGCAGCGTGTGTGTGTGTGTGTGTGTGTGTGTGTGTGTGTGTGTGTGTGTGCGTGCCTGCCTGTGTGTGTGTGAGAGAGAGAGAGTTTCCGTTTCTGGCATCGCAGATGAAGACATCTTGTTTTTATAACTCAAAGATGGTTTGTTTTTAGCCGGAAGGGTGGGTCAGTCCCCACAGTGTGAGTACCAGTAAATATGGGAATATTGGGTATGTGTGTGTGTTTGCGTGTGTGTGTGTGTGTGAGATTGCCAGGCTGCTGTGTGTGTGTGTGTGTGTGTGTGTGTGTGTATGAGAATGTCCTGCTGCCCTGTGAGTTGTTTCTTAAAAATATGCAAAAAATTAATTTCGTATAAAATTTTGTTGGAGTTACTTTACCAGACATGGTATGTCACTATAAGATGGGGGTTAGCCATTAAGTCCTCCCACCTCCCACCCCCCACTCTGAATCTGCTCCACATGCTGTGCTGTGGACTGGCTGTACCATGAAGGAAGTCCTCCAGGCAAGGCCCAGCCCACCTCCACCTGGCCACGGCTACCCCCCCGACTACGCCCACCCATATGGCCACGTCCACATATACCTTCCTCTGCCTGCATGTCTGATACTCGGTCCTCTGCTCTCATCAGGAAACCTTTTGGTCAGAGAGGCGCCTCCCCCGGGTGTGATGGCCACGTGGGGAGGGAGTTGTCTCCTGCAGCTCTCCAGATGCAGGGAGTAGCTCTGCTTCCGGGCCGACCTGCACCCCAGCGGCAGGCGGTAGACCTGCGTGTCAGAGGAAGTCTTTATCTTAGGTTGTGAGCTTTCTGTGTGCAGAGCCGCACACCCTGGTTTGAAGGGAAGGTGTTGAAAGTCAAAAGCTTGTATGGAATCTGTGATAAATTGCCCCCCCCCAGCTGTCGTCTTTCAGGAAAATCCCCTCTTTGCTGCAATGAGAATTTACAAACTTTTTTTTTCTGTCTCTCACAAACACTCCTTGTTACCTTCCTCCCTTAGGCTTTATCTTGGTACTTATGAGCAATTACTTGTGAAAATGAACGTTCTCTGACAGTCTGAGCCATGGGCCAGGACACCCCCCATCTTGTTTTCTATGCCTCACAGGCAAATGGTGGGGGAGGGGGGGTCAAGGTGTTGCCTGATGTCTGGATTAGTGAGCCCTCCCCGTCCCATTCTCCCAGCGCCAGTGTAATGTGATCCCGTGTAAAGCTTGAAAAGAGGATAATAAGGATAATAGATGGAAAGTGTGCAGGAGGGTGGTGGTGGAGCGCAGAGGCCTCTGTCAGGCTGGGCCGGGTCTGGAGGAAGAGCCATGTTCTGCTACTGAGCCAGAACTGAGCTTAAACCCACCGAAAGCTCCATCAATGTCATGCAGCCCTGTCCAGTTGTTTGCTCAGAAACGTCCTGCAGGACTGTGACTCTCAATGAGGTTCTGATTCTGCATCTGGTCTCCTCCATAACAACGTCCACCTGGGCAAACAGGTAAAAATCCAATATGCGTGCAAAACCACATATGTGTCTGTGTCAGGAGGCGGAGCCAGATGGGGCTCCCCAGGTGCTGTCACATGCTAGCCTTGGTCAGCTGATGTCAGCTGGCAGCTACATTGGCTCTGGAATTCCGCTGGCATTCCCACATGCCTGGAGGGAGCTCTGCATGTGGAGGTGTGTAAGCAGTGAAGGCTGTGTGCGAAGGGAAGGCCTTGCTCCAGACTGACAACTGAGTCCTGTTCTGAAGAAATTAAAATCCTTAATTTTTCTCCTCCATTCTTGGCAAGCTGTGGAGACCATAGCTGGTGTGGCCAGGGAAATGTGATCTGCTGGAGAGTGATGCAGCCTCGGAGAGTAACCGAGACTGATATAGCCTGACAGATAGTGGTTGACAGTGATGTGGCCTGTCAGAGAGTGACCAAGAGAGATGTGGTCTGCTAAAAAGTGACAGAGAGTGATGTGGCCAGTCAAAGAGTGACAGAGAGCTATGCGGCAAGTCAGAGAGTGACTGAGAGAGATGTGGCCTGGCAGAGAGTGACTGGATGCAATGCAGCCTATCAGAGAGTGTCTGAGAGAGATGTAGCCCATCAGAGAGTGACTGAGAGCGATGCGGCCTGCCAGAGAGTAACTAGGAGTGGTTCCATCATGTGTTTCCTCCCACAGTTTTGCGGAGGCTGACAGTGATGTTTGAGGATCAGCTTGGTGCATGTGCCAAGTCCTTAGACGTTCTGTCGTTCATAGAAGGTGTGGAGTCTATTTGCTTCACACATACGGGGCCAAATGAAGGTGTTTTCTGGCACTAGAGCTTACACAGTGTGCTGGAGGTCTCCTTCATCCTGTTAATCCTGTCAATCCTGTCAGGAAAATGATTGCAGATGGACCAAGTGTGGCTGGCAGACCCTGTGGGACACCTAACCTGGCACTTGGACTTGGCATTATGGATGTGAAGTGGAGGACTTGCTGATGGTGATTGCTGTAGGGATTATTTATCATAGACTCATTAATCAATGCCATACAGTGACTTTTAATAAGAAACAGCACCTCCTCCTAAGTAATCTCGCTTTGTGAAGGGAGGGTTCCTGCATGATCAGAGAGAGCTAGAGATTGAGCCAGTGATCCTGAAGTACCAGCTGGAGGAAGTAGGGGGTCACTTACAGGCCAGGAGCAGTGTAAGCAAAAGGCCTGCTCTGCAGGGAGGCCTGGTCCTCATCTTCCTCCTGGTTCCCAGTCCTCCAGCCATAGTCTTCCTCTCAGTTCCCAGCACTGGGGAAATGAGTGGGTGTTTTGGGGAATAGAGTGCTGAATGCCAGGATAACCTGCCAGAGTGTGTGTGTGTGAGTGAGAGTGCACTCCGGGTTTCCTTATTGTGAGAAGGAAGGACTGATCCTGTGTGAGAAAGAGGACAATGAGTGCGGCTCCCTATGCAGCGTGCTGGGAACCAGGCTTGGGGTGGGGATGCAGTTGAGCAAGCAGCTTCTTGCTCTTTAGCTTGTGTCTGTTTTTCTCTGTGCGCTTCAGCCCTGAGGTGATGATAGCGTGAGCCCTATTAGCATGAGTCCCGTTAGTGTGAACCCTGTTAGTGTGAGCCCATCTGGCGCAACACCTATTTGTATGCCTTTTTAGTGTGAGCCCTGTTAGCATGAGCCCCATTGGTGCTCCTGCTCCCTATTATCCTTGTCATCTTTCTTGTCAGAGTGGTTCACTCAGATTGCGGCTGGGTGTCTATATCTTCCCCAAGCTGTGCAGGTGTTTCCTTTCCCCACCTTGGCCTTATTTGTTCCATGGCTGGACTTTCTGCTTAAATTCCACTTTCTCCAAGCTACAACAACATTTCCTTTCTGGGAATCAGAGCTTGCCTTCTCAGCTCCCTCATCGCCTAAGGTCAAGTCACGGACATCAAAGCTGACAGGCTGAAGTGTCACTGTATGATGATGGGGGTTTTTCTCGTGCTGCTATAGCACTATAGCAACCCCCCCCCCCCCGCAAAGGAGTGCCTATGTAAATGTCTCGTCATGGGAAAGGCCCTATTTGCTTATGGCTAAAGGCTATTTGCATCCTGTCAGCCCCAACGATCCACCGCATAATTGCCACGTCTGCAATTGTCATGACTTTGCATGTGTCTGTATTTCTGCCTCTCGCAGAACTCCCTTGTTGTGTGTGGATGTCCAGGTCCTCGCAGATGACCTACTGATGGCATGGAGGCAGTGACCCAGTCCGTCGGGACTACTGTCACCACCACTGAGGGGCAGTGTGTTGCATTAGGAACCCCCCGCTTACCGGTTTGGGGCAGCATTAGTGAGACTTATGGGTTGTGCTAGAGGTGGACCAGTATTGCACTCCTCCTGCCTTTAGCTCCCAGACAAACCTGCCTAGAGCACAGCTACAACCCTTGCATTGTGGGAAAGCATGGGTGTGGGAGCGAGACCCGGCATGGGTGTGGGAGCAGGACCCGGCTTCGGTGTGGGAGTAGAATGTGATCACCTAGGTGTGCTTAGATCTGGAAGTGACCCCATTGCGCCCCCTGCAGTGACCTCCCTGGCGTGACCACGCTGCAGTGTGAGAAATAGCTGGCCTCTTCCTCTTTCTTTCCCACTTCTGCTCTCTGTCCGACTGTGGGAACTGTGTGGCTGCTTTCCCACCAGCCATTAGTGAAAAAATAGCCGGCGCTGTAGAGGCACCCAACCCAAGTGGCCCAGCCCGCCTGCTTCTCATGGCCCGTCCGCGGCTCTGGAATAACCCTAATGGCTTTCGCATGCAGGTACCGCGCGCCTGCCGGCCTGGGAGCCCTATGCGTGAGAAAGGAACCATTTTCACAACCCTGTTCTTTTTCCAAGATATTTATTTATTCCCCTCAGTTTTTTGTGTTTTTTTTTTTTGTATTTGGAGTCACTGGTTTTGTAAATCTAAAGCTGTCGCAGTCCTGGGCTGCAGGTTCGAGGGACTTGTGGCGTGTTGCATGAGTGTGCGTGTGTGTAGGTGGGGGCATGCCCCAAGCCACGACCCTGCTAGCTTCATGGGTGAAGGTGTGAAGTCACACATTGGGGAGGGGGGGTGCAGGGGAGAGCCTGAGCCCCGGCCCAGCTGGCTGATATGCTGACACACCTGTCCTAGACGTGAAGGAAGGGGGGCACTGGCTTTTTTTGGGGGTGTTTTCTATTTTCTAAGAGGGGTGGGTGTGTGTGTGCCTTGAGGGGTCTCTGTGTCTTAGGGGTGCACCCGCATACCTGGTGTGATGTCCAGCTCCCATCAGCCTATCACCAGCCTCCCTAGCGTATGCCATGTGACCAGATACTCAGTCCCATCCACTCACATGCTCTTGTGTTATGAGGTGAGTGGGTTTGACCAACTATTGCTATATATATGTTTTCCCAGTAGGAGTGGGGGGGCTCAGATGTCTGCCAGTTGTATGGAGGTGCAGTCCAGGAAGTACTCCCTTCCCACAGCTCTGCACACACCGCGCTGTCTCGAACAGGCCATGGGATGGTCCATTCGGGTTAAGGAGGCATGGGATGGTTTAGGTGGGGGCTGATGGAGGTGCCAATAGTGAGATTAGCAAACCAGGAGTTGGCGTTTCACACAGCAGCGGTCACGCAGGGGGCAGGCTGGTAACCGCCACTGTGTGAAAGGTGACACAGGCATGCGAAGGAGAGAGGAGGACACACTGTGTAAAAAGAAGGCATACTGCGCAGAAGGGGGAACACTGCGTTAAAGGGAGGTACAATATGTAAAAAGGGGGGCACACTGTAAAAGGGAGGTACAATGCATAAAAGGGGGGCACACTGTGTAAAAGGGGGGGGCACACTCCATAAAAGGGAGGTACAATGCATAAAAGGGAGGTACAATATGTAAAAGGGGGGGCACACTGTGTAAAAGGGAGATACAATGCATAAAAGGCGGGTACACTGGGTAAAAGGGAGGTGCAATACGTAGAAGGGGGAGCACACTGTAAAAGGGAGGTACACTGCATAAAATAGGGTCACACTGCATATGGTCAAACCTGTTTTTTTTTTTATTAAAATGCTTTGAAAACTACATCATTCGCACATAAATTTCAGTATTTCAAGCACTTAATACAGACATTTTGAGTGATATTTTACCAATAAAACTGCAATATAGACTGATCTTTTTTAAATTAACATACATGATTTTCACATACATGCTTGGGGCGTAAGAAAGAAACGGGAATAACGAAGAAGCAGGGAGGTGAGCTGAGCGAGGGCGCCCCCTGTGGTAGAAAGTGTGCCTAACGCACCACGCTGTAGGCCCTGTGCTCACGGTCACACAGCTGATTAACAGGCTATACAGATCTCACCTCAAAGCTTGATAAAACGAAACAAAATGTAAAAATAAAACAATTTTGCATATTAAAACCATATGAGTATTGCTATATTACACGCAGCAGTCTGTCTGTCTGTCTATGTGTGTCTCTGTCTGTCTGTGTGTGTCTGTACGTGTGTCTCTATGTCTATGGTTTTCTGTCTGTGTGTGTGTGTGTGTCTGTGTGTGTGTCTGTCTGTGTGTGTGTGTGTGTGTGTGTCTGTCTGTGTGTGTGTCTGTCTGTCTGTCTGTCTGTATGTGTGTGTGTGTCTCTGTCTGTCTGTCTGTGTGGCCACCTCCCTCTCTTTGGTTTCCTCACAGCTGTATGAGAGTTCATGTCTCTCCTTCCATATGGACAGACATACTCGGGGAGGACGCTGTCCCCTTGGCCTGTCTCTAGATGCCCACTAGGCACTTTAACCTAAAGTGACATGCAGCTGCAGTGTGGTGCACCGCAGGGTGTATCTGAGCACGCTGTAACTGCCTCTGTCTGCCTGGACATCATGGCTGTGAGAAGCTCTGTGTCTGCTTTAACGCCGTGGCCTGCCCTCAGGGTCGCAGGCCCTCGGGATCCTGAGCCTCTGAGAGCTGCTGACCTGGCCCAGGTGGTCCCCGCTCCCTTTGGGTGCCCATATTATTCCTGAGGTACTATCACCAAAAAGTGTTCAGAGTGTGATCTGGTGAGTCGGGTCAGCTGCCTCCTACACCCTCCCCCTGCCCCACCCTGGTCGCTTACCCAGCATGCACCACCTCGCCAGCAGGTCCTCAGCTATACCCCCCCCCGGCAGCCTTCATTTGTGCTACAAACACTGGCTTTGGTTGCTTTAGTCATCACAAACGCACTGACAAATTTGTACAATAACCCCCCCCAAGCCAAACTAAAAACAAGGCTGAAGTTTTTTGGCGAAACCCAACTCCAAAGCGCTACGGCGCCCCATCGCTCACTGGGACAGTGGCTTGGGAAGGAGGTGCAGCCACTCCCCTCATAAATAAAGGGCAGCGAGGAGGAGCCCCACCTCCCGGATCAAAGGGCTCTGGGAGACAAAGGCTCTTCCCCCAGGTTCCGTCGCTGACTGTAACTTTAACTCCTCGCTGACAGCTCCTTTGGATAGATCCCCACACGCCTCCACCTCCCCCTTCACTTCCCAGCATGCCTCAGTGCCACGAGGGCCTCCAGGGGGCACCGCCGTCCCCTCTGAGGGTGGGTGCTCGGTCAGGAACACCGTAACGACAAACATGTGAAAGCCGACACCCTCGCATCCCGCCGGCAGTATGCTTGGTGCTCTCTGTCGCCCCCTGTGGCCCCTCGCTGGTCAGACGGGCCCCTGAATGCCGGATTTAGAGAGGCACGGCATAAACGGGCAATAAAGTTAATAGCGGAGGAAGCGTGAAATACGCCCCCGTGACGCTGTTTGTGGCTCTGACGGTTTATGGTCTCCTTTAGGCTGCCAGAGTGTCCAGTGAGGGTCAGTGCACAGAGGCAGGAAAGGAAGACAAGGGTTCAAAAAGGCCTCAATCAGCTTCTAATGCCATAAGAGTTAAATGAGGGTAGAATGACTGCAGTGGTACGCCGTAAAGGATGAGAGTGGAAGCGTGAGGAGGAGGGAAAGGCGTCCATGCAGGCTGGGGGTGGAAAGGAAGAAGAATGATTAGCGGTAGAAAGCCGCTTTGGAAGATGGCTCGTTAGGATAATCCCTGCTTACAAACCGTTCATGCTTTCTCAAAAAAAGAACTACCTCTTTTTTTTTTTTTTTTTTTAAATGTTTGTTTTTTAACCCGTTTAAAAAAACAATGCCCTTCTGGAGATGCATTCAGTGCCCAGTTTGAAGGGCAGAAAAACAACATGGCTGTATACTGCACAGTGCGAGCCGACATGCGGCTCTGGGCCCTGCAGCTGGCCCTGCTGATCTCCTGGGGCTCGGCCTTTAAGGTCCACAGTGCATGAAGGTACGTTCTCAGCCTCGGCGCTGAACGCACTTAAAGCTAGAATAGGACACACAACATCTAAGGTTTTTAAGGCTACAAAGACTGATTCCTGCTGAATCTTCCGGAAGCTCAGGCAGGGAGATCGCCACAAAGGCTGGGGTGGGTGGGGGCAAACATGCACCACTAGATTCTCAACATGGACGTCTTTGGTGAGGTTTCCGCGGCTGATTTCTTTGTTTCTGGACCGTCTCGGTCCACGCCTCTTCCTGACGTCTAGTGGGGGGATGCGGCTCAGTATGGCCGCCAGACGGACTCGTCCATCCTCCCCGGGGTGGAGATGCTGGTGGGCGAGTTGCTGTGGCTGCCATCAGCCTCCACACCGTCGCTCTGGCTGCTCAGCACCGGGTTCATCAGGTTGTTGCTGCTAGCGGAGGCTGCGCTGGCGGCCCCAGTGCAGGAGGACAGCATGCGGCTGGGAGAGCGGTCCCCGCCTGCCGCCACCATGGAGAACTGGTATGAGCCGGATCCGGTGCCGTAGTACAGGTGATATGGGGAGGAGTTGGCCTGGAAATGTCCGCTCTGGTTCTGGTTGCCCGGGTACGGCGGCGGCAGGTAGGTGTGATAGCGTGAGGACGCAGACATGGCCGGCATGCCGATGCCCCCAATGCCCGAACCTGACGGGCTGGCCGAGTAGGAGAAGGCGCCGGGGTAGTGCATCCGCGGGTCTGAGAAGCGGGGGTCCGTCAGGGGGGACAGCGATGGGAAGGAGGCCCGCTGCGGAAACAGGTCTGTGGCGCCTGGGGAGACACACAGCAGGAATGGTGAAGAAGGCCCCCAGAGCGCCCCTTACAGGCACGTCACACTACATGGCAACACGGAGGACCTAGACAGGAAACGCAGATATGACGAGAGGAAGATGGAGTAAGTGAGAGAGAGAGAGAGAGAGAGAGAGGTAGGGGAGCACAGGAAGGAAGACGTGGGTGGGAGCAAATCACCCGCAGGCACGCAGACACACGCAGACACACGCAGACACAGGCAGACATGCACACACACACACACAGACACACACAGGCACGCAGACACACACGCAGATATGCATGCACACAGGCACGCAGACACACACGTAGATATGCATGCACACAGGCACGCAGTGGGACACAGCTCTCATGTTATGGTCTTTTCCACCATTGTCATAGTGATAGACACCCACTAACCCTAACCCACTCCCTATCAACGTTGCTTGGAAGATATGCCTCCCAGAACCCCCACGAAGGGGTGCGTCTGCTTCCTCCGCCGCGGAGGAGAGTGTGGCGCGGCGCGGCCTCGTCTGCACCTGGGAGCCGCGGCCTGCGGTGCCAGCAGGCCTGCTGGGGTTCTTCCTTTGTTCAGACCAAATGGGGGCAGCGTTTGTATGAAAAAACCTGGGCACTAGAAGAGCACTAATCCATCCCTGCATGGTGGTTTGGCCAATTTGGTTACAGAATAAACTGGATTTGGTCACTGGTGTGAGATGCCCCCCAGCATTCAAATTAGGAGAGTTCAGCTGCAGAGAGTTTGTATAAGGGGGGGCTACAGCTTAGGCAAATCAGAATGTGTCTGTATGTTTGTGTCTGGGGGGACACTGTGGCTCATGGCAGGCCCCCCCATATGCAGACATGAGCCCCCAGGAGTAAAAGGGGGCCACAGCGCAGCTTTTCTGTTTCATTTACACACACAGACAGCGAGGCTGAGCTCCAGCCCAATTCTGACCCCCCCACCAGAAGCAGCATTCTGCTGTTGGCCCCCCAGGCGCCTGTCCAGGCTCTGTAAGCACACAAACGCTACCACGGCGCAGCACAGCAGGGCAGCAGGGCCCACTCAAGGCCTGTGTGTGTGTGTGTGTGTGTGTGTGTGTGTCTATGTGTGTGTGTGTGTCTATGTGTGTGTGTGCGTGTCTGTGTGCGTGTCTGTGTGTCTGTGTGTGTGTCTGTGTGTCTGTGTGTGTGTGTCTGTGTGTGTGTGTCTCTGTGTGTGTGTGTCTCTGTGTGTGTGTGTGTGTGCGCATGTCTGTGTGTGTGGTGTGTGTGTGTGTGTGTGTGGCCACAGGCTGAGCTTTACCGTGCCTTACAGCTTCAGCCTGTTTTGCAGATACTGCAGTGGCTGTTTTTCCTCCTGACCTCTCAGGGTCCCAAAACAACCTTCCGATTCTCTGCTCTGTAAAAGGAGGAAAGGATGGAGAATAACAGAGGGAGTGACGGGGGGTCTGGTTCCTTACCTGACCACCTCAGGTCGTCCTCCACCTTGCATGCTTTGATGGGTAAATTGGGGGTGTCCATTTGTTCAGGCCACAGAGCTGTGCAGAGTGGAGGCACTTTGTGAGGGAGCATCTCTGCTAAGCACATGCAGACAGGAGACACAGGGAGCCGGGGCTCACATGCTGAGATTTCTGGTTTGTCACCGAGACTGACTGTAAGTAGCTGAGACACAGCTGTGATAGCAGCACATTCACAAAATGCTTTCATTTGGCTTAGAGAGTCAGATACAGAGATGTTTGTATGTTTGGACAGGGACCAAGATTATCTGTGAGGGTGAACAGAGAAAATGGCAATACAGGTGTGAGTGGGGCATTCTCATTACTCCAGGCGTGTCAGCCAGACCTGACTGATATTTTGGGATGTTGAGGCTGGCATGGAAACAGAACGGGGGGGTGGGCATTCCACAGTCAGCCTGGGGCCCCATTCCAGGCTTAACCGCACCTCGACCACAGCACAGGTCTCTGGCCATTCAAAATGCAAATAGTGGGTATTTGACTTTGTCACAGATTGCTACATGCAAACCGTCACGTCCCGTGTACACACACACACACACACACACACACACACACACACACACACACACACACACACACACACACACACGTCCAGCCTCACCCTCGCTGGCACAAGCAGAGGGAGGGATGGGGAGCAATGGGAGGTGAGCCAGCCTCAAGCCCCCCCCCCCCAATGAGTAAGTGTGTTTCCCGGGTCTGTGCTGGGGGTCCTGCACCCTGCTCCATAATGGCACATTTTTACAGCTGAATGGATAGACCTGGCACAGTTTGAGCCAAAGTGGCAGGTAGATGGAATATGGAAGGGGTGCCAGAGAGAGCCCCTCCGCATTTGCTGTCATGCAGCATTGCCCTGCGGTACTCCCTGACCGCGGGGCCTGGTCCTGGCTTCCTGTTTCCCATAGCTCTGGACGCACGGACCCAGCATTGGCGGCAGCATAGGTCCGGATCGCCTGGCTGCAAAATTCGATATTTCTTTTGAGCCTTTAGCTGTAACTTGACTCAAAGCAAACGGAGCGATGGGAGAAGCGTGTGTTCGGCGTTCACCACGAACTGGCCCAGCAAGTCTCACGGGCAGCTTTCATCGCGGGCTGCTGCCCCTTTAGATGGCAAAGATGCCGCCTGATGCTCAGGCTGTAGCTCACGGCGGCCGCACCGAAGCTGACCCGTGTCACTGTGGTTTCTGCCCGGTGCTCTAAAACCCTTTGTGGGAAACTGAACCAAACAGCGCCTTGGCGATTTCACCCGATCGGTGCTGCATGACAGCATGACTGCAATGAAGGGCCACCGTCCCGCCCAGATGTGAATAATGTGGGTTTTCCGCCGCAGCTGCAGCTTGCCCTGACACAGGCCATGAAAGATCTTGTCAGCTCCTGCTACGTCTAACGCAGTTATGCTGCAAGGCGCTGTATAAAAATAAACCAAAAGCGAAAACTGAAATTGAAATGTCGCCCTTTGCACAGAGCGGCTATATCTGGCCTCCTTGACGGCCTCTCACATTCACGTCGGCGCCCTGAGGCTCCGAGACAGCAGGTTGATGCCTCCCATCCAGAACGAACAGTCAGAGCAGCCTGTGCACGTAACCCTAATCCCAGCAATGACACCTTTAACCATCCCCAGCCCTAACCTTAACCATAAGTAACCAAACAGAATACAAGACTTTTGGCATCTTTAGTTTTTCTATTGCGGTCACAGATTTTTATAAAATTGAGTTTCCCTTGTGAGGACCAAAATACGGTCCCCACGTTATCAAAATAACAGGTTTTATCACATTGTGGGGAAATATGTACATCACCCACACACGCAGACACACACAGAGGAGTCCCTGTCACCCAAACCCACCACAGTCTCTGTTCCTGCACGCTGCCTAATCACTCCTGAATGTCTGTGTCCGCCTGGGACACAAACACAGCCTGCAACACATGCTGATCACCTGCTGTGTCTGTCCATGTGTCTGTCTGTCTGTCCGTGTGTCTGTCTGTCCGTCCGTGTGTCTGTCTGTCTGTCCGTCCGTGTGTCTGTCTGTCTGTCCGTGTGTCTGTCCATCCGTGTGTCTGTATGTCTGTCTGTCCGTCCATGTCTGTATGTCTGTCTGTCCGTCCATGTCTGTATGTCTGTCTGTCCGTCCGTGTGTCTGTCTGT
>JAAGVU020000010.1:419370-429514 GCA_011763525.2 Mormyrus iriodes | reverse complement strand
TGTGTGTGTGTGTGTGTGTGCGTGTGTATGTGTATATACATACATATATATATATATATATATATATATGTATATATGTATATGTGTGTGTGTGTGTGTGTGTGTGTGTGTGTGTATATATATATCTATGTATATAATATATATTTATCAGATAATTATACTGATAATGTTAATGGTCTCGTGTAGTTTAAAAGCGTTCCGCTTGCAGAATTGCGTTTAACGAGTAAATAGCGTGGCTGTATAAACCGGTACCATTTTCCAGCTTAATTGTTTTAATTTAAAATTTCAAAACAACGGGTCGCGAAGATGAAAAAGTTTCTGATCAGCATCATGCCAGTAGCCGTAAAGACGTGGGAAAAGGTTTCAAATTTTGTAGGATAACTGCAGTTAAATAATGTCATAGTCTCTAAGCACAACTATAATAATTGTATTAAAGGATTTCAGACTACCCTGTCTTCGGTTTTAGTATATACATGTGTAAAATATGGCATTTGCTGAATAATATCAGTTTCTGATTAAATCCCGTTCTGCACTGTAAATGTAAGATCTGCTGTTACTATTGTCATGAAATCGTGGTCCGTCAAACGGAATTTACAAACTTAAATGTCTGACATTTTGCGCACGTTAAGGACCGTCAAGTATCCACGCTGGAAGTAAGTGTGAGAATTAATCGGTCGAGCCATTTCAGGCCGAATGCGCGCATGAAACACTGACACGGTCATTCGTATTTTTCTTCTTTATACAAAAGACCTCTATCGCTTATAGACGAGAGGAGAATCACGCGTTTTCCTTACCTTGAATGCCACAGGCAGCGTTTTGTTACACCGCCAATGCGACGGCAGCACGGAGCAGAGAAAGTTCGGGCTGTCTGTGCGAACCAGCTCGCCTGCGTGGTCCGCCAGCACGTCCACCACAGTACGTGCTTCGGTTCGAGCTCTCACCGGTCCGGGAGTGCCCATGGCCCCGGTGCCGTCTCCGATCTTGCTGCAGGGGAACGACGTCGAAGGCGGTGTGAACCGTCTGGTGGTGGTCGGGTCTACAGGAATATGCATCACAACAACTCGGTCAGTCCGTCTGAAACTGGCCTCTACGTGTTGTCTTGTTCGCTTTCAAAGGCCAGTTCCTCGTCCCCGCTTGGACTCTCCTCTCGAATCTGGCGGTCCGCTTTTTTGGAAAGTTCCCGTAAAGTCCAGGGGGCTTGCAGTGTTGGAAGCAAGATCGCAGCCCTGGTGATCGTACTGCTGTGCCTAGTGCCCTCAGCCCGCCGAAGTGTCTCTCGGCGTTTTCTGTGCGGATGTAGAGTTACTGAGACGCCAATAAAAGGGGGAAAAACGCTCGGTATCTGGCGCTCCGCTTACAGCTTGGGGTGTAAAAGCGCGAGCAGCATCGCTCTGCCTTCTCGCGTTTCTCACAGTCTGCAGCGCAAGTAAGAAACCGCAAACTCCGACCCCTTTTCCGCGGCGGTTTTTTAATCTTGTTGCCTATGCAAATCGTCTGCACTTTCTACTCTGCACCTGATGGTGCTCCTTTACAAAACATTATATCGTTACTCAAATGTTTCACTAGACTGACGCACATGTAAGAGCAAAAGCTACCAAATACTTCACTTTTAAAACAGCCGCTTTAAAATGAAAGTCGAGTTTTACGGCAGGCTCCGCTGAGCAGCCACCGTTAAGTTTCTTTTTATTTCATTTCCATTGAAAACGCAAACTACGTGTAATCCACCAGTCTTGCAACACATTTAGAAACAATCGTATCGGATGCCTGCCGACGCGCCTTATCGCTGAGTTCACACCAGCGCTTATCGCCCCGCGACGCGCTTCTGTCAGCCTGGCTACGAAACGCGGGGAGACTCTCTGCCTGCAGACTGTCTTCCCTGTGGAAATCCTCAAACTGCAGCCGTCCTGAGCGCTATTTCAAGATTAATTTGAAACCATGATGCTTAGTAATACACATATATATGTGTTCAGTCGTCTTTTTGTCTTCTTCCGCAACGAATACAACTATCTTAGCAGACAGCGACGAGTTCCTTATCTGATTGTAAATTCAGACAAGGACAAAAATGACTACAGGTCTCGTCTAATTTCTTGCCCTCTTCCGTATCCAGTAGAGCTCTTCGTTCTGCAATTTGCGAGAAGCGTAATTCCGTTTCGCAGCGTTTGCTGGGGAAGCCAACAAAGACGCGCTCTCTTTTTGTGCAAGAGGGAAAAGTGCCGTAATATTATTTACTGAAGTGAGCGGAGTTTCTGGCGGCTGCAGATTGGCGCCGCCTTCCGCCAATGGGCCGCCTGGGCCGGGCTACCGCAAGCCAATCAAACGCTGTCAAACGCGAGCCCATTCAATCATCCGCTGATAACTGTTCTTCGCCTATCATATTTATTTTCATTTATTCTTACTGATCGCTTTTCGCTTCGCTCTTTGCGTTCTTTACTACTATTTATTTGATAAAAAACACGCACTATCAGTCTTTTTAAATTAAATACTGCATTAGGCGCATTTTTGGGCCAGGTTAAATCAGGTGTTTAATCTTTATCCTGTGATTTAATTATCTTCTCTACTTGTGTTTCTTACGTTATACAGTTCATTCAGCCTTCACTCTTAGCTAATTTAGGTGTAGTAAGCGTCGCAGCAAACGTCATATATAGTTGTACCACGAAAGATCGGCAAACCTTACCTAAGCACGGACGATGCTGCTCGCTGAAGTGCCCAGTTACCTGCTACTGAAATATGGCTTTCTGAGTTTCGGCCGACGCTCTCTGGGTCACATCACAAAGCTTTTACGCCTGCAATATTTGAGACCAAACACATTAATTGTCTGTGTAGATTGGCGTTGTGTCTATTTCGTGACCAATGACATCCTGGTCAAGAAGTTTCATTTATGGTTAGGTGAGAAAAAACGTGCTTGTGTTCCTCATCAAAATTATTTAAGGACACTCAGACACGGAATAATACATTTCACATTGATTGTTAGGGTTTCATATATTTTCGCGAAGTGCAGGTTAAATTCGTAGCCACATTTGTTTATCACCCATTAACACTGACTAAAAGCGTTAAAATTCAAGTGAGCGCAACAACTATTGTATCCTCGGGATTTATATTATAAACACTTTCACGGCGACAGTATTTCTGTATGGTTTCCACCAAACTATTTACCTGTTTAGTTACTTTGTGCGCACAGATTAGAATGTAATGAAATCTCTGCGGCTCTGGGTGCGCAGAAACACGGAGCGCGCGTTAGTTCTTCACGTCCTCGTAGAACCACGTCATTTACCGCTTAATAGTGATGATTACAGTAACAACAATTCACACGAAATTCTCCCAAGTAAACAATCGCATCCTTTAGTTGGTGACTTTCATGTCACTATTATATTAGTTATATAGGAATTAGATATATTTATTTTTAAAAAGGCACTGTTTGTAATTTTGTATCGGTAGATCAAACATGATAAAATGTAAAATAATTTTAAAAATACAAAGTTGACTAATTTGCCGTGATGTGGGAGTGTAATGTTAGGATATTTCTTAGTGGAAGTTCTGTACTGAACAGGTCATTAAAGCGGTACTCTGCGCGAAGGACCGCGCCCTGCCGGGGGCCGGCGACCCGCGTGTCAATACGGGGGGCTGGACGCTAGTTGGCGCGTTTGTCGTTTGAAAGAAGTTTAACGCACGGCTTCCCTCCGCTCGTTTGCGCACGTTAGCGTCGGAAAGAATTTGGGGCAAAGCATTTAAAATAAAGAACTAAACGTTCTTATTTTTAAAATTTCGTTTGTAGCATGATGTAAATATGACAAAAATGTTCAAGAAACACACATGAATGCAATATTTTTGATCGTATACAAAAATTAATACCAAATGTATGCCTATATTTTAGATTAATTCGCTACAATAATTCATACATGAAATATATCGTTAATATTGAATAAATACCTCTCGGTAACATGGCTGGAAAATTTGACTAAGTACATACAGCATGTAGCGAATATTCATTCGCATTAATTCATATTTTGAATTTAAATTCAGAAGACTGCGCCGACACATGTCACCATCTGCTAATTAATAGACAGAAAAATCGATAATAAACATTTTATATCTACAGTAAATTTCGTTTTCGACTGTATGATAGCGGTCAGTTTGTCGGTTAAACTGTTAATCAGATATTTTAAATTAAGGTTACCCTCATTACAAATGTTGTGCTTCCACCAAAATATTCGCTTTGAAATGGCCACATAATCACAGACGAACAATTTCTTATATACATTTCAGTAAAACGTAAATCAGTAGTAGAAAATAAAACATTTCAAAAGGCAGCAAAGGCTGTATTTGCGGCTTGAGCCTCGCGCGGTTAAGTTCTCATTTAAAACCAATAATTAGCAGATCTACAGGAGATCCCTGTGGTGTGAAATGAAAAATGTGTCTCGAGTAGACACACCCGAGTCGGTCTGGGATAAAACCAGGGGAAATACAAGCGAGGTTCATCTCTAAAGATCAAACAGCGCCTTAGATGAGTCAGCCGGGATAGCCGCTAAGGCTGAGAGATGAACGGTTTAGATCATAGCAACAGACTGAATGCCTGACTTTCCACTTTCGTATTCTTTATTTTGATGTTTAAAATTCTCCTTGTTACTCGTGGTACTATGCAGTTCTTAAATATTTCAGTTATGTTTATATTTGAGTTACATTCCTGATATGCAAATATAAAAGTACAAAATATTTCAGCGTTAAGTATTAAGTTCAGTGTTTTACTATACTGACATGTGACTCTTCCCTTTTCCCTTTGCTGTTTCGGTTAGACATCAAATATGATTCAACGAAAAGCACAGTGTTAAAAAAAAGTTAAAGTAAAAGACGAAGTCCTTTAAAGGTCGGAGATTAGCAAGATTTATTCGTTTTTTTTATTCGTAAGTAAAATACAATTTATATCACTTGGGGTTATAGACTCGGAATAGAAGGAGCCCCCGGGCTGCTGCGCTCCCCGCACGAGCCGAGGGAAGCGCGCCGCTCTATAGGTGCCTGGCCTCGCGCTTGTCTGGTTCCCCTGTAGCGATGGGTGCCGATCCAGCGCGTGCTGGAGCGGTATAGATGTGTCCTGCACGGTAGGGAGGCACTGCGGGTTTAAGTCTGAGCGGGCTGCAAGCTTGTGGGACTGGCGGTGAATTGGACCGATGAACCCTTCTCGCGCTTGCCGAGCACTAGTTACAAATTAGTCTTTTAAAACAAAGTAATATAACAGGAGACGTTTCACAAGCTGTTGATTAACTTTGGAGAGGAATTAACAGTCCAGTAGTAATAATAATCTTCATAATTGTTGATAATAACCATAATAAATAGTATAATAGTTTACATTAAATTCTACAATAAATTGTGCCGATGTCAGCCGACGTTTGCTCCGTTTTCCTCTGAGATAACAACTGGGGGATGCCCACTAATTCTGAATTCTTTAAAGGATTTTATGTCTTTTAGACATGATTACTCCACCGAGCAGTCAAGCACGCCCCCTCCGTCCCTCCAGATTTTGTAAGGGAAACACCAACAAACATTTCCAACAGCGACTTCTTAGCTGCAAGGTAAATGTAGACATACAGATGACTAACGCAGAAGGATTTAAAAGACTGTAGTACCTCGTAAAGCACAGCCCTGGGCGAAAATGGGCGGGATGAGAGACATTGTGCAATAATTAAGTAGGCCTATAGCTATTTCTAAGCGCGCGGTCTGCCGCCGCAGTAACATCAGCTGAGATTTGCTCAAAACCTTAATCCTGAAGGAGGAGGGTCTTTTCATTGGGGTGCCCGGTGTTGTGGGATATAACAGCGAAGCGGATAACGGGAGCGCTTTACGCTTTTTACCAGTTTATTCACTTGCATATATAGGCCTATATATACAGTGTGTGTGTGTAGAGAGAGAGATATATATATGCGTTATTGTTTTCTGTAATATCAGCAGTCTAATTCCGATAATTTGCAAACAACTTGCGACATGACAGGTATACCCGTATAAAGCTGGTTTAAAATTATTCTGCTGGAAAGTGATTTTTAAATAGACTGTGTATATGATCATTAAAAATGCCTTGTCTTTCGGAAAGTTTATCTGCTTTATCCAACTGTTCGAGACCCTTGTGGCTCCTCTAGTAATATCAGCTATGAATTTGATCTATTTGTAGGCCCAGAAAAGGTCCGCCGTGGCCGCGACATCGGTGATATTTCAGCCTGTCATCCCGTCCTGCTTCCCTCCATTATTAATGTCAAACCGCAGGCGAAACGAAGCTGCACACCAGTCATACGAACCTGTCACACTTAGACTCCTGCATTTCAACAGCAGTTTATTCGGTTTCAGCCGCACGGATCTGTGTGCTGAACGATTTTTAATGATCCGCGCTGGGTTCCGATGAGATACCCCACTGATATTTAATACAGTATTTAGGCTACCCTGGACTTACTATCCTTTTCTTTAAAATCCAATGAACAGAGAAGCGTACGTCTTATTTGAACACAGGCAGCTTCCTCCCTCTCCGTGCTCTGATGAGCGGTTATTTTCCGGCTGCACAGGGCGTCTCTGTGCTCACATCGCCTGTCATCTGGACTCCCTGCCTGCAAAGGCCGTTATGTTTTGGCTTTTCGCTCTAAAAGCGAGCGCGGTACTCTTAGCAACGTCGTAAACGTTATGTGGCTATTAGATTGCGGTTATGCTGATGCACACGAACCATTTTCTATCTCTAGAAAGTCCAAATACACAGCTTCTCCTCTGAGGCTTTCACGCCCACTAAATTATTAGAAGAAACTTATTAAACGCATAGAGTTCGCTTATTTTGATAAGGTAACGGACTTCTCACATTTAGAAATTATTTTAAATTATTACATCATTTTACCCGCTCAGGTTAAAACCTGTCTAAGCCAAAAACAGGTGAAGAAATCCGGCTGCGGTTGGGGTCGTTGGGAAATAGGCAGGCGGCTGTCGTCTCGTCCTCTTTCTGTCTCTTCACCGCTTAGCTAAGTGACCGTGCGGCGGAGCCGAGCCGCCGGTGGCACCGCCGGGGCCTGGGCCGGGCTGCACGGCATTAGTTATATTAATGCTCCGCCGTCGGGAGAGACTGGCATTCACATATAACCAGTGATGTAGCTCATTGGCCCCCATTTGTTCACAGTTTGGCGTGTGCAGATATGATATTCACTTCTCCGTCTTACTTTGTTACGATGGCCTGCTATCTTCATGGAAATCTCAGATTTATCATATAGGCCTAAACCGATGAGCTGTTTCCAGTTCATACACATATTCCGATGAGGCATTAATGTGAAACGGTAACGAGGGGAATCCGAAAAAGTCTGAAGCCGACAGACTGGAGGACGGCGCCTGCGCTGCCAAGGGTCTGCCGGCAGCCGCGGGTATTCCCAAATTTAGGTGCCCAGCAGTTTTTGAAATACATGTATTTATTTATTTTAACTATTCACACATTTTTTAGAATAAGACCTGGAATGAGATACTTATATAGGCCTAGGTGCCCAAACACGGTTCAGCTTTACGAAAAAATATACTTGCCAATTCCGAAGATCGATATAGATTAAAATGAATAGTTACTACAAATATGCCTCCATTTATACATCATATTTAACCGAATTTAATGGCAGTTAAAATCAGATGACTGCCTAAATGAAAACCGTGACATTTAATTTAAGAATTAATGTGGCTTTCAGAGATGTTGCTTATTTCGCGGGTTCGTCTAATGTGAGACGGATAAAAATTAAAGAGTTAAAGTGTAAAAAATGTCTATTTTACACCCGGCATCTTTCCTCTGCCAGGCTTCACAGGCGCGCCCCCGCCGCCGCCTGTAATTTCCTGCCTTAACGGACGCGTCTCGCTCAGCCTCGGCTCAGTGAGGGTCTCTTATCTGCAGGAGGCAGAATGGGCCCCTTACGGCTTTAAATATTATTTAGATTTTTGAAATGTACACATATGTATATTAGGCCTCCATAAAATGATGAAGGAGTCCCTGACCTGCTCCAGGCCAGAAGCTAATTACCGCGTTGCAGGCGTGAGCGGGCGCGGCGAGCGGGAGCACGCGGGCGGTGTCGCGGCAGACGCGCTTTACGCGTTACCTCCCCGGCGGTTTAATGCCGTCGCATCGTAATGCACCTAGGCGTGTGCGGATGGCTTTCCTGTCTGTGCGCCAAGTCACTTCACGGATTGATAATCCATTTATGACTGGGTAAAAGCCAGCTAGCCCGTCCATGCTGGCGCCCTGTCTCCGGACCCCCTTCGCTGACGGCCCCGCCGCCACCGGAGACCGTAAGCAATATTCCGGCTGCCCGTGGGGTGATTTTTGTTCATACTGAGCGTATCCCTTTGTCACACATGGTGTTCTCTAAATCCTCTCTGCGCAGATCCCCCATCAACAGTCACGATTCTATTCAGGGTAAATTTCTCATTTTTTTTGACAGTTACTGACCTGAACCACAGTGCTTTGGGCAAACGTGTCCTCACGTCAAATGCCAAGAAATGTGTGAATATGGTGCCTCAGAGCGCAGAGCGTGCTGTATCCACACTTAAACTCCAGAGGGGGCTGCTGAGTCTGCTGGCTGACAGGATGCTGCCGATGGCTGCCCTGTTAATGGTTGCCGAAGTCACTGGAGCCTCACTGGCCTGTAAAGGTGCGCAGGTGCTGGCGGACAGGGACCCTTTGTGGGAGCCTTGGGAGCTGGACTCCACAGGGAAATCTGACACTCAGCTTAGCCTGAAGCAGTTGTTTGATAGCATTTGCACAGTGGAGATGAAACAGGAGTCCTGAGCAGGCCCATGTCTTCACCGGGAACCTGCTGATGCGGAGCCCTGACCCGAAGGTGCAGTGCCCCCCTAGAGGAAGGACCCTTTTCATGTCCGGCTGCGTCTCACTTTGCTCATACTAAGAGCAGAGCTTTCCTCAGGCAGCCTGTATCGCTGCAGCATGTGCACCCTGAGCAGGATGGAGTGTCACAGCGAGTCACCCCATGACCCCTGACCTTTGGCCAGCCAGGCGGCACGGGGGTGCAGCTCTGCCACCACAGGATTTCTGGCTCTGGATCCAATCAGGCCAGCCTAGGAGGAGATGCAGTTTCGCTGTCCCCCGTCTGCATCTCACTGTCTCTGTCTGTCTCTGCCCATGGCTTCTGAAGCCATGAAAGCAATCTGTAATCTATAGTAATTGCATGTTGCAGAAAAACATTTTTCCGCTGCGATAATCGCTACAAGATGTTGCTCAGTGTTGCCAGTGACAGTTACCCCCTCCCACCCCAGCCAGCCAAACGCACTGACTCACTCTGTCTGTCGCCTACTGAGCCGTTTATCGCTGGCGGCGATGGTGGTTTGATGGGGGCGGGGCTTCTTCTCAGGATTGACTGAGAGGGCTTGACCCACCGCCACCGAAATCAAAATGTCTTTTTGGCTTGACGGAGCCAAGTGTGAGGAAAACATCGTGCTCAGTGCCTGGTGCTCAGTGCCTGGTGCTCAGTGACTGGTGAGGCTTGCGTTTCACTCCCGGCTGTATCGGGAAAAAGATCCAGCTTCCAGTGCCCCCTTACACACGAGCACAAGCTCTAACCCCTTACACACGAACACCAGGAGCGCCCTCCCTCAAAAGTGGAGCCCATTTCGGGTTCCCGGGAATTCTGCGCTTCCTGAATCCTGTAGCTAGCTACTTTTAGATACTTTTGAAGTAATTTTCCAACAGCAGTACTTAAAAATGATTCATGAATATATATGAATACCATCATTTATCAAACAGTGATATCCAGTCCATGGCTGAAAAGAATACTTTGTATCGTAAGACATGAAAGTTAACCCTAGACTTATCTCCTCACCCTGAAACATCTTGCAACGAATTTCCAAGCAGTGACCAGCTACTGACCACACACCCTATCGTTTAGGATCACAGTGTGTGTGTCTGTGTGACTGGCACCTCACTCAAGCAGTGACCAGCTACTGGCCACACACCCTGTCGTTTAGGATCACAGTGTGTGTGTCTGTGTGACTGGCACCTCACTCAAGCAGTGACCAGCTACTGGCCACACACCCTGTCGTTTAGGATCACAGTGTGTGTGTCTGTGTGACTGGCACCTCACTCAAGCAGTGACCAGCTACTGGCCACACACCCTGTCGTTTAGGATCACAGTGTGTGTGT
>JAAGVU020000010.1:377771-388619 GCA_011763525.2 Mormyrus iriodes | reverse complement strand
TGTCCAGACCCTTCTGCCCTCTTCAGCATTCACACACTCCTGCATTTCTGTTCTTATTGGCCCCGAATCAGAATCTATAATTCATATTCTTAGAATATGATTAACAAAAAGTGGCCAGAGTTTCCTTAGCGGTGCCCCCCCCCACCAAAGACGAAGGGGATGTTTATCTGCCAGGCTGGTCCCCAACTACCCTGTGGCACCAGTGTGGCCACTCTATAGTCACTTGGCCCGTCCACTGACCCCACTTCAGATTGCTCTGGCCAGCACAGCCCCGCCCCCACTCCCAGCCCCGCCCCCACAGCGTGTGCCCGCTCTAATTGAGGTGTGGCACCCGGTCGATGTTACGCCGATGGCTGAGAGACAGGAGAAGAGGCGGCATTAGCACACGGATTAGTGGTTCGTCCTGGCCTGTCCCTGGGGCTCGCTGAGGTAATGCTCCCTGCCCCGTCTGCCCCAGGCTTCCGCCTCGCCTGTGGGCAGGACCGGCGCCGGGGCAGCAGCCAGGTTAAACACAGGCTCTCATCCCAAACCGGAGAGCGCCCTCCGTAGGGCAGGGCTGTTTATGTGTCGCAGCTCTGTTAGTGTCTCATGCAGATGGAGCAGAAATCCTGTGTCCGTCCTCTCCTGGTTTATTTTCTCTGGTTTATTTGCCCCTGAAAGCAGAACATGCGCTGACCACTCGCCGCAGACCCCGCACACATGCAGGTAGACTGTGCAGACATCCGTGAAGAGGCAAGCGTTGTGCAGGGATGCAGAGCAGGCATTTCTGCATCGTCAGGTTACTACACCATTAAGCCAGGTCCAAGTAAAAAGCCACAATGCGCCCTGCTCACCGTAACAACATCATGTCAAACAGCAATTAATATTGTAATACCTCCAAAGGAGCCTCCACGCTGGCGGGGCCCAATGGGGCCCGATGGGGCCGCGTTCCGCCCGCGCCTGGCCGCGGTTTCCCTCCTTTGATTTTCTGGTGCCCTGATGGTCGGCTGTGGTTTGGGGGCCGAAGGGGCAGCAGTGTGGGTTGCTGGAGAACAGGGTGGCTGCATTAGAGAGAGGAAAGTGAGAGAGGGAAGGGAGAGAGATGGGGAGAGGGAGAGAGGGAAGGAAGAGAGAGAGGGAAGGGAGAGAGTCAGGAAGAGAGAGAAAGAGGGAAGGGAGAGAGTCAGGAAGAGAGAGAAAGAGGGAAGGGAGAGAGAGGAAGAGAGAGAGGGGAAGAGAGAGGGATGGGATGGAGAGGAGAGAGAAAGGAAAAGGAGAGAGGGAAGCGAGATGGGAGAGAGGGAGGGAGAGAGACAGGAAGAGAGAGAAAGGCATGGGAGAGAGAATGGACAAGAAAGAGAGTGAGGAAGGGAGATCGACAGGATGAGAGGAAGAGGGAAAGGAGAGAGACAGGAAGAGAGGAAGAGGGAAAGGAGAGAGACAGGAAGAGAGAGGAAAGGGAGAGAGAGAGATGGAAGGGAGAGAGGAGAAGAGGGAGGGATGGAAGGGAGAGAGAGGGAAAGAGGGAGGGATGGGATGGAGAGGAGAGAGAAAGGAAAAGGAGAGAGGGAAGGCAGATAGGGAGAGAGGCGGGGAAAGAGAGGGAGAAAGAGGCATGGGAGAGAGACTGGACAAGAAAGGAAATGAGGAAAGGAGAGAGACAGGAAGAGTGAGGGAGAGAGGGAAAGAAGAGAGACAGGAAGAGAGAGGAAGAGGGAAAGGAGAGAAACACAGGTGTGTCACAGTTTTAAAGCTCCCTGTGGACATCGTGTCTCTGTCTGCACTATGGTGCACAGCACTCCCTGTGGACAATGTGTCCCCATCTGTGCTTCCTGTGGACAGTGTGTCCTCATTTGCGTTCTGGAGGACAGCAGTCCCTGTGGACAGCGTGTCCCCATATGTGCTTTGGTGGACAGTGCTCCCCGTGGACAGCATGTCCCTGTCTGTGCTTTGGTGGGCAGCACTCTCTGTGGACATCGTGACCCTGTCTGCACTCTGGTGGACAGCATGTCCCCATCTGCGCTCTCTGTGGACAGCGTGTCCCCATCTGCGCTCCAGAGGACAGCGCTCCCTGTAGACAGGGTGTCCCTGTCTGCACTCTGGAGCAGCCTCTCGGGTCCCAGCAGCCTACACCGTGAGCCCCTATAATTAGGGAGCTAAAATAAGCTCGTCACTCATGAATTTAATAAGCAGCAGATCCTTTTCCATGCTGAGGTACGCTCGGGGCGCCTGCGTTTACACGGCTGGAGCTGGCTGTACATGCTGTCCCCCCCCAGTTTGTTACGGAAGTCCAGTTGGGGGAAGGGGGGGGTGTCTGCCATGGAGGTCATGTGACCACATGCCACACACCACGCCGGCCTGGGTGGTGGCCACCCGGAGCCTCGATCCCGCATGTCTGTGCTCCAGAGCTGCCACCAGGGGTACCCCCCACACCCCAGCTGTGTAAACACATGGGGGTGCCACGCGTGAGCGCCCCCTTTTCACTCAGGCCCAGCATTAACACCTGAGGAGACACACCGTTCACGTGGTGCCCCTTTTACCAGCCCTCCCCTCCCCACCCCCGGTTTCACCTGCACCGGATGGGGCCGGGATAGATTTACTCTTTATCCCCCTGACAGCAGAGATAGGGAGCAGTCCGCAGATTGAATTCCTGTATCGCTGGCAGCTACATTAACTTACTTCCTGGATCTCAATCCTATTAGCAGAGAGGCCAGGGAAAGCGGTGATAAATCAACGGTGGCAGCCCCCCCCCCACACGCACATGTTTACTTTATTAATAGTATTGTAATTATGTAATTACTTTTCACCTCCATTTGAATATCTTCAACCAATTGTGACGCTTTGATTGGTACAATAAGGAGAAACACAGAAAGGTCTTCATGGTGACTGAGAGGAGGTCTGCCATCACTCCTGCATACCTTCTGAAGGAGGCGTCACCTGCCTATTGGAGAAAGAGTGGCCAGCCAGCTCTTTTGGGAGGCTGTCCTAACCCCAACCGAACCCCCCAACTGATCAAAAACCATCATTTTGGAGAAATGGGGCCGTCTGCCCCCATCCAGCCCCGCCCCTCTGGACTTTTGCAGATTGACCCTTTTTCTACATCTTCCCCCCCCTAAGCCTCATCAGAGCACACATACGTGAAAAAAAGACCAGCAGGTCTCTGACGGGGACTTAACCCACAACGACATTTTTAATAAGAAAGAGATGAGTTAAGACTTTCAAGGGCATGTTTATGGTTGTGAAGGTTTTAAATGACAGAGGCGCGGCCGGTCTGCGTGGAAACTCAGCGACCCGTGGGTGTCCGGTGCCCAGTGGAGCTTCACCCTGCAGGAGCCGCCTGAAAGTCCGTTTACTTTCAAGTTTAAAGGCTTCAGTTAAACAGACTTACAGACCATGCTTAATGGAGCCGTGATTTCAGGATAAACGCTCGACAATTAAAGGCAGCGTTAAAGGTATAGAGCATGTATCATTACCCGCAGTTAAGGGTGAATCATGTGGTTACAGGCTGGAGGAGACGTACTGGCTCACCAGCGTTGTCCAATAAGCCCTCTGATGAGACATGACTTGTACCAGACACTGGAAATCAGGCTTAAAAAGGGGACACTTATGACTAACTTCACGTTCACATTTTAATCACTTACCTGCTGCTTTAGTCCGAAGTGACCTACATTTTTGCTGGATATTTTTACTTGAGGAGTTCATGTTAAAATCCTAACAGTACCCCCCCCCCCCTAATTCTAACTACGACTTGCTGATGACAGGATCATTGACTTGCTGCATTTATTAGTTCCAACTACTAACGTGATCTACAGCTGACTTCCTTGTACACCGAAGACACAGTGTGAAGTCTCTCCCTGAGGGTTAGTGGGCTCCTGTCCCCCGGCGGTCCCAGCTCGAGCCCCTAATTCCCCTGTCATCACATCAGTCTGCATACGGTTACCACACCGAACTGGAGAATCCGCACTCTCCCCAAGAGAGGCCCGCGACCATGGCAACCGCAAACCACAAGACCCAACACGCCAGGCGCCGACGTGCCTGCTCGCCGAGGCGCTGATGAAACGCATACCTCCTGTTTGTTTTGCCCTGATTCTTTAAGGCTACAGCACAGAGATAAGCTCATATCTCGAAAGGAAGAAAGAGTCATTCTTTCTGCGAGCTGTCATTACTTTCTGGGGCATGTCAGGGGCTGCCCTGAGAAAAGGCCGGAGCCAGTGGCTCAGCCTGCTGCCTGCTATCCCACAATGCCCCAGAGCTTACAGCATGACAGCGATGTTTGTGCTGTTAGGGCAGGGAGAGTTGGCAAACTACACAGCTGGATTGCTTCAGTACCCGCACACCTAAGTTTAGATGTTTAGATAGTCAGGCTATCTGCTACTAGCAACCAACAGGTCAGAAAACCACAGGTAAGGTCGGGTTGCGGAGGGTGCGCTAATGCAGTGCGTTGCCGCACCCAAAACATGACGAAACACCTCAGGATCCCGCTGGTAACCCCCCAGGCAGACACACGGTCCTGTCCCACCCTCTGGAAATGGCCATCCATCTGCTGCAGACAGGTGTTACGTGGGTGTCCTCTCGGTCCGGTCCAGTCGCTCGGGTCCTCAGCAGTGAGGATCCTGCGAGCTGGATCACCCTCAGGGAAATGCGCCACATGGCCGTAGTGCCGTAACTGACGCTCCCTCACAATGCAGGTAATGTGCCTCATTTGGGACTCCCCTAGCAACCGCTCACTCGACACAAAGTCAAACCAGAGGTACCCGAGGATTCTCCGAACAGACACGGTACTGAAGGAGTCCAGTCTTTGTCTCAGGTCACTGGATAGCGTCCATGTCTCACAGCTATACAGCAAGACAGGGAGCACCAGGACTCTAAAAACTTGGACCTTTGTCCTTTTGCAAAGATATCGGGAGTGTCACACACTCCCTTTTCAGCGACCTCATGACCCCCCATGCTCTCCAAATCTGTCTGCTGACTTCATAGGAAGAGTCACCAGAGACATGAATGACTTACTGGTGAGGTAGGTGAACCTCTCAACAAGGTCGACACTCTCCCCGCAGACAAACACACTATTGATGGCTGTACCTAAGAAGTCATTAAATGGTTTCTATCAAGGACACTCACAATCCCAGACACTCAGACTCCTCGCTCAGTCTCTCAAGAGTCCCAATCAGAGATTGCATTGACTCCGCAAAGATCACAGCATCGTCAGCAAAGTCAAGATCAGTGAATCTTTCTTCACCAACAGATGCCCCACAACTGCTGGACCCAACGATCCTGCCCAACACCCAGTCCATGCAAGCATTGAACAGAGTAGGAGCAGGAACACACTCCTGGCGAACCCCAGAATCAACTGGGAAGAACGCAGAGGTTCTTCCTCCACTCTGCGCAGCACTCACACTACCAGTGTACAGGCCGACCATGATGTCCAGCAACTTCGGGGGGATCCGGCGAAGTCTCAGGATGTCCCACAGGGCAACTCGATCAACTGAGTTAAACACTTAACGAAAATTGACAAAGGCTGCAAAGAACCTCTGCCGATAATCACACTTCCACTCGATGAGAACCAACAGTGCCAGGATGCGGTCGATGGTAGACTTCTTAGGTGTAAAACCAGACTGCTCCGGTCACTGGTAGGCGAGCAAGTGGTCACGGATCCTGTTAAGGATGACCCTTGCAAGGACCTTACCCGGCACAGAGAGCAGTGTTATTGCCCTGAGGTTGCCACAATCTAGGCGGTCACCCTTCCTTTTCCAGATAGAGACAAGAAGACCCATTTTCCAGTCAGTTGGGATGACGCCTGTCTCCCAAATGGAAGCAAAGATTGTCTGTAATGCCAGCAGGACAGCCTTACCACCAGCCAGGAGAAGTTCACCCCCGATACCAAAGATCCCTGCGGCAGACACAAACAAGTGTTCAAAGTAGCCGGCCCAGCGGGTCACAACTGCAGTGTCCTCCGTAAGAACCGTTCCATCACCTGCCCTGACTGCAAGTCTCCGAAGAACACATTCAGATGTACGTAATGCTTTGATTGCTCTGTAAACAGGATGCAGGTTGCTGGACCACAGATGGTGTGTCACCTGCTCACAGATTCGTCTAACAAACGCCTCCTTATCTGCCCTCAGAGCTCTCACAGCCGTCCTCCTCAGTTCCCGGTGCAGACTGGAGTTGCCACCAAGTCGTGCGCTGCGACTTCTCTCGATAATATCCAGGGTGTCCCGTGAGATGAAACACCTCCTTCTGGGAACACCGGCAATACCAACACAACCCTCAGCAACCTTCAGGGTCTTATCCCGGAAGGTCTCCCACATTACATTAGACTCGGCATTCGCACCCAAGTCTGCAAGTTCCTCACACAAACTGCGTACAAGCTCAACAGAAACAGTTTGATTTTGGAGTCTGGCCAAGTCCAGCCTCCTTCTCTTAGTAGGTGGTAGCCTACTGGATCTAAGCTGAATCTTCAGAGTAGCAACAACAAGTCTATGGTCAGAATTCACAAACTGGGCACTTCTGTAAACCCTGCAGTTCTGTAGGGGCCTACAGCGTCTGCCCACGAGGATGTGATCTCTTTCGCTACACCACCAGTATTGGAATACCAAGTCCAGCAATGTGGCTCAGGGCGTTGGAACCTGGATCCAGCGACACGCAGCCCCTGACCTTTCGCAAAGTTGAGGAACATGGAGCCACTTTCACCACGGTCACCAGACCCGTGGGGACCGACACAATCCTCATAGGCAGCCCTGTCAGAGCTAGTGATCGCATTGAAGTCACCCATGACCAGAGGAGTGTCACCTCGTGGGCATCCATGAACCATCAAGAGAAGCTGCGAGTAAAATGTCTCCCTCAATAAGACATCGCTCACCACAGTTGGAGCATACACTGAGACAGCAGACAAGACACCCAGGGCGTGCCTTAACCCGAGTCTCATAATATGCTCATTGAAAGGGGTGACATCACACGCCATCGGGAGGAGCCAATCCACCACAGCAACAGCTACTCCCTGAGTATGGCAGCCATCAGAGTGACCAGACCAAAAGTAGGTGTACCCACCTACAGAGATCTGGCCACTCCCCGGTCTGCGTACCTCCGAGAGCGCCGCCACTGAAATGTGGAGTTTATGAAGCTCCCCCGACAGCCAGGGAAGATGGTCATCTTGCCGGAGAGATAAGACTTTCCATGTGCCCAGATAGGCTGGGACCCAAGTGTCGCCATGCAGCGGGTGACGCCTCAGCGCCACACCAGCTCTGATCCCCAACAGGCCTGACCCTATTAGCTCTGCAACGGTTTTGACTCTTCTGCGGATGAGGTTCCCGAAGGCTTTCCCCCATCCCCTTCATGGTGCGTGCAGCCTTCCTATGGGCGGCTGGAGCAGAGCTTCTCCTGTGGAGAGCAGAAGGGAGTCGTGCCTGTTTAAATCGAGCTGACATAAGGTTTTTAGGGTGGCTGGAGTGCCAGTCCCAGGAGTGCCAGGACACCACCAGCTGCAGTAAATCGAAAGGGACATTTTGCCTAAATTCCTTTAGCAAGTATCCTGATATGATAACTTCCAAAAGACAGCTAATTAATTAAGGTTATAATTAACTAACTAATAAAAGCCATGATTACCTATTTAATTAAAGCCATATCAGTTGTCTTAACAAAAGCATTTCATGTAAAAATAAAGAGCAGAAGGGTACAGTGTCATACAGTATTTAATGGAAACATACAGATTTAATTTCAAAACTTATACCAAAGTATAATAATAATAATAATAATAATAATAATAATAATAAAGGTTCCACTTCCTGGTACCAGCCTGCTAACCCTCCGCCATTCACCCAGAGCTGTGCGTGGGGGGAGAAGCGCTTGTCCTTGACGGAAGGAAACGAGGCCAAAGGAACGACTCTAATCATCGGCCAGAGCCCGCACTGGGACTGAGCGCACCCCTCCGAGGAAGGAAGTGGGAAGCCGAGCCGCAGGGCTGCCGAATCGATGGGTCGCATGTGGCACGAGCGCCACGTTGTTCTGCATCATGGAATCCGAGGATGGTGGCTTGGGCTGGACCTGCACTATGAACTTTCCGGAAGCAGTCAGGACAGACCGCGCCCAGGATCCCACACCCACGTTTTGTGACCGCTACTGTATCCAAGTGACGGCCTGCTCTGGCTTCTGCTGACATCAGTCGCAGGAATGGGCATGGGGCCGCCCCCTAATGCTCACGCCTGACTGCCGTTTCCAGGATAGAGCCTCGTGATCTTTGGCCCTTGACCTCCGGGAGCACTGTAAGTTCATACAGGGTGACTGGTGTGGTTTCAACAAACAATCTCTCTGGCCATACCTCACACATTTATACACAAAAAGATATACTATTTGCACATTTAAGAGAAAGTTACTCCTGGAAGTTCCATTTTAGTATTTAAATGCAAATGAAGAAATAATTCCTTTAAGAAATGGCTCTAAGACATCACTCAGGGCAGCAGGTGCCAAGACCCCGGGACCCAGATCACCTTCAGAGCCTCTCAGAGTGCTGCCTGCCATGTCCTCAGGTTTGGCCGTCCTCGCCTCATCGGCACAGAGGTGTCAGACACTTTCCAACAAAATCCGATGATGATGGCTATCGTGCGTGTCACGTCAGTGACTCACAGGGGCGAAGGCAGACATCTCTGCCAAATCTCAAGCTGGCTGCATCCATCCCACCTCCCTCTGTGCTTACGATGCGTGTCAGCCATTCAGCCATCTGATCTGGGGCCACATGCAGGCCGTCAGCTAGCGGCGGCTGAGTCACCCCGCAGATTCCGCGCATTACCAGCACGCAAGAGACTCTTTGGAGGCTCCCTGTTCATGCCCTGACGGACATTCCCCAGAAGGTCTGGCATATCTGTACAACCCTGCCGAGGCTGGATCAGACCTTGTAAGGTGTTGGAGGGACAGCCGTCCACATGGAATCTTGGTGCCCGTCGGGAGACCGGGCTCTTAGTCAGGCAGGAAAGCTGTGTTTGGGCTGGCACATGTGTGACAGTGGCTGTGTGTGTAGTTGTGTGAACAGGGGATTAGCTAGAAATTCTGAGCCGCCTGACAAAATGTCACCTTGGGCCCCACGCTAGGGTTGCTGCTGTCTAAAGAAATATAGTAAACCCCCAGAAGATACACAATACGGACAAAAGTACTGGGACACCCGGCCATTACACCCACAAGAACATCCCATTCTAAATCCATAGGCATCAGTATGGAGTTAGTCCCCCCTTTGCAGCTATAACAGCTGCCACTCTTTTGGGAAGGCTTTCCACAAGGTTTAGGAGTGTGTTTATGGGAATGTTTGACCATTCTTCCAGGAGAGCATTTGTGAAGTCAGGCACTGATGTTGGATGTGAAGGACTGGCTCGCAGTCTCCGTCTAATTTATCACAAAGGTGTTCAATGGGGTTGAGGTCAGGGCTCTGTGCAGGCCAGTCAAGTTCCTCCACACCAAACTTGCTCATCTATGTCTGTATAGACCTTGCTTTGTGCACTGGGGCACAGTCATGTTGGAACAGGAAAGGGCTATCCCCAAACTGTTCATACAAAGTTAGAAGCACAGAACTGTCCAAAATGACTGGGTATGCATACCATGTGTGTGGTATCTGTGTGCATACGTGTGTGTATATCTATATGTGGTATGTGTGTGTGTGTGTACAGTATGCACTGATGCTGTCATTCTCTCTCAGTGTCCCCTCCCACCTCAAATCAGCGGTAAGCAGAAAGCTGTATAAAACCACAGGGCAGCGACAGACACAAGGGAGGGCAGTTCAGGACAGGCAGAGCGAAAACACGCGGCATGTGAAATACGTTCTCTGTCAGACAAGAGCTACACTGAGCTCTGCACAGATGCCCCAGAGCTGCATTAAAACAGCCCTCTTTTTGTTAAATAAAGGCAGCATTGTTCACACAAGGGCTGCATTTAGAAAATAGCACTCCTCTCCGCCAAGGAGACACCCAAGGAAAGCAGCAGTCACACACAATCTCCCTAAAGTCACTGAATGTACTGATCTCTTCCTCCTAGTCCCCTCTTCCGTGTCAGACAAACAAGCCTGCCCAGCCATCAGCCCCACCCACAGTCATAGGTCCCTCCTTTGGCCTTCAACTCCATCCCCGTCCATCGTCCCCTCCCCCCTGCCATCGGCCCCTCCCCCGGCCATGGGCTCCTCCCCCAACCCAAGGGGAAAACTCAATGGCACAGTGCAGGACAGTGACAGTTTCCGTCGGGGGCTGGCAGTCGGGGCTCAGACAGTGTACAGTCTCAGAGTGCAATCCAACAAGGGCCCGCTCCTCCAGGGATGCTGATATGTAGGTGGGTGAAGAAGTTCAGAGAGGAGAGGGCAGCTGAGAGCCCATTCTTAAAGATGCCCCCTTAGATCTTGGACTGGTACTTACAGCTCGAGTACTTTCGTGAGCATGAGCACTTATGTTAGTTTGCATAGTTATGTCAGCTTGAGTACTATTATCAGATTGAGTACTTATGTCAGCTTGAGTACTATTATCAGATTGAGTACTTATGTCAGCTGGAGTTCTTATGTTAGGTTGGGTCCTTATGTCAGGTGAAATACTTTTGTTACGTTGAGTACTTATGTCAGCTGGAGTACTTATGTTGATTACCTTTGTCAGCCTGAGTACTAATGTCAGGTCAAGTACTTTTGTTTGCTCAAAGACTTGTGTTAGCTTGAATACTTATGTCAGCACGAGTTCTTATGTCAACCTCAGTACTTAAGTCAGCCTTAGTACTCGTGTCAACTTGAGTACTTCTGTCAGCCTAATGACTTTTTATGGATTTCTGATAGCACTGAGGGGGCGGCGCGGTGGTGCAGTGGTTAGCACTGTTGCCTCACACCTCTGGGATCGGGGTTCACGTCTGTGCCCGGGT
>JAAGVU020000010.1:318871-338900 GCA_011763525.2 Mormyrus iriodes | reverse complement strand
CTTTTTTTCACTTTGTTTTTGGCCCTTTTTCCCTTTTGTCTGTACTGCATGACTCTGGGTTTGCACAACCCCCCCCCCCCCCCCCCCCCCCCCCCTTTTTTTTGTTCCCCCCCCCCCCCCCCCCCCCCCGCAATAGGATTGCCAAAAGGTCAAAGTACAGCCGGCGCAGGGCCTACAACGATGACGCAGATATTGACTACATCAATGAGAGGAATGCCAAGTTCAACAAGAAGGCCGAGCGCTTCTATGGGAAGTACACAGCTGAGATAAAGCAGAACCTGGAGCGCGGCACAGCCGTCTGACGCCCACCGTCTTATCGTCTGTCCATCTGCCTGTCCGTCGGCTCTGTGTGCCTGCCTTGCTGCATTCCTTGACGTTCCCCTGGACCTCCAAACGGGAGCATTTTAAAATGGTTTCTGTCTTTGTTTGTGGGAAATAGGATCTCAGATGCAGTAGCATTCCTGTGGTTCTGATGCTTAATAAAATGTTGCAATGTTTTCCTGGTGCCTTACTGGAGCTTGTGTATGTGCTGTTGGCCTTTCCATGGGATCATGTGGCGGCTGGTATGTGTGAGGGGATCACCACGTCACAGTGGGCCGAAGTGGGCAGGGCCACTGGCTGGTATCTCTCCCATCTTTCAAGTTAGTAACCATCTTGCCCAGGGGTTGACATGTGAAGTCTTGTGACTGGAAAACATCAAAGACCACAGAGCAGATTCTTATGCTCCAACTGTCCACAGGCACGTCACTGTGCCCCCTAGTGGATGTGTATCAGATTGACGTGGTGGTGCCATGAGGTCCAACACTGATAAGCAGCATGTAATCCTCACCATAACGTGAGTCAGATGTCCTTGTGCAAGGTTTACATCAGTGCGAAGTGGGGTTATGAATCATCCTCAAAGCGTATGATAATGGAAGCCATTTCAGAGCTCGCGTGCGAAAATCACTGACACAAGTTATGGCTTACTGACTTCGTTCCTGGTGGTACAGAACAGAATGCAAATGCAGTCCTTTGATACCCAAATCTGATCCTGTTTGTTGGGAGGGGGGCACATGTACGGTGTCGTCCTTGTCTTTTCAGACGCTTTGTTGGAGGGGTGGGCTGTCCCTGTGCCAACAAAAGGCTTTGGCTGGGATATTGGCACTGTCTGCAAAGCTCTGCTGCATCTGGCAGCTAGGTGGGGCCTCTGTCATGTGGCTACACTGTCCAGGAGAGTGCCCCCCACTGGCTGCCAGGGGCTTGCCCTTTTGGGAAGGGGGGGTCCTCAATGGCGAAGCCGTCTTTGAATGAAAATGTGTCATGCGACGGCGGCACGACGATCGGAATATACAGACTTTACCGTGTGCAGCCTGCCTGAGAGGGTGACTGCCACTGCCCTCCCCAAGGACAACTGAAGGCATTCTATGTGGCAGGCGCACAGTGTGTGTCTTTGTGTGAGCCTGTAAACAAGAGGCTCTCTTCACTTTTAAAGATGTGTTAAGATGCGTTTGTGGCTTTACAGGAATGTTCCGAATTTCGGGGCAGAGTTCCCCTCCGGCAAACGACAAAGATGATTATCTCAGATGCCACAGAAACTAGCAGGGGGGGGTGTGAGAGCGCGGCCCTCCCTGGGCTAGCTGGGTGCTGGTGACTGGGATGGGGTATAGTGCCTACCCTCAGGTTTGGGGAGGGCTCTGTGGGCGTAGACACCGCCTGCATGCGAGAGCACTGTGTCCCTTCCCCCTTCCCGATCTGCGGTTAGTTCACGTGGCCAAACAAGCAGGGAAATGATCTCGCCAGTCAATGTGAGCTCCCAGGTCTCTCTGCTGCCTGTGCTTTTAGCTGTGGCTCTTTTTTAATATGGTGGTGACAGGGTGCCCCCAGCTGGTGGCTTATTTTATTACATCTTTCATTGTCCTTGTTTTTTCCCATGAAAGAGGTTATGGCCTGTGGATCTTCAGCGCATGGCGAGAGGCACTGTGTGTCATTCTTCAGCTCTTCACGTGTGTTTAAAGCCTTTCTCAGGACGCTCTCAGAGTGGCCGTGCCTGGGTGCAAGTTATGGCTGCTACTGCCCTAGCCAAGCCCACCGCAGCAACAAAGGTGTCAGTGTCACCCCCACCAGGAAAGTGTGCGCACACATCTGCTCCGATCAGCTGTACAGGGGCATGCTGGGATTGGGCTCTGCTCGCATGGGGCGTGCACCCGTGTTCCCTGAGCAAAGCGATGCATTGTCTATAGCAGAGTGTACACACACGACATGGGAGGAGGATGGCAATCGGCGATGAGACGGGCTAAGCCAGGCCACGTGAGCAGGAGCTGCCAGAAGGGCTCCTGCGGGACACGGAGCTGGACAGCGACCTGGAGCTTCTCCGGGGGGCTGAGCTGCAGCTGCCTTGAGGCAGACGTTGAACATGGCGGAAGCTGCCTGGTCACATTCCTCACCTGCAGAATCCATGCTCATTTTATCTGAGGAGAGCAGTCAAGTCAAGTTAAAACCTCCATTGTCACAACTTAAGTAACTTACAGTTTATGGTGACGAACAGGCAAAGGTTTATTAAACGTGTTAATTTTATTAAATTAAAATTTAGGCATTTTGATGTATTGTGTGGGAAACTGACAGCTGCTTGCTAAATACCGTGTTGACCCGAATTTCAGTCAGGGTGTCTTCTAATCGGGGTCTAGACAAAAACGGGAATAGATTGCGCCAAATACAGTATTTCGTAACGAGTGTTTTGACCTTCACCGTAATATAGAGTTTCCCTAATATTTTTTGCATGAGTGTGAGGGTAAAAAATCCGTGATTGTTAGAGCTGACAGCCCCAGCAGTGCGTGTGTTTAGCGTGTATCCCAGAGTGTCCTCCCCCGGCCGTGCCGCCGCAAGTCTAAAACCGATAGTGTCTGTTAATATAGATAATAACCTTCATTTTTAAATCCTTCCTCTTGCATTAATCTTATTATACGTCCTGCTCTCTTGACCATCACGGGGTTTAGCGCTTCAGCCGGGTGGAGCCTCTTCTCTGGAATTCTCTCCCACAAGACATTCGTAACATTAACTATCTTCCTACCTTTAAATCCCGCCTTAAAACGCACCTTTTAGGCTCCCTTATTCTGTAAAATATATTAATTCAATCTTGAATTAATACTGATTTTATTGTAACTGATATTTATATTTTTTTATTAATTTTATATTGTGACTGTAAGGTGTCCTTGAGTGTTTTGAAAGGCGCTTATAAATAAAATGCATTATTATTATTATTATTATTATTTTATTACTTAATAATAATAATGATAATAATAATAAGACGAAGCCAGCAATGACTCCTTCAGCCACACTTAACCCGTCTGTTCGCTGACTGGCGCTCTGATTGGCTGTCCTTGTCATTTGCTGACTGGCGCTCTGATTGGCTGTCCTTGTCATTCGCTGACTGGCGCTCTGATTGGCTGTCCTTGTCATTTGCTGATTGGTGCTCTGATTGGCTGATTTGTATGCCAACGAAGTAACGTTCTAGTTCCCGGGGGCCGTAGTAAAGCGCCCTCGCCTGATTTCTCCGCTTGTTTAAGCAGCAATCAAACACATGCTAGGAATGAACGATGGACCCTCTTATCTTAGGAAAAAGATGTTGTGTGCACTTTATTGCAGCGTTTTAATAGACTGATCGATCTAGTTGGAGGAGGGGTGGGGCGGATTTTGACCTTATCACAACCCCCGGGCAAGGCAGCCGTGCGATCTGCAGCTCTCTCCCGCCTCGCCATGGAGCTCCTGGATGTACTGCCGGAGAGGTTCGGCTTCGTGATCCTCACTTTCGTCTACAGCCTGGCCATGCTGATCTACCTGGCGCTGAAGGTCGGCGCGGCCCGGAAGAAGTACGGCGTGAAGGTGACTGCAGAACCGCGGCTCCTGCTGCCTGTCTGGCTGCGCGAAGGCGAATTTGTTCAGGCTAGTATGGCCTTTGCTGATTTGTTCTCCTTAGTCCATGCATGGACTGTTTTATGAACTTGGTATACGGCGCTTAATATTTTCAGATTTTGTAGTAGGTCATATCAGAGCCGTCTCCGTGGGCAGCGTTAAGTTTTCCAGGCCACGGAGCAGAGTGGGGCCTGATCGGGAGCCTCCCCTCCCTCCCCGGTCGGAAGGTGTCATTTGGTCAGAAGCCCCAGATTTCCAGGACCCCTGGGTCATATAACAAGGCCACTCTTTTAATTATGCTCGCCAGGACTTTCGCCATCGTCATGCATGACATATTCATACACTTGAATTCATTAATAGTTTGTACCATCTCTGGCGATCATTACATTGTTTTCTCGCTGTCAGTACCCGACGATGTACAGCGATAAGGAGCAGGTTTTCAACTGCATCCAGAGGGCCCACCAGAATACTCTGGAAATTTACCCCCAGTGGCTCATCTTCCAGACCATCGCTGGCCTTGTCTACCCGGTGTGTACCACGTGCCGTGGGGTGATTTTGGTAACGATGGTGCACTTGGAAAGAGTTTCTTTGCCTAGAGACATTAAGTGAGCTCCTTTGCCGTGCTTAGAGAGCAGGGGCTGCCGGGTGTTGTAGTCCGCAGCCGTGGTCGCTCTGACTAAAGTGTCTGGGCACAGATCTTATCTGTGGGTGAATCGCAATACCAAGAACGCAAAGACCGTGCTTATGGTCTTTGTAAGGCCGGTCTTGCTAACTTACCTTCCAAGAACTAACTTGGGGAGCAGTGTATCATGGGATTGGTCACATTCAGCAAGGATGCAACTGATGTATCCTTGATGTTGGTCTTGCTCCGCCACAAATATCCGGGGATTATTACCGTCCAATGTACTTGTGTTCTTAGTATTGGAACTGGTCTTCGGCAATGGAAGATGCCATGAAACAGGTACACGACACCACAAGTTCAGTCACGTGTGCCTGTTGCGATTCACCCTGTGATGCTACCTGTCCTGAGTAGCCAGGGAAGAGCTGGCAGTTGCTCTCATCACCTCCTACTGTTTTGGGGTAGTACTTCAAATAAAATACCATGTTGCCCTGTGTATCCTCAAAGTAATGGTAGGCCTATATTGCATCACTGCATTGCTGACTGATTCGGTGCATAAAAATTGTATGTGTATGAATCTGTGTGTGCTGTGCCGGTACAGCAAAGCAGTGTTAACGCGGATTCTCCTTGTTACCATGGGGACATTTTTTTTTCTTTTTTTTTTTTTAAATTCTGTCCCAGTTCAGATTTGGTCATGTGGTTTCTGTATAATATGGTGTCATTTCCTGCAGTTGAGAAGGAGTTGGGGTTCAGGGTGCAGATGCACTGTGATGTCAGGCCTACGGCCAGGGGCTGTTGCTGACTCCTCCCTCCTCCTCTCCCTTTGGCAGACTACCGCCTCGGTGCTAGGTGTCATCTGGGTCAGCAGCCGCATCTCCTACGCCTGGGGTTATTACACTGGCAGTAAGCGCCTTTGGCACAGAGAGCCTCTCTTGCAGCCCGTTTTTTCCTCTCTCTGTAATATTTTTGCATGTATAGCATCAGTCTGGACTAACAGTTTAGTATAGTGGTATATGTAACCTTGTACTCTGCACACTGATGCTCTTTAGAAGTGTGTCGTCACAAATGCTTTTCATTCTCTTTCAGATCCTGTGAAAAGGATGAATGGAGCCTATGGCTACATTGGCTTCTTTGGAGTCGTCATCCTTTCCATTGCAGTTGCCCTGCAGTTGCTCAGAGTGTTTTAATTGTTTATACTGAAAACAGCTGGCAGCGCCCTCCAGAGGACATCATTTAATCACCGCTCACTTTATGCCATGCTGGTATATAAAATGACTAATTTTGCTGGTGTAACAATGATCTATCTTTGGGACTTTTTGCATGATTCTTGAAGTACTTTGTCAGGTTCAGAGCCATACTCTGGGGGCACAGGAAGATCCTGACCAAGTGCCTTTCCTCTCTGCCTCTTAACTACCCTCTTTCTGTATCTTTCCTTTAATCCAAGTCCGAATGTGGAAAATTTATTCCTGTTTGTTTCATTCTGAGTCAGTGGTGATATCTTCCATTCCAGTCCTGGCCTGCTCTCTATCTAATGTATAGTTAGTTTTGAATGGTTGGTTATGGGACAAAGTTGACCCCTCGGGGACAGTTTTTTTTTTTTTTTTTTTTTTTGCTTTTAATTGAATTGGATTCCTCATGCTAAGGTGGTGAGCAAAGCTCAATAATCTCCAAACAAATGTTTTCTGATGTGCCAGCAATTTAACCCAAACTACCAGATAGCAGGATTGCTTGATTTTATTTACCTGGGTGCTGCTTGTCAGCCATTTTTAATGTGTGGTTTTATGCACTAGGTGACTGTATTGCCATTTTTTGTGCATGTCTCTCGGACCTACAGTGAACCAGCCCAATCAGCTGGCCTGCAAATGCACTGCTGAACTGCCCTATAGCTCTCATGGCATGGAAGTTGGGTTCTCCTTTAGCCTGGGCGACTTTTATGCACCCTTTGATTTGCTTTGTGGAACGTATAATGCTCCATATATTTTTAAATAAATTCTATCATAAATGACACGATTTTTATGTCATGTGTAAGGGTTCAAATGTTGGGCAAATGCAATAAAAGTACAACTTATAACTCTTAGTTTTTCATTTGTACAAGTAGCAAAACAGAAACGTTGTGTGCACATAGTCCTGCGTCAGTGTGTGATTTCACATCGCGAATCTGTTCTAAAGCGATTGATGTTTTAGTACCCAAGTCCGACACAACGCGGAATCGCATTTGTACTTGCGCGATTTTCAGTCGGAGAGAGAAGCACTAAGGGAACTGCAATGTTATATGGTCTTGGCGAGAAACACTGCTTTAATGCAAAAACTGCTATCCAAGTGACCCATAGTGACGTCCGATTCATGAAGGAATCGTTATTTTGACCCGGTTCTTTTCAGTGAATCGGTCGAAACGGTTTTCAAATCTGAAAGACCAGAATTTTTGTACATCCACGCATTTGCACAGGTCAAAGTCTTACACTTTAAAAATATTTGACAAATGATCAAATAAAAGCACACAGCGACCTTTTTAAATTCATTTAGATTTAGATTTTGTCGCAGATTGTAGTTACGCTGCCTTCTGGACGCCTCCGCATCCCTTGGCTGCTGTGCGCATGCGCGGCCGCTGGGTGCCTGGGGTTCGGTAATCCCGATTAATAATGGACAAAACAATGCGGCGGATCTATTTGCTGTTTTTTGTGACTACTAGATGGTCAAAAAATACAGCAAATGGTTCATTAAGTGTCGTCGTGGCCATCACTACTCTCTGTAGTTCCGTTGAAGCGATTACCAGGCAATTCTATAGAGACTCATAAGATCCAGAGAGATGTATATATGATTCATTAACATGTTATTTTTTATTTAAAATGCATATAATTACATTATTGGCCACTTGTATTACATATCATTTAATTAATTTCGTTTTGATGTAAGTTACGAAGTTTTGGAGTCGCATTCTCCTAACCCTATTTTTCCGGTAGGATAGGTGTATTTCTACCTACTGGTTACGCGATTTTAGTGAACGCGAGGTTTTTCAGGAATGCATTAGTCGCGTTGTAGCAGGACTGACTGATTAAAAGAAACTGTTTCGAACCTCATTCCCATTAGGTTTTAAGATGCATATAAAAAGAGCAATATATATATATGATTTTGTCTCAGACACGTAGCTCCCCAGATTATTTTCTTTGTAGGAGTAACTGTAAATAAGTGTAGGGACCCGTGGCATGGCCCGGGGGGGGGGGGGGCGACCCGCTTTAATAATGCAGCACATCGGCGGCCGCCCGCACGCTTTTGACAGTGGGCCAGTACGTTTTTGTCACGTGTTGTGGGCGTGGAAAAGGCGCCGACGCATGCGCAGACACACAGTCACCGAGGCTCTCTGGACGTATATATCGCAAACCTAAGCTACGAAAAGGTGATTTAACGTTTGTTTTTTCCCCAGATCGTTTATGACAGCGGTAGCATCGGTTATTTCGACGGTAAAAAAACATGGGACGTCTTCTTGGTTCAATCTCCAGGATCTGAAGGTGGTGGGGTTTGATATCTATGGCAGTTATTACTGGAGGAGCAGGCTAGTTTTAGTGTTAAACCTAACCAAGTCAGATTTAATTTCTCTGTAATATAACATTACATTTATTATTGGAAATGGTCAGTTGTAAAGCTGAAGATGCACCGATTGTCAAAAAATAATTAACGACGTTCGTTTCCTCTATCGCAGTTTGGCTGCACTGTTGTTGATTCAGTGTCATTTTGGGACTTGTAGTTTTACGGCAAGCTGATTCGCTGTTTGGGGAGACGTAGAGTCTTGGTTGGACTGAATTTCCCACAGAGCAACGGGCTACTTTGTGATTCCTTAAGGCAAAAGTCAGCTTCGTTTTGAACAATAGCGTTTGTCGATAAATTCCAACTACATGCTTTGGGTGGGGATTTGGGCCCTTCTGGCATGAAGCTTTCTTAGCTTTAAAATGTGAACCTGGTACTTTTGAAGCAGTAAGTGAAGTCGTGTGAAGCCTTTCGGGTCGCGTGAATCACTGGAGATCAGACGGTAATGTGTGGCGTGTGTTGGACCCCGCAGGCCCTGAGCAGCATGTCCGGCTTTCTGGATAGTATCCGCTGTGGCGACTGCGAGTGCGCCGTGGACTGGGCCGAGAAGAGGAACACCGTCGCCTCTGTAGCGGCCGGCATCCTGGTGCTGATATTTCTTTGTCTTACACACCGGAAAGATGTTAACTGCCTTATAATTTCTGATATTCTAGCACGATCTGCAGTTTGCTTAAATGCTGGCATTTGCCATGACTGCTGTGTTTAGTCTTACTGTATGGCTATGTCCTGGTAAGGCGAGCGCGGGGGAAAGTCCAGGGCGCTGATCCCTCCCACCCCGTCTCTCTCTCCCTATGCAGTTTTTCACTGGCTGGTGGATCATTATCGATGCAGCAGTGATGTACCCCAACAATGACAACTTCAGCCACACTTATCATGTCTGTGGAGTGGTCGCTACAGTGGCTTTCCTCATGTGAGCACCGCTCTGGTTGGGCAGGGTGGGGGCGCTGTTCTGGAGTGAGGGGAGCATTAACGCTCTTCTCTGTCGACAGGATCAATGCGGTATCCAATGGCCAGGTGCGAGGGGATAGCTACAGTGAGGGCTGCATGGGGCAGACAGGTGCGATTCTGGGTGTGACTGAGAGCCCAGGCTGTGTGCCTCCCCTATGAGCCTCTGTGAGGATTCAGCCCGCATCTGTCACGTCTCTCACAGGTGCCCGCATCTGGCTCTTCATCGGGTTCATGTTGGCCTTTGGTTCCCTCATCGCCTCCATGTGGATCCTGTTCGGCGTTTTCGTTGTGCACCGTAAGTGAGCTCGGGCTTCTGGGCTGGTCTGGACTTTCATTTTGTACAGTGATTAAAGTCAAGTAATGTGCCGTCCTTCCCTTTCAGATAAGGATAAAGTATACCCAGGCATTGCCATCTTCTTCCAGAATGCTTTCATTTTCTTTGGGTGAGTCTCCTTTAAATCAAGATGAGCTGTGTTTCTCTGGAATACTCAGCTCTGCTTAAAGTTCCTGCAGGAAACCCGGCAGTAGGCCCACGTGAGGGTTTTGTCTGCGAGATGGGAAGTTGGCAAAGTCTTGCGACCGGCAGTATTGCCAGAGTTCCATGCTGGCTCCCTGCAAGGATCATTGTGTTTCTCTCCTTCAGGGGACTGGTGTTCAAGTTTGGTCGCACCGAAGACTTGTGGCAGTGACCCTCTGTCTGTCAATTAGCGGGCTTCTCCATTGACACCTGTGTGTACATAAAGCCTCAGCGTCTCTCCTTTCTCGTCGTCCTCGTTTTCCCAGCCCCCTCCACCGCCACTCCAAGCGTGCAGCCTCCATAAGATTCCCTCCATAAGCTCTTGGGTCAGAAAATTCTGGGTTTAGAAGTTGACTTATACCCAACATTAACCATAATGCTGTGTTTCTCTGGGTGTTTATAGTGGGATGTCCAGCTGCAGTCTTTGGCAGGGAGAGTAAGCTACCATTTCCTGAGGGAGTGTCTGTCAGGCCTGTCTGAGCTCCCCAAAATTAGTGTGTGCCACAGTGTTCAAAATAATGTCTCTAAGAATGCTGTCTGAACCAGAACTTTTTTAAGCAATAGTTTAGTTTTCAGTGTTTTGACAGTTTTTTGACTTGTAGTCTCCCATTGTTGTCCATAGTTTTACAGTTTCAGTGGATGGAGCCGCCTCCCCGCCCTCGCTGAGAGTGCATCCTAAGTACTTTGCTCGCTTTGAGCTAACGACGTGTTTCTGCCTTTTTTTTTAGAACGTTTCAGGTTCTGTATAGTTGGTGTCTCTTTTTTAAATCACAACACATAAGCAGACTGTGCGCCGGACGCCCGCTTTAGTTCTCTTTGGGGAGTCCCTTTAAAAACTGACATGACCTTTGTTACACTGACCGTTGTCGGCATCCAGTTCCCAGCGTGTTCAGCCTGTGTGGTGTGTGGTGATTTGGGGAAAAGGTGCTTAATGCTGAATCCTGTCAGTAAGCAGCTGTGAAGGCTGCTTCTTATTGTCATAATCACCCTTAACGCTTTATATCTATACGCTGCGAACCAGAATGTAAACTTTCTGCATACTTGGTTGTGTCTCTTCTTTCTACGCCAGTGTACTGGTTTTTTAGAATGTTAAATCTGTATAACATTAAAAAATGCAACCTTTATGTTGAGGTTTGTGCTGACTGTTTCTCAGAAGATCTTGGAAGGTCTGCACCATGAAGGTGTTCAGTGAGTTTAGACCAGATGGTCTGACTGCGCAGCCACTGCCAACTGCCGCACGCTTCTCTGTTTGCACTGAGCAAAGGAAATGCGGCCTAGGGTCCTGCTAGCGAGGCCCCTCCACAGCAGGTGTACAGGAGCACCGTGCTGCAGGACGCCTGGACCAGCCCAGGCTGTGCAGGTCCACACGGGTCTGGGCTGAATGGCTGCCTTGGGGCCTGTGCTGTTTCGCGACCTGCGAAGCCAAGTCCTTTACACTCCCACGGGGTGTAATTACACAATAAGCATGGCGGGACACCGGCGATAAACAGTGATTTTATTGATGGCCTTGCTGCCGAAGAATATTCACACAAACTCATAGCAACGCAGTTATGAAATGACAGTGGTTTTGTGGGTGGGATTATTGTGCTGTTATGCACTGATTGGCTGATTCTTCAGTGATTGACAGCCCCACTGAGCCCCTCATCACCTGTCTAGTGTACACACAATGAAAGGCCCACTAACTTTGTCTCGTGCTGCTGAGTTAATTTCTTCTCAAGGTGTTAATTATCAATGCGTATTTAACAATTGGTCTGTTTGTGGGAGGTTCCTGAAGGCTGATGCTGTCATTCACTCTTGTTCTGCTGGATGCGTCTTACTGGGGCTCGGCCAGGTGCTCAGACTGCAGGAACAGAGACAGGTCTGTGGCTGAGACGCCTGCTGGCAGCAGCAGCGATGGCACTGGAGCCCCACTGCCCTCATACCTTCCAGAATGCCTGGTCCTCAAAGCGCTTCCTGTCTGGCGGTGGTCTCCAGATGGCCCACTTAAGGAGAAACCCTGAAGTTCAGAGAGGGACTGGGTGTGGATTAAGGGGGAAGTGGTAATGTGCCCCGTTCCTCTGTCCAGCAAGCAAAGGACACGCACCTGTGAGCCAACCCAGGAAGGCACTGGTGCTTACGGTGACGAAGAGGCTGCCAACGCAGCGCATGCTCAGGCTCCAGGCTCTGCAGGGAGACAGTTCACCGGGCATCAGCTAAACCCGTCACAGCCTGCATGTGGGATACAGGGTGTGAAGGCCGGGAGGATGGGGGCACAGATTAGCACTTCTTGGGCAGGGTGTAGAACCTCAGTCCTGTCCCTCTATTGGCCTTTTCAGCACCGACCCGCCCATGGGAGGCAGGGGGCAGGTGGCCACACTGCCATGGGCGCTGAAACTGTCACATACGTATCAGGGGCTTGGCACACTTGGATGAGGAGGTAGGTGGCCCATCCCAGAATTCCTGGCAGCCCATGGACACTGAGAACCCCACAGGTATCATGACAGCCAAATGCCAGCTCCAGGTGGGGCTGTGGACAAAGACAGGGAAGGCAGACATCCGAAGGATTATGGCATGTGGGTCAGTGGCTCAATGGAAGTGCATGTGCTAAAATAAGCTGTTTTAATTCAACATGCTTTGTGTCTGTTTAACTTTATGTTGACATTTTATAGTCTGATTCCAGAAGAATCTGTAAGCTGTGGTACTAGTCAAAATCAAAGTGTTTATCTTCACCTATATAATGCATGGAGGCAGAGCCCAAAGTTATCAGTGAGTGGGGTACATCATTAAAGCACCTTTATGTAAAGCAATCCCAGCGTGGAGATGAGGCCGGCGTACATCCCTGTCGTTATAGCAACCCATGGCATGTGGTTCACTGAGATAACAGGTGCTATAGCAACACCCCCTGCCAGCACGGCTCCGTGGATGTGGGCCTGCGGGGCAGACACAGGTGAAACATGCAGGGATATGCAATGGGCATACATGAGCAAAACACATAGCATCAGCACATCTGTGCCTTTGTGGCTTTGACTCAGTATCAGTTATGCAACTCCCAGGATGCACTGTGGCCCTGTCAGAGAGCACCCAGCACCCCCCCCTCACCATGCTGATCTTTCCCTGTGGGCTCATCACTGTGGAGACAGTGAAAGCTGAGATGGCACTCGCCGCCATTGACAAGTAAGTGCTGTAAATGGCGGCCAGCTTGCGGGCAGGCAAGGAAGGGGCGACCAGCCCAGACAGGAAGCTGGGCCAGAACATCCACAGGAAGAGCACACCTGTGGAACAGGCCAGGATCATCAAACTCCTGTGCAAAGCAAACTTTACACTACTGCCCCCTGCTGTTTATTTTATGACACTGCACCCACAGGTAGTTTTGCTTTGTTAATGCTTTTACCCAAAACAGTCATTTATTAGACTGGATATTTTCCTGCATCAGTTCTGGTCACAGATTCATAAATGGACCATACTGGGGTGGCGGTAGCAGCCCCATGCACTGTACCGCTGCCCCATTCAGCAGGACACCACGATCTGCCACAGACTCACCCATCATAGAGAAAAGCGCTGCCTTGTGATCCAGCTTCTCCTTTTCATGCTGCGACCCAGGCTGCTGCCGAACTAGCGTCCGTGACATTATCACTCCGAAAACCGATGCAAAGATGTGGAGCAGTGTGCTGCTGTACATGACCTCGGCCTGCAGGGTCAGCACCCCTTATCATTGTGTTTAGAAGGCATTAGCTTGCTACTTTCATAGACTGTCACTGCAATGAGACTAATGAGGTCTGGGATTCAACCCCACAACCCTCTGGATTTCATGTCTCTTTCATTCCCCTGTGGTCTCACACTCACCTTCAGGAAGGTACGGAGGATCCAGGTGTTGGCTATAAAACCAGTGACCTCCAGTAAAGCCATGAAAAGCAGCTGAACAGGGTTGGTCTTACCCAAGACGGCGCCCATGGCAATGAGACAGGATACTACACACAGCTGGGCCTCAGCCAAACTGGTGGGGCACCAGGGGAGGAGAATGAGACCAGAAGCCACAGATCACTGGTGTTTTAGGAGAGTTGGACGATCATCATTCATTTAACTGAAACGCTCTCTACACCTCAGTTTGGTGGTAAAGAATTATGGTTTATTATGACACTTTCTCATTATGATCTTTCATCAGGGCAATGGAGCTTAAAGTTTAGTGTGTTGATGACACAGTGTAATCCTGAATGACTGGCAGGCTGGATGCTGAATGTAACTCCTCTAAGGAATGGTACTGTCTGCTGCTTTTCAGCCGATCTAGCGGAGGGAGACTCCCAATGTCAGGATCGGTCGCTGTCTTGTCCTGTTTAATTCATCGTTTCCCTGTTTGACCACCAGGTGTCCTGTTCTTTTCTGTGTTTAGTACCTATCAGTCCCTAGTGTGTTCCCATGCTCCCAGGGCCGCCGTGTAACTGAGAAATCTACTCCCCAACCATTGTAGATTTGCTGGACATTTTGAATTTAGTTTTTCCCCTTGTTTATCTAGCATTATTTTTGTATTTGTTCTTGTTTTTGTACCTTTGTTAATTTTCCCTGCTTGTATTTCAAGTGTGCTCATGAAAAGCAAGGCCTCAGGGAAGCCCGCACTGTTTACCTTCTTAGGCTGATCCAGATCTTTCCGTCGTAAAAGTGGTACAAGAAGCCATTTGCCAAGATGGCCCACTGCACTGAGCAGGAGCCCAGCAGCAGGACGAAGGCCAAGCTACTGAAGGCGTAGCGGACAAAGCAGGTGGCCAGGAGGCCAAAGCCCAGGAAGAGCATGGCATTGACATCCTGGAACCCTGTCATCGGGGAACACCATGGATCGGTTTGTAGGGTTAGGGTTAGGGTTACGCTATCACTACCTGCTTCTGTGCTTCCTTTCTAGGCTGCCAGCTAGCTCTACGCTACCACTGCCTGCTTGTGTGCTTCCTCTCTAGGCTGCCGGCTAGCGCTACGCTATCGCCTCCTGCTTGTGTGCTTCCTCTCTAGGCTGCCGGCTAGCTCTACGCTACTGCCGCCTGCTTGTGTGCTTCCTTTCTGTTATCTCCATTAGCTCATGCAAAGTGAAATTCACCCTCAGCTGCAAGAGCTATGCTGGGTATAAAGTTACCCTGAATTTTATTTGGCTATAATCTGCAGTTATCCTAATTTTGCAGATTGCACAGTTCAGGCCAGTGCCTTGTGACTGCATTATCAGGCCAGGGCACTGCTGAGTGGGGGCCACCTACCCCGTTATCAGTGGACCCCAGAGGCTGAGGCCGCCACCCTATGCACAGTGTCCGCTCACACCGCATGGCAGCTTCAGCAGATACCCTCAGATTCATGCTGAAAACTGTAAAATCACCTAAAGCAAACTTTTACCCATCATCGTCTGATGTGTAATGGTGCCTTTGGGCCCTAAAACTTAAACGGGTGCAGGACGGGGGTGTGAACGCAGGGCACCCCACCACGAGGCCACCCCCCATCCATGACCTGCACACTGAAATAGTCACACGTTCGGTTTACCTTTAATCAAGAAGTAATGTTCACACACAATACACAGTTCCACAGCATACATTCCGCGTAATACCTTTCTGAGTATTTAAAGCGATTTGTCCTAGCTGCTACAGTAGACATGAGCTGTATCTTAACGACATGATACGATATAAAAGGTCAGCACGCAGCCTACCGGCATAGGTGTCTGCGAGCGCAGTGTCCGCGGGGACCTCAGGCTCGGCCAGTCTGCCAAACAGCGCAAAGAGTGCGGCGAAGCCCGTCTGCAGCAGCAGGGTCAACAGGGGCAGCGGCGCCCGCAGGCTGGGCGCGTACCGCGGCGCCATGGGAGCGGACTGACTGCGGCGACCCGCGGGCGGCGGGCGGCGGGGCGGCGCTGGCGGGGGGCGGCGGGGCGTGCCTCTCACGTGCTCAGCTTGGCGCTCCGTTATCTTTCTGAGATAATATGCGGAGCGGAGAATTTTGCGCTTCTGCCCTGCGGAGCGGTGAATTCAACTAGCTTTTTTCTATTTTATAAATGAATAAGGTAGGGCATACTTCACGTAAAAAGGACGGAAATCAAGTCTTTGCGCAAGGACATTTCACAATATTTTTTTACAAATTGATATTTTATGTTAGATATATTAAACTGAGAATACAGACTTTTTTGCAATATAGTTATTGAGAATATGTATTTGCACAAATGTTTTAATTGTTAAATGAATTAGCATAGTTGAAAAATTTAATGAACTAAAAGTAGCCAAACAGGTGTGTCTCCCTGTTGGTACTGTATGGTAATTTATTATAAACAGGCCGCTCCTTTTTCCGGGTTATACGCGAAGGACGCGCCCCTTAGCGTGTCATGTGTTGTCACATTACATTTGGATTAAATGCATGATACGTTACATAACCACAACACATAGCTATTGGTCTTTTATAACCCTGGGAATGTTCCATGGCTCCGTAAACGTTCCAGTTAATTCAGTTTTGTCAGGAGCTGTTGCACGAATCGTGTACACACCGTTAAGTTCCGTGCCTGGTTGCTTAGATAACTGCTCCCTGTTTTCCAACTCATTTGCAGGCAGATTTTCCTTTCCCCAAACAAGTGAACGGGATGCAGATTATTACAAAACATATTATAGGCCTGTCCGAAAAAGAAACAGTTTCGCAAAACAAAGGGGGATTTTAAGTATACATAGAAAGTCTAGGTAAATGGGGCCCTGCCTAGGAGGTCGGCGCAAATTTGTCTCTAAACACCAGCAATGTCATTCATCACGCAGCGCACAGTAACATGACGCCACGCCCACTTTAATGTTGTTCGCTTATTTGTCGGTCGGTTGCCAGGTGCGTGTCAACTGAAATAATATTTGGTCACCTTCATGCCAATCAAAACGGATCCTCCTATCACTCGGCTACGACACCGGCCGTCTTTTCTAAAGCCCGCCTCTACCGTAAACAGCGATCACAGGCGGCCGGGGCTGATTTGTAGACCAAGACACCGATTGGTCCAACAAGAGACCGTGGATGTTGTCAACCTGTTTTCGACCCGCCCCCAATTCGCTTCTGTGACAGGAATTACATAACCGGCTGTCTGTTGAGGAGCACAAATGGTCAGTATTTCCATCAATCAAAGTTTCTGGCTGTGCGATTGGATGAAAGTGCAGGCAGCCGGGGACACCTGCGCAGAACAGTGCGCGGCTGCTTTCGCCTGCGCTCAAAGGGAGGAGGAGGGCTTACGGCAGCGATGTGTTATTTATGTCTGTTTCGGCTGCAGAATGGAATAATAGCTATTCATTCTAACGACTTTTTCAAAGTCATTTTTTAGACAGTCGTGGGAAGGAAACTGGAACGAATTATAAGCGGCGTTAGAGGGTCAGAGCCGAGGGGGGGAGGATGAAGCGGCGCAATGCGGACTGCAGTAAACTCCGGCGGCCGCTGAAGCGGAATCGGATAGCGGAGGGGATATACGGCAGGTACGGGCGGCTGTGACGGGGACCGGCCCACGATGGGTGACTGTGACGGGGACCGGCCCACGATGGGCGCCTGTGATGGGGACGCGCTGTGACACGGATTGGCCCGTGGTTGGTGGCTGTGACGAGGACCGGCCTGCAGTGGGCGCTGTGACAGGGACCGGCCCACGGTGGGTGACTGTGATGGGGACCGGCCCACGATGGGCGCCTGTGATGGGGACGCGCTGTGACACGGATTGGCCTGTGGTTGGTGCCTGTGACGGGGACGTGCTGTGACGAGGACCGGCCTGCGGTGGGTGCTGTGACGGTGACCGGCCCGCTGTGGGTGACTGTGACGGGGACTGGCCTGCGGTGGGCGCTGTGACGGTGACTGGCCCGCTGTGGGTGACTGTGACGGGGACCGGCCTGTGGTGGGCGCTGTGACGGTGACTGGCCCGCTGTGGGTGACTGTGACGGGGACCAGCCTGCAGTGGGCACTGTGATGGTGACCGACCTGCTGTGGGTGACTGTAACGGGGACCGGCCCGCTGTGGGTGACTGTGACGGGGACCAGCCTGCAGTGGGCACTGTGATGGTGACCGGCCCGCGGTGGGTGACTGTGACGGGGACCGGCCCGCGGTGGGTGCTGTGACGAGGACCGGCCCGCGGTGGATGCTGTGACGAGGACCGGCCTGCGGTGGGTGCTGTGATGAGGACCGGCCTGCGGTGGGCGCTGTGATGGTGACCGGCCTGCGGTGGGCACTGTGACGGTGACCGGCCCGCTGTGGGTGACTGTGATGGGGACCAGCCTGTGGTGGGCGCTGTGACGGTGACTGGCCCGCTGTGGGTGACTGTGACGGGGACCAGCCTGCAGTGGGCAGGCACTGTGATGGTGACCGACCTGCTGTGGGTGACTGTAACGGGGACCGGCCTGCGGTGGGTGCTGTGACGAGGACCGGCCTGCGGTGGGCGCTGTCTCTTCGCGGGTAGCAGTGGTCTCTCACAGGCTCTGGGCCGCAGCTCCGATTTGCGTAAAGCGACTGTGCTGGGAGGGAGGAAGCCTGCTACCTGGTGATGGATCCCCAGCGTGAAGAGACAGATCTCGGCTCCAGTCACCGGCATGGTGGCATTCACAGATTAATTGTGCGTGACAGGCGCCTGGTGGCACTCAGGGTGTGTGATAAGCAGTGAATGAATCGTGGGTGGAGAAAGTTCAACCGGCCTGGGATCTGTGGTCCTAAACACGTCCTAAACATAGTGTGGCCATCATACCGTCAAAGCTGGTACTAAGAAACTCTGACAGACACATGTAAGCTGGTCCTACTGCCTGTTTGATGCTGCCTGAGATAATGAGAATGTGAGTGTGAGAAATATTCTTCTGCATAATTTATTTAAGGTAATTTTGGTGTCTGATAGTACATAGGACCGTCTGTCCTGCAGTTACGTCTTCCTGATGTCAGGTGCAGTCTGTGTTTGCCTGGGCGTTTCCTTCTGCAGAAGACACTTTCCCAGCTTTCCTTTGGCCGTCTGCTGCTTCTCTAAGGGCTTCGTTTTGTCTCGGCCTCACGGCCAGAATGGTGATTGGGGCGGATTTGCTTCTTCTGGTTTTGTCTTGGACATTCATTTGGCCGTGTGGCAAAACTTGTGCTACTTTAATTGTTTTTTATTAAAAAAATTTTGACTTTCTGCAGCTGTGACCCAGCGGGGCACAAGCTGGTGCCTGGGCTGACGGGCAGAGCCTGGCTAAGTCCACAGGAATGCGATGCGTGATGCTGTGCAGATGTGCGCTTGGTGCCAGCACTGGCTGCTCAGGTGAGCGTCAGTAGAGCTCCAGGAAGATGGAGACAGAAGCTCCAAGCTTGGCAGCCAAGGTTGGTGGTGAGGGAAGGCCCACTTCTATCAGGAAATGCCTTTGGCTGTACTGTTGCACAGTGAATGAAAATGCAGCAGGGAATTCTGGGAATCATATACTCCTTAGCTGTAGGAACATGATTTCCCTCGTTTGAGTTATACCGCCCCCTGCAGCTGTGCCATGTCTAGGCATGACCAGATGGGGTGTTGGCAGCTACGTGGCTGTTCCTGCCAAACGGCCTTCCTCGTCTCCCAGGTGAAACGTGCCCTGGTTGCCAAATCTCTTGTTCCTCTCAGCTCTTGTTCCCTGTAGCACATGGGGGTGGATACCTGCCCAGAACAGTCATTATGCACTAATCCAGGCTAGGAGGGCCCCAGGGTGTCACCTCAGGGTGTGATGGGATAGTCAAAGCTGTGTGCTGCAGCCCTCGGATCGTATCAGCTGCCCCCACAGCACGTTTTCATGAGCTGGACCAGACTAGCAAGAAAACAGGTGTTAGCCTGTTTATCCTTAACTCATAATCCATCCGAACGACTAGCAGAAACAGGCTTTGCGAGATGACCTGTGCATAGGGTTGTCTTGCATGCTTACAAAGAGTCACTCTGGGGTCTAGGTTTCTTAGGCCCTGTTTCACTTGGGACAGTTGAGGTATAGATGTGTGGAGAGACCGCCCCCCGGAGGTGTAGACGTGCGGAGAGACAGGCACCCGGAAGTGTAGATGAGTGAAGGCAGTAAGAGATGCCCACTTCCTTTGAATCTCCCTCTCTGTACCCCACCCCTCACTCCACCCTACCTCCAGCACATTCCTGTACCTGCGCTTCGTGGGGGTGTGGGCTCTGGTGCTACTGGCAGACTTCGTGCTGGAGTTCAGGTTCGAGTACCTGTGGCCTTTCTGGCTGTTCATCCGCAGCGTGTACGACTCCTTCAGGTACCAGGGGCTGGTGAGTGAGGGCCGGGGGGTCTGTGGGGGCAGGCAAGCTGTCGGCCTGCTTGCATCATATTTGCCTCTCTCTTCCCCTCTCCTGTTCTCTCCTCCCCTCCCCTCTCCTCTCTCCTCTCCTTCCCTCCTCTCTCCTCCCCTCCCCCCTCTCCTCCTCTCTCCCCTCCTGTTCTCTCCTCTCTCCCCTCTTCTTCCCCCCTCCCTTCTCCTCTCCTCCCCTTTCCTCTTCTCCTGCTGGAGATCTCCCCTCCCCCCTCCTACTCTCTCCCCTCCCCTCT
>JAAGVU020000010.1:294349-310603 GCA_011763525.2 Mormyrus iriodes | reverse complement strand
CTTCGGAATGTGTCTGTCCGGGGTCAGGGTCATCCCGGCCCTCTTCGGAATGTGTCTGTCCGGGGTCAGGGTCATCCCGGCCCTCTTCGGAATGTGTCTGTCCGGGGTCAGGGTCATCCTGGCCCTCTTCGGAATGTGTCTGTCCGGGGTCAGGGTCATCCCGGCCCTCTTCGGAATGTGTCTGTCCGGGGTCATTACGGCCCTCTTCGGAATGGGTCTGTCCGGGGTCAGGGTCAGCAGTCTTCAGCCTCAGGAAACTGCAAACGGGGGTGGGGGGTGACATGCTGACAGTTATGTTAGGCTGGTGCTGGCTAGGGACGGGTACGTTCGGACCTGGAGCTGCTCTCCTGTCTGTGGTCTGCATTGTGTGGCCTCACAAAAGGCCCTTTGAGGGCTGGATTGGCATCTCTGTCCTCTGTCCTCTGCCCCCCCACCCCCCATGCTGCTGGCATCACTCACAGCACTGGGGGGCTGTGGCAGCGGACAGCCATAGTGATACCCTGCAGTGTGTGTGCGAGGTAAGGCACACACTTGTGCTGACTCGGTGCTGCGTTCCTGGTGAGTTTGCAGCCTGTGGCTCTACAGAGCTGCTCCAACCGGCCCACTGCTCTTTGCAGTTTAGCTTTAACTGCGGGTTAATAATTTTCTAACTGCACCGTTATCAGGCAGTGAGGGTTACGCCTGGGTAAGCCATTGATTTTGCACCAGTACAGAGGAGCGTGACTTTGTGAAGCCAGTGCTAACATTACCCTGTGTATGTTCTCCATGCCTGGTCTGTGAGTTTGCACTTACCCCGGCTGGCTGAGCATTGTGGGTATGTCGTTCTCTGCAATGGAGTTACCTGCTGGTCACAGGCTCATACAGCAGCAGCAGGTGGCGATCAGGCAGCTTAGCTGGGGCAGTGCTTTGCTTATTGCGGGCTCTGCCCTCAGGGGGTGCGCTCTTCCCCCCTCCGTGTTTAATATTCTCCCAGGGGTACCAGCAGGATTTTTACAGGAAGCGTCCCTCCTGCCCCCCTGACGTCTGCTTGCTCCCCCACGGCCTCTCCATTACCACTGGTGGTCTGGGGATCACTTACTTGCCAGGGCCCTCTCTCTCCACCCTCTTTGTTGCCTGCTTTCTCTCCCTCTTTCTGTCTCTCTCCCTTTTTTCCCCCGATAGCGCGGCCCCAATGTGACCTTCTAAGAGCTCCATGCTCTTTAGTCTCCCATGTTTCTTGTCAAAACCTTTGGTCTTGGGGACCCAGCAGCTGGAGGTTCTGATGGTCCACCTTGTGCAGACATGCATGAACGCTGAAGGCAGAGGAAGCTTTGTGTGTCTGTCTGTGTCTTTGAGGTGTGAGGGTCATTTCATTGCTGCCAGACAGTGAATGCCGTGCTTTGCTCAGGTCTGGACCCTATTTTGCCCTTTTAAATGTGGACCGAACGTTGAGGGGAATAGTCTGGCAGTAAAAAAAAAAAAAAAACCTACGCCATTTCAGAACACGCCAAGATGCTGCTGTACATCTGTGTTCTGTGCCAGCACACATGACAGTGCTCAGTGCTGTCCCCCTGTGTTGAGTGGGTCTGAGTGCCTGAGTACTGCATCTCTTCTGGTGTTCAGATGCTAAGGGGCACTGGGCAGCAGTTTGCAGAGACCACAGACTCGTGGTCACATTCTGTCTCTGGCCAACCTGCAGAGCTTGGATTTGTGTTCCTGTGGCTCTGATGGCGCCCCCATTTGGAGGCTGCTTTTACTGAGCGGCTTGTCAGTAAAAGCTGTTGGTCTGGCTGGCTGTGGCTTCTGTGGTCACATGGTCTCTGCACTGTTAAATGTTTATGAGCAGAGATGGTACCTTATGCATAAACTCACCTGTTTAGGGCCGTGTGAGTATGGAGCTGCACTTCTGGGAAGGTCAGTCAGGACATTAACTGTCACTCCCCATGCCCCCAGAGCTGCCCGAGAACTGGACAGACACCAGAGAGACTCTGCTGGAGGGAATGGCCTTCAACCTCAAATACCTGGGGATGACGCTGGTGGAGCAACCAAAGGGAGAGGAGCTTTCTGCTGCAGCTGTCAAGAGGATTGTTGCCACGGTGAGTGTGCCCTGCCCCATCCTCTTGGACACTCCCCCACTGGATCGGCCAACCCTCTGTCTGTTGTACACGCCCCAGTTTGGCTCTCCCCCCAGCCTATTGGACACTCCCCTTTAGATTGGCCTGCCCCCCAGCTTGTTGGACACTCTCCAATTAGATTAGCCTGCCCCCCAGCCTGTTGGACACTCCCCATATAGACAGCCAGGGTGGCGGACCAGTCTGTATTTCCAGGCATTCTCCGCTGGGGGGAGGTGGTTTGTACACCCCCACGGTGTCCCAGCCTGTTGATGGTTTATCCTCTCAGATCAGTTCTGCGTTTAAATTACACATATATGTGTATATGTGTACACATAAATTACACAGTTATGCTGCGGTCATGTGAGCGCTGTGTGCCACCCCCCCCCCCCTCCTCCAAACCGTGCTCAGCTTCCCCTTACGCATTCAAACAGGCGAAAGCCAGCGGAAAGAAGCTGCAGAAGGTCACCCTGGAAGTCTCCCCCCGAGGGATCGTTCTGCACGACAGCACCACCAACCAGCTGATAGAGAACGTCTCCATCTACAGGTGAGCCGTCATCACGCTGGCTTACCACCCTGTCCTCTGCTCCACCCCCCCTCCGGGGAATGCAGCCTGACAGTGTGACGCCCCCCTGCCCCCCCACAGGATATCATACTGCACGGCCGACAAGATGCACGACAAAGTCTTTGCCTTCATTGCTCAGAGCCCCCACAGTGAGACACTCGAGTGCCACGCCTACCTGTGCACCAAGAGGAAAGTGGTGAGAGCCTCCGCCTCTGCCTCCGATTGATGTTAGATACTTCTGTCGCTGTGCTGTTCTGCCCTTAACTATTGCTTCCTTTCCCTTTGCTAAGTTTGCTCTGTCATATTCCCACTTCCTCACAGATAGTGTGCCCCCTCCCCCACACACCCATTATTACAGAAAGTTCTGTACACTCCACCCAACATCTGCACAGAGCAACTCTGATTCATTATGTGGTCTGAACTTCCCTGTACTCCCCTGCAAGAGCTGGCCATTACCCACGATTCACAGTGTTGCTCTTCCTAGGCGCGGGCCGTGACCCTGTCCCTGTGCCCCCCTAGGCGCGGGCCGTGACCCTGTCCCTGTGCCCCCCTAGGCGCAGGCCGTGACCCTGACTGTCGCTCAGGCCTTCAAGGTGGCATTCGAGTTATGGCAAGCAGCCAGAGGAGGTAAGCTTGTACCCAACGGCCCCCCCTCAGACCTCCACTGACTCATCAATGCCATTAAAGCGCTTACAGGGGGAGTGGTGAATGACAGGCAGAGTGGATGAGGGTATTTGGGTTTGGATGACTGCGAGGCTGAAGGTGTGGGTGTCTTTCCGAGCCTTTGGCGTCTTGTGTGGGGGTTCGTTCTAATGAGCAAGACCCACGGAGGCTGTGTGCAATGACCCCGTGATTTGACCTGCGCACACCAGGGTGCCACCTGGTCACATTTTTTGCACACAGGGTTGGTGGGGGTGAGCATACAAGTTTTTTCTCCTACGGTAGCCAGCGCCACCATCTGGGGGCGCCTTCAGACAGCACCCCCATAGCCTGGCATGCAGTCAGTGCATTCAGCTGGCCGCCACATCAGGGGCAGAACGGTGAAGATGGCGTTTAGGAGGTGTGCAGTTCTCCCTCCATTTCCTATTTCTGGAGCAGCAGGAGGGAGCTTCATTGCTGCCTTTCAGATTGGCTTTTGGGGGGGGGCGGCTTGTCTGTGATGATAATCCTCCGGAGTCATCATGAGCTACTTAAGAGACAAAAGTCTCACAGGAGATTTTAAAGTGCTCGAATATTAGTTTGTATATATAAATACTGATTGAAATGCGTGTGACACTCAGCTTTTTGTCATTTATCTAGCTGGTATGTTTTTAATGCCCTTCGATAAATTAACTGAATTAATTTGACAAATCAGGGATCTATTTTCCCATCCCAAAGCTCCACATGAACGTTACCAGGCCAAAGTGCAGCTGGGTTCAGTCAGGACTTGTCTGTTGGTCATTCTCACACACAGCAGACCTTCCATGCTGATTCGGAATGGCTCAGCCCATGGTTTATGGGGGGGGGGCGCTGCAGGAATGTGTGCTTCATACCTATAACATTACAAGTGAGCATCCGGTGTCACATGGTATGGGTGTCAGCACCCGGTGTCACATGGTCAGGGTGCAGCTGTGAGGTGCAGGATATGACCCCCCCACTCTGTGTCCCCCCCAGAGAAGGAGAAGCAGGCGAAGAGTGGCTCAGATGGGGAAGGCGACAGTAACTTGCCATCGGAGAGCTCAGCCAGCCTGAGTGGAGGAGGTGAGACCCCCATCCGTGTCGGGGGGGGAGTGGCAGGTCACAGTCCAACAGTAGAACCACAACTGTGAGGTTCCCCCGTGATTCAGGGCCTGTACATAACCTGCCCCCCCCCAGGGTAAGAGCGATCCCTCTGGTAGTAGAATTAATTCCCAGCAGTCTGTTCTTCCTCCCCCTGCACTTCCTGTGGCTGATTGTGCTACTTCCTGCCTGCTGACTACAGCATGTGCTGCTGCAGTGTCTATTCCTGACAGCCCAGAGCTGCCTGCTGCCTCAGCATGGGGGCCCAGAAGGACAGAGGGACGTAGAACCGCTACGGGACAATACTGACACATGATAGCTGAGGGGGGTGGGGCTGGTGTCAGTTAAGTCACGTGGGGGAAGGGCGTGGACCTACCAAAGGCTGTCTCAACTGCCTGCTGTTCCCTCCCTGTGTGTGTGTGTCTGTGTGTCTTTATCACTATATGGGGACCTAATGTCCTCACAATGCAGTAAAACCTGTTTTTTTTAAACTTATGGGAACATTTTTCAGGTCCTCACATTATTAACCTCAGTTTATAAAAATCTGTGACTGCAGTCAAAAAACTAAAAATGCCAAAAGTCTTGTATTTAGTTTGGTTACTTATGGTTAAGGTCAGGGCTGGGGAGGGGTTGGGGTTGTCATAGTTAGGATTAGGGATTTTCACATAGAAATGAATAGAATCCCCTTAATGATACGAATACAAACATTCCACAGATGTGGCCACCGGGAACCTGCTGGGTCTGGAGGGGGGGGCAGCCGCTGTCTCTCTCCCTGATCAGGGCCTTGCTGCATGCAGTCCTGCACCCGAGAACAACAACACGCTGTGGGTAAGGGTGACACATGCCCCACACATGCCCCATGCACGCCCAGGCCTCCTGGCCCAGCCCTCGCTAAGTCTCTCATAGAACATAGGGTAGCCAAATAAGCTGGGCTTATCTGACTAGCATGAAAAGAGCACCCCCCCCGGTAGATAACATATTGCAGGAGCAGCACATGGGAGCCTGGTGTATCATTCCCATTTTGTCAGATTAAAGTGCCCCCCTGAGCTGCTGTCCCAGAGCAGCCCAGCCTCCTGTAACCGTGTCATGATGGCCGGCTGACTCCTGGTTGCCTCGCTCCGGTTTAGCACCATCCTGACCCCCTCCGTAGTAGGTGTACAGTGGGGTGCAGGAGCAAGTCCTGTTGCTGTTTCCTAAGGATCCATGTCTGTCTCTCCACACAGGAGCTGGACGATGGTCTGGATGAAGCCTTCTCCAGGTGTGTCTGTCTGCCTGCCACCAGCAGGGGGCACTGTGACACCCAGCAGTTCATGTGTGGAGTTTAAATGATGTCAGAACATTATCAGTCGTAAAAGAATGAGGTTCTTATGGAGACAGAGAGATGTGAGTCAGCATCAGGGCAGACTGGGGAGTCCGTGATTCAGGGCCTTCGGACCCGCTGGCCTTGGGCTGGATCCGCGCTGCTAACGGAGGCATGTGTTCATGCACTTCATGCTGTCAGGTTATTTTGAGGAGACAGTTCTCTGAAATTGTCTATGAGTGTGTGCTGTGTGAATGGTGGCAGGGTGTGCGTGCGTGTCTCTCTCTCCCATTTCCTTCCTCCACTGCATTATGCCTCGGCCCTCAGAAGCTTCCGGACATTGCAGTAGGTCCCGCTGGTTAGGGGTAAGCATAAAGCCGGCTCCATCCCGATGCGCCGTGTGTAATAAACACCATTCAAGAGGCTGAAGGAACAGCGAAGATCTGAAGCACCCCCGCCTGCTGCACCTAACTGTAATAAGAAAAGCCCCCGGGCGCGGGTGGGAAGTCACGTTCAGGCCCCTCCCCCAAACAGGTCATGCGTCTTTCAGCTCTTTAGCTGCCTTTGACCCCGTTTCATTCTCTTCCAGTGATTGCCCGCCCACCCACCTGGCTAAGGCTAAGAGTAACATGAGCAGTGACTCCCGAAAGTGCCCTTTCTGCTGGACTTTTTCTGTATAACAGCACCACCTCCTGGCCACTGGAATAACAGCCTCAAGATCAGAGGAGAGGGATCTTCTCCCGATAAGCAGTCTGTGCTGCTCGCACCCTGCAAAGGCCATACGGGCTCTCTGCACCCCTGCCGCAGCTTGGATAACTCAGAATCCTCGATGGGTAAAGACATCCTGCTGTCTGCCCCTCCTGCCACCATCTCACCCCCCATCTCGTTGTGCGAGAGGCTCAGAGTTCTGCTATGGTGCGAGGCATGCCCAGTACAGCGCACAGCTGGAGCTCATCCTCATCTCTCTTGTTTTGACCAATAATCTCCTGCCGTTGCCTGGGGCTCCAGGTGCAGACGTACTGTCTGCTGTCTCTGTTCCGTCGGCCTGGCAACGGGGCCTTCCCCACCAGCCGAGGCCCAGAACCGGGAGATGGATGGCAGCAGCAGACTGACCCAAACCCCATTACCGTCGGTCAAGTAATAAATCGTCCCCTGATTAGAGGAACCTTCTATCCCGTGCCACGGCTGTCTCTAAGTAGCAGACAGATGAATAAGTTACTGCTACTGACTCCTAAATTCTGCTTTTTAACAAAAGGTGGCACTACTAGTGGGTGAGAATCACTGCGACGCTCTGCCCTGTGGGGGAGTGGGCCCATCGCCACAGTAAAGGCAGACCCGAAGGCACCAAAACGGGGCGTTTCCATAGCAGCAGCGTTAGGAAGGTGTACATGTGGGCACATGAGAGGATGGATGTGTAGTGGCATACAGCTGCATGGCTGACTGGCGCCCCATGTGTCCTGTTTCTGTCACAGTGTCCCCCCCCTGCATCTCACGCTTGTCCTGTGTCACTGTCTGTATCGTCCTTGGCAGGCAGGGGTCCCCCCATACTCTAACTGCATGCAATGGTGTCATGTAGCCTCTTCTTGTGGGAGTGCTGGGGTCCGATTCCCTGACCAGCCTCAGACAGCACTTTGGAGATCCAGCTTTGACTCATTAACGCCCCCCCACCCACCTTTTCCCCCAGACTCGCAGAGTCACGCACCAACCCCCAGTTGCTGGACATCGGTGTGAATGCTCAGGACCTCAGCGCTGAGGAGTGCCCCTCCCCCATGGACTGGGACAAAGCCGAGGGAGCTGTTGGAGACAAGGATGACATCATCTTCAGTTTCTGAGGGACTGTGAGGGAGTGGCTCATTGCTGCCACCTTGTGGCTGGGCAGCCAGTGGGGAACTCTACATACTTCCAGAACTCTGACCAAAGCAATATGTTTTTTTTTTAATACATGCAGTAATTGCAGTTGTGGTGTTACAGCTAAAAACAGTGTTTATTTTCCTTCTTTCAGTTGCTTGTGTACATACATTTATAAAAAAACAAGTTTGCATAATGTAAAACATTAAAGTGTCCCGGCCCCACAGTGTTCACTCTGCAGACCTCCTTTCTTTAGGGGTCTTTGTGCTGCTGTTTACACAGGGTGAGTGGTAAGGGGAGGGATCCCAGCCTCCTGGGGGGGACAGGCCCCAGGGGCTGCCTGATTTGATGGTCCAAAATGGGCCCCGCCCACCCATTGCCCTGCATAAGAACCACACCCGGTAGCGGGCCGGCCCTCTGCTCAGTGAAGGCCACAAAGATGTTTTTGCAGGATTGAAATGCAAAAGACGCACTTTCGTATCTTTATATTCTGACTGAATCAGAGTCCATTTGGTGTCATGTAGTACAGGCCAAGCTCATACCCAAACGTATAACCACCTCTGCCACCCCTCGCTTCGTTTGGATCCATATTTTTGGACCTACTTCAATAAAGTGCATCAGTGTAACAATGTTCTCTGGGAGGTGCCGCTCCAAAAATGGATTTTTGTGTTTTTGAACTGTTAATAATTTAAGTAACGTGCTGGTATGACCTGGCGTCTGTTTCAGGAAGCGGGATTTCTTGCTTAGCTGGATAACTTGTCAGATTTAAGGTGCCTCGTTCAAATGGACTTCATCTTTGTTCATTTACATTTAGCTCAGACGACCTTAAATCCGACAAGTTAATCGGCTAAGCAAGATATCCCGCTTTCTAAGACTCACCTGGTCCGGAAGCTTCACATTTAACTGGCAATTCCGTGACTGCAGCTTCGCAGCCAAAGCCCTCGCCTTGTTTACAAAAGGGAAGGAAAATTATAAGTCTCTATTAAATCTTCGCTCATACTCCTCCCCTATAATACCAATTAGCGTGACGCAATCAAAGCAATAATAAGGAGTTATGACCTTTGCATGAACCCTAAGGCAAAAACCCCCGCGGCCTCGCGACGCCTGCCCCCGATGACGTCAATAAAGCCCGGATTACCGCTGATCGGCAGATTTCAAATCGCAACACCGGTGAGTAGCTGCGGCCGTTTGCCCTGCATGCAGATCACATTTTTGGTAAAAAAAACTGATATATTTAAGACGTTTATTAGTAGTTTTGCATGAAATAATTCGTAGGTCGTCATTAGTGCTCGTTCAGCACTGCAACCCGGTTCCGCTTTGCGCGTTCGCGGCGCCTGCGGCCCCCAGACCGCGTCTGGCGTTCCGGTTCCGCCCACAGACGCGTGCTCTTGGTGGCTACTTTAACCTGGCAATGAGCCGTCAGTAGGGGGCGCTCTGCGGCTTCACTGGCGCGTCCGAAGGATTGCTGTAATATTCTTGTAGCATCTAGCGGAGGCCTGTGCGTCCTTCTGCCCCCTGCCGCCCTCACGGGGGAGATCCGTTGCCAAGTTAATCGGAGCCCCCCCCTCACCCACCCTATCCAGCGGTTAGCCAGGCGGCGCTGGGAGGGGAGGGGCGATTCCATTCAGTAATAATACATGGTCAGTATTTTCAATACAGTGAAACATAAGCTAATTTTAGTGGAATTTATTAAATGACTTTAACTTTTCATTTTAACGAGGGAATATGTTCTGTGAGCTACGCATCAAACATATGAGTGTATCGAACCACCAGCCCGAAATTGTGAGTAGACTGCCTCCTGATACCCTTGTTGCTTAGGCTGTAGCTCCTAACAGTCATAATGGTGGGAGAGGTCCGGCCTCCTGCCTGCTGGGGTACCTCGCTGCACTGGCCAAACTTCCTGCTGCCTGCTATGTCTCACTTCCTGGGCTGATGTCTCTCCCTCCCCCCTCCCCCCACCAAAGGCTGCTGTATATCGGCCATCAAAATGGGAGCCAGTCCCCGACCAGAAAAGGCTAACCTATCCCGCCGTGTCTGTCTGAGGGGCAGGCGCCACAAAGACCCATACAGCATCTGCCGTCAGCGGGCCCCCTTGTCCTGCTCTCGCACCGTGTTCTCTGAGCATCCCCTTAGACGTTCTGGTAAACTGGGCTGCAAGCACTCTGTTCCTCCTAAAAGTCTCAGAATCGTGATTGTGAACGTCCAGTCCCCCGGAGGCACCAAGCCACCCCTGGCGGAGGCCCACACCCCCACGCAGACCCACCAGCACATGTTGCCTACACCAGATCCCTGTGACTCCTCCCCTGCCCTGGAGATGACTGCCCCGGAGGTGGGGGGGCAGACCTCTGCAAGCACCCCATGCTTGATGAGACTGGGAAGGTCAGCCCCCAGTGTTGCCAGGGAGGGCGAGAGTCCTGCAGGCCCCCAGTGCCGGTTTGACCTGGATGTCGATGACAGCCTGTGTCTGAGTCCCATCATCAGTGAAGACAGCGGCTGTGCTGCTGACATCATCGACCTCTGCTGCAGTCCGAGTGCCCCTGAAACAGCCGTCCCTCCCCCGACCCCCAGTGTGGGAGCCAGGGGTGAGGGTGATACCCTCCGGGATGAGGGCTATACGTCCCACCAGGAGGCCCTTTCTCTGGGAGCGATCGGCATTGGCTGCATCATCCAGAAGTCGGCATCCCCAACTCCAGAGGGGCGCGAGGCCACCTGGCACGGAGGCGAATCGCACAGCCCTGCCCGGCCCCAGGTGAAGCCGGCATCTGCGGTGTGACGGCTTCTGCGCTCATTCGGTGTGTCTGTCTCATTTCTGGATGCATTTGGCTGTATGTTTGTATGTGCTGGACAGGTGAGGAGAACGAGTGATCCAGGCCGATCCCAGCAGAGTCCATCGGGAAGCCCACACAGGTATATGTGCAGTAAACATCTCTGATCACTAGGGGGAGTGCTGCTGTGGGCTGACATCACACTCATTGCAGGCCTGTGGTGTTTAGAGATGAGGACTGGCAGAAAGGGAAACTGCAGTATGTGGACGCCATCTTCAGCCACAGTAGTCCTGCTGTGGCAGGAGGTATGAACGCGCCCATCCAGCACCCATCTTGCCACCGGCCCTCATCTCATCATCCACCTTCGGACCTCAGCAGCTCCCACAGCTGTGGGATGTAGGCGTGACTTCCTGTGTGAAGCTGCTCCCCTCCCAACCCTCGTTAAAAGTTCCTTCTTGCTGTTGCACCCCCCCCAGCACCCACCACCGACCACCATTTGTCCTGTCAGGCAGGGGGTGTGAAGCTCCACCCTGATTGACTGGTGCCGTCCCTGTCTGGGGTGGCCACCCTTAGCTTGTAACTCTGTTTGTGAGCACGCTGGCTATGTCTGCCCAAAGGGGGCACCCTGCTTCTTCCAGTCTCCTAGAGACTCTAGCCCAGCAGCTGCTGACCCTTTTACTCATTACTGTTGCAGTGAAGTATCATGCCTATGAGGTATGTTTGTCTGTTTCCTGTCACAGATATTCAGAGGGTCATTAAAGTGTGTGGGTGTGCCTGCAGGTGCTGTTGAGGAACTTTATAACCTCATTAGCACAGTTGGCCAGCAGGGGGCAGTCTTGAGCGACACCAGCTGGCAGCACCCCGCTGACCTCACGCGCAGGTATGTCGTATGAGTATGTGTGAGCTGCAGGTTGCCTCAAGCGATTTCTTACGTTGCTGCTTTCCTTGCCAGGAACTACGGAAAAGGTCAGAACATGCCCCGGATCTCTTTGGACCAATGGTACCAGCTGAATTCCCAGGGCCAGCGGCGCTTTGCCAGTGTACCGCTGCAGTTCCAGCGGAGCCCGGTCCTCTGAGGGGTCCAGCAGGCTCTGGGAGCCTTGGGGCTGCTCTGAAGGCCTCAAGTTCTGCTCTTAACCTCGTCTCGCACTTAAAAATACTTTCCGTTTTGATGTCAGCAGTAGGTGGAAGGCTGCAGCTCTGATTGGCCAGCATCAGTGCCTGCAACTGTCTCATGTTTGTTTTATTACTGGTTTTGCAGTGTGTGTGTGTATGTGGGGTTTTTTTAAATGCACTTTGTTGTTCTTTGAGTGGGTTTTTGCTAAATAAAATGATGACTGTATAATCTGTCCACACTGATACCTGGTGACTTTCTGTGGTCCACTGTCTGCTTATTGTATATCCTGCCCACCTGCCCTGGGTTTCTGTTTGCGGGGGCGGGCGGGCAGGGTGATATTTGTTATAAATACTCACTGGGCATGTGTCTGTCGGCTGGGGGGGTTAATTGGCATGACCTTATTTGGACTCCATCGTGCTGGGTGTGAACAGAATTACCTGTTGCTCCAGATAAAGGTGACGGCACCTGGCCCTGTTATCAGTATGTGCTGTGCCCATGCCAAGGCCCCCCCCGGCCTCTCCCGCGCAAACTTCCATTGTCTGGAGCAGCCTGACTCCCCGTATGAGCAATCCCTGGGGGGGATATTTCTGTAAGTGTTACATAAACTTTAAAAAGCTCCCTTCTGATTGGCTCGTGCCACCTGGATGCTGAGAGTGATGTTGCACGCTGACTGATGCTGACTGATGCTGGCTGCCGCGGTTTGCTCCGTTCTGGTCTTGTCTTGGAGGTCAGAGGTCACACCACCCTCAGCTGGCCTGCCTAGGCTGTGCTGAGTGTCTTCTTTTGTTGACATGCTGTTCCTGGCAGCCTGCTTGCTCTGGTTCGTGTGCGTATGGGGGTTGCGGGGCCCCTCTGCTCTTACTGAGATATGGTACTGCCTCTGTCACGGGCCGGCTTGGGGGTATGTGGTTGCTGCTGTCGTGCTGGTTGTGTTCAGGAGCCTGTTTGCTGTTTCTGGGCTTCCACTCAAACAGTGTCATGCAAACTGTGTGAGTGCTGCTAAGGACTGCTGCTGCTTGTTTGTTACACATCGAAGGCATGTTGGGCTCTGATAAACTGGTGTTATGCACATATGCTCACAGCAGGTGGCAGTCACAGCCGCTGAGCGGCAGAAAGGCGTGGATTTGCGGCTGTCATTTCTGACCAAATAAAAGCTGTAATAATATTTGTAGAAACCTGTCCCCACACAGCGAAATGCCCGCTGGCATCCTCGTCGCTGTATTTCGTCAACAAATCCCTTCTTGAAGTAGGACCAAGTGCCTTGGCTTTTGTATGCCTTTAGACCAGGCTTCCTTAGCTCTGGTCCTGGAGGGTTGGTATGTGACAGTTTGCAGATTTCTCTGATCAAACACCTAAATCTGCCTACTAGCTGTTGAGCTGAAATAGGTGTTTGACCCGGGAACTCTGCAAACTGGCCCTGCAGGACCGCAGCTGGGGAAGGCCACTTTACACTTTGCTTTGTGTATTTCCCAGCTGTCGAAATCAGGTTCATGTAAGTCAATTATATTTTGAAGGTTTTATTGTCACTCCTATACATCAACAGACTGTGCAAAGTCTAGGAAATGTGATTCCCTGGGTGCTGGTGTACAGTCTGGGGAAGCAGAGGGGGGTATAACCAGTTAGCTAGAGGATTGGAATTCAAAGTATTTGAATAATAAAAACAGAAATAATGATAATAATATGGAATAATAGAGCTTGAAAGTACAGTTATATAAAATATTGACAGGAAGTGTCGGGAAAGTGACTGCAGTCTGAGTTCAGTGCTGCGTTAAATGAGGAGGGTGTACACAGTACACATATATCTGCCAGAAAATCCCATCCTGGCTTCACTGTCCAGCTGCTCTTAATTTAAACACAATCGTTTATTTCGCACTTTCCCTGACTAAGTCACCACGTTGCAGCGTGTTTTGCCGGTCAGCCTGTCTGAGGGGGCGTGTTCCCTCAGGGCAGTAATGACTGCAGACTCTCTATGCCGGTGGACACACATGTCAAGCACGCTGTACTTGGCTGATTTGAGGAATGGGACACCCTTAAATACTTTTGCTAAGCACATGAACATGCATGCCAAGTATAGTAGTGTGTAAGTGCGGACCCAGCGGAACAACTAGGACAAAGTCTTGGTATATCTCAGACGCCAGCTCCCTGCAGTGTTTCCATCAGGCTGGTGTGGAATCCCGTATGTGTGAGAGCCAGACCCCCCCGCGTTCTGGCTGTAGTACGGGTGGCGCTGTGTGTGGTTTATCCTTCTTCTGACCACATTAAAAGCTCGATCGGTGTTTCTGTGAGCAGTTCGCTCTCTGTGTAGCAGAACAGCGCATCTCCAAGGTTTATTTGGATTAGTTGCTAATACATAGTTCTAGCTCTAAGCATCCAGCCTTGGCATAAACTGCTCTTGCCGCATGTTAGCGCCATGCTAACCCTGGCCCGCCTGCTGCCGCCATAACACATTTAGCTTGCTAAGCATGTCACTTGTGGTTGTTAGCCGTGCATCTTCCTAACTGCTGTGATGTCACCTCCAAGGGGTCCCATGACCCCCACAGCGTGACCAGCGCCCTGCCTTGTTGTTGGGGTGTCTCCTATGCTCTGCTGAGACCCTTCATTCGGCGTGTGTTGGCCTGCCTGTGCAGAACTGCATAAATGTGCCAGTCCGCTGTGTCTGCTAGCTTTCTCAGATCTCCCTACAGCACCAGGGCTCCTCAGGGCCTGCTCCACTGTGTCTGCTTGCTCTCCGAAGATTTTGCAGCCCAGTGACTTGAGGTCCTGGAGGTAGGATGCCTTTGTTAAATTTCCAGCCGTGTTTATTGATTTGGAGCCAAGATGCAACACTGCTGGCCACCAGGCAGGTGACCAGAAGGGATCCAACAATCAGGCAGTGGAAAGCGGAGGGGACACACCCCTTGGGGACACATTAAGGTACACCCTCCTCCAGGAGGCAGCACCTAGACCCCTCAGCCTCAGTCCTATCCTCCTCTCGCTGTCCGATCCTCCTCTCCCTGTCTGTCTCTTGCTCTCTCCTTCTCCATCCCTCTTTTTCCCTCCTCCATCTTTCTCTTTTCTCTTTCTGTGAACTCTGCATTTCCACCCTCCTGCCTGCGAACTCCTGCTCTTGGGGGGTCCCATGATGAGACCACAGCACATGGCTGGGAAGGCTGAGGTGACACCACACTCAGGGAGGACTGTGTGGGACGTGTGACGGTGAAAGACGTGCCCTCAGGCCCCCACATGGCCACAGCTTGTGGCCTGATGTGTCGGTGTGAACACAGGCCCTCAGCTCGCTATCGGGGTGTGTTGGGAACATGGAGCCTTTCTTAGCATGCTCGACAAGGGGCACCTGCAGGGGGTGCCTGGGTGTCCATTGCGAGGCTCCGTCCATTGCGAGGCTCCATCCAGTTGCAGATCCCCTCGACACGGTGCTGAGTTTTAAGGTAGGTTCCTCCCGCCCCCTAAACACAGCAGCTGGCATCTCTGACGCCCCCAAACGAGGAGGCTGCCCTTCTGTGATGGGTGGGGCAGGGATGGAGGTGCTAGGATGGAGGGCAAACGGTCATGTCCCCTGGGCAAAAGGGTCACCTTGGCAACTGTGTCTATGGGAACCAGTTTCCTCCATCACATCCATCTCTGAAAGTGAGGGGATCCTGTTGACTAACCTGCTGCATTACTGTATCTGCCCTGCCCATGTTCATGTCTCTTTGCAGGTTCAACACACGTGGGGGTGCATGCTAGGAAAATGCTGACCGAGGAGGCGGAAGGGGCTGCCTCATCCATCTCTATCAGGTCGTATTGCCCCCCTCCCCCCCACCAGGAAACCACAACCCTCTCCTGTGGGTCAGAGCTCTCCTGGGTGGGTTCAAGAGACCTGCAGAGGTTCCTGACGGTGAGCAGGCTGCACTGACTCTTCAGGTCCGCTGTAGGTGTGATGCAAGTGTTTCGTCTTTGGAGGTCAGAGGTCACATCAGGCTACACACACCCTACCTGCTTTCCCAACCCACAGCCAATCAGCAGCACTGCCATGTTCATAGCCCTTTCCTGCACCACCCAAAGCAGGGGCTGAAGGAGAGTGAGATTTCTGCAGGAAGCTCCCATTTTAAGGCCTCCACTGGCCTTGAGGGGGGGCACAGGTTAACCAGCAGTTCCCAGAATTCTGAGCACCACCTGCATTTCATTGACTCTTGGACCACTGGTTCCTCCTGGACAGCTGGTCCTCTGTTACACTTGAATGATGTTCACTGAGGGCTTCCTGTTTTTGGGGAACTATGGAGGAAAACAACAGAGGCCACTGAGCAGGAGTTGCATTTGACTGCTGTAACAGCAAGCAAAGTGTCATGGGGTCGCTATACAAATGATGAGCTCAGCCAGATGGAATGCAGCATTTTAAATCAGGACACAGGTTGTCAGGTGGCAGATAGATAGCGGGGGTTTGAATGGCAGGGCTTGCTGGTCATACTTTACTGCGCAACAGTCCCCCTGTCTGGTGCTCTGGAGTACTGCACTCTGATGAGCTCTTGGCCTTGTCCTTGTTGTTGTTGGGCTCGTTGTCTTTGATGATGTCATACTGACGGCAGAAAAGAGCGATAACGCCTGGGGGAAGAGACCATGACCAAGAGACACAAAAGGAGGGAATTGGGCAGATGTTGATAGACAAGCAGCTAAACTATAATGTTAGAAAGAGTTGAGCTACAGCCCACAGCTGCCCACATGATGAGCACCACCACGATGATAATGACCCCCTCACCTGCCCACATGATGAGCACCACCACGATGATGATAATGACCCCCTCACCTGCCCTCATGATGAGCACCACCACGATGAT
>JAAGVU020000010.1:206504-220929 GCA_011763525.2 Mormyrus iriodes | reverse complement strand
TCCTCCGATCCACACCCCCCCCCCACACACACCCCCCCCCCACACACACACACACCCCCCCCACACACACACACACACTCCCCCCACACACACACACACTCCCCCCACACACACACACAGGTGTGCTGTGAGCAAAGGGGAGGGGCAAACCTCTTTCCGTCTGGGTGGAATGCGACACAATTGATGGGCCCAAAATGACCTTTCACCCTTCCAAACTCTTCCTCATATGCAGCATGAAAGAACCTGGATAAGGAGATACCAATGGGTCACAAGCACGGTTCTGACACCCCAAACTGGATATTGACCACCCCCCCCCCCACTGTATACATGCCTGGCCTCAAATTTGCCAATTCTCGTGGAGGTGGTGGTGACCTCCATGGCTTCCTGTCCACCTCCCATGACCACCTGAACAGGGACAGGACAGGACTCACACTATTGTCCACTGGAGTAACATTTATGCAGTGAGAGATGTAATTCCCACCCATGAGGCAGGCTGGGGAGAGCCCGGCCTTACGTGGTCCATGATAGGGGAGATGGCAGCAGAGTTGACCGGTCTCTCTGTCTTGAAGGTCTTGATGTGCTCCAGCGAGGTTGAGTCAAACAGCTGCAGAACGTGGCAGCCAATCAGCGCAAAAGAATGTTTTGGGCAGACAAACCTTGATCTCCGAGTGTGAAAAGATGCTCCTTCGCTTTGTCAGCTTGTGTGATTTTAAAGCGAAGATCGACAAGTGAACATTAGCTTCAGAGCAGGACAGTAACTGATCCTGCAGACCGTGGAGTCGTCCTGAAGCCCAGCACTGTGCTGCATACCTTGGCTGTGTTGTCTTTGGAGGCAGTGATAACCATGGTGAGATCCACAGAGGTCTGGATGTCATTGATCTGCTTGGTGTGCTCTTTGACTTTCCTCAATACCTCTCCAGACTGTGTGAAAAGAGTGCGAAGGAGACAGGGCTCAGCTCGCTGCGAGGCCTACCCGGACTTGCAATGTCTGTGCGGGCGGTACATCACAAATAGAGCCGCAGCAGTCAGACTTTGTGAACATCAGCCATCACAGATGAACGGGATCAGTACCTTAGCGCTGAACTGATTGATCTCTCCATTCTCATGGCCAGCGATGACAAACTCCCCTAGTGGCCCCCACACGGCGCTGGTGACCTTAGATTCACTACAGGGTACTGACATGTAGGGCTGGTTCTCCTCTGGGAAGGGACGCAAACAAACAAGATACATAATCATTACCAGAAGGAGATGCATCCAATCCTGGATCTACAACCAGCAATGCAGCTGCAAACCCAGACATTCCTACTTTAACATCAGTGGAGGGGGTTCAAGGCTGCAGCTTTGGTGTTCCAGCTACAGCCAAGTGGCAGCAAGGGGAGGGGCATGACGGGAGGAGGCCATGCTACAGCACTCTCTGAAGACAGCAAACCTTTGGCTTTGCAGGGAAATCAGCCAGCGGTACATTAAGTTACTTCTGGATCCCCGTTACGGCACTGGTCAGGCTAGAGTTCACCAGTGGCTAGGGGGGTCAGGCAGATGCCTACCGATCTGCTGGGGGTCCCGAAGGTCAAAGTAGTTCAGGTAGCACTGGTAACCCATCTGCTTGTCTGTGGAAAACATGATGATGTTTCCGCTGAAGTCAAAGCCACAGGTCCTGACAGCAGAGCTGGTCTTCAGCTGGGCCAGCTGGCGGCCTGAAAGCAGAGGCCCAGGTCAGCCGCATGCTGAGAACCTGGGGGCGCCCCACCCACCCCCCCACGCGGGTGCCGCTCACCTGTCTGGCAGTCCCAAAGACGGCATGTGTTGTCAGCAGACCCTGTTAGGACATGTTTGGTATCCCCTGAACCAACCATTAAGGAAACCAAAAACTTGGAATGCCAGCAGACATTAGCAGAGAGGTAATTCCTTGGTGTGTACAAATTAAGTTCAAATTCGATCTAACAAGCACAAATAACACTGTTTAGAGCCCCCCAGGCACGTGAAAAAGCAGCGGTTTCCAGGGTAACGGGCCAGCGCCTGACAACAGGCAACATCAGGATACAATCGACGTCGACACACCAGACGGCGCCCGTGTGGCCGTTGTAGGTGCCCAGCCGCTCGCCGTTCACCGAGTACCACACATTCGCCACCTGCGGCCATGACAGCACCATCACCATCACGGCTTGTTTTTGTAAACCAGCATCTATAAGACGGAGTCACACGCCCCTACCGTGTCCTTAGCCACAGAGAAGAGCAGGTCGCCCTCCCGGTTGTACTTGATCTGGGTGATGGACCGTTCATGGCCCTGCAGGAGGATGGGTCTCTAGGTACAGGGGGACAGGGTTAGGGGGACACGGCAGCCGAAACCCTCGACAAACAGCGCACGGTTCCTATGTTAAAAACGTACAATAACCGTTATATGAAATCATTAGGACGCTGGCTACAAGTTGCAGGATAAGCCGCTCGACAATAGATAACCTAAGAAAAAAGACTTACATCTAAGGCTGAACAGATGTGATAAAGTGGGCAGCTTTAGGTCTGCTTTACCACTGAGAACGAACGTCCCAGCCCCGGCCCCCCTCCGCCGGCTCCGCACGCTTTTAACGGCTCGCTTTGTTACGAACGCACAACACTCCGCCACAACGGAACCCAGAAAGATAGGAGCAGTGATTAAACTGAAATATTAATTATCGTGTGTTCAACACTCACCATTATACCACGTCACTGCAACACAGTAAAACTCGCTTCAGCTTTTAAGATTATTTCTCTGTGAAGCACAAGCGAGTAGGCCTGGCGGCAACATGCAGAGAGGTGCGGGCGTAAAAGACCATCCGCTTCCGGGTCAAAACGTTACGAAAACGCGGCTCTCCTAAACATACAGCATGCCGTACAGCGCTCTCTACCGTTAGCGTTAAGCATTACTTCCGGGTCAAAGTGCTTGTTTTGGTCATATGATATGCGGCGTCTGTTATGGTGTCTTTGAGTAAGTATCGTAAAGGCTGTGTTTGTTTAACATACGGAGTGTTACGGTTTAAATACACCAGTCCGCGTTTTGCGCCACATGAAACGAAATGTCTGTCAGAGTGCTTTCTGATTATGAAACAAATTATTTATTGTTTTTTACGTTTCTTTAGCATACGTTTTCATCCAAAACGATGTCTTTTTTGAGGAAGCAAGTCAGGAGTAATTGGGGGTTATGGGTCTTGGTCTTGATCTTGCTAGGGAAGTCCCGAAAGAGGCAGATTACCTGCGTTGTGAGAGAGGATCAGTTACGGCGCTACGGCCATGTGGCGCGTTTCTCTGAGGGTGATCCGGCTCGCAGGATCCTCATTGCTGAGGACCCAAGCGGCTGGACCAGGCCAAGGGGGCGCCCACGTAACACCTGGCTGCGGGAGATGGATGGCTCCGGAGGGTGGGATAGGACCGTGTGTCTGTATGGGGGGTTGGTTGCCAGCTGGGATCCGGAGGCGTTTCCTCATGTGGTGGGTGCTCCCCGACCTGACCTGACCTGGTCTTGGTCAAGCGCCCAATGTGATTTCAACCGACAATATTCTGATCTTGGCCACAGTGTCTGAACCGCTAAGCCAAACAGCGGGAAGCCATTTGAACTAGAAAAGTATCATTACTTTTCCTCATTTCTAGTTGTACAACAACTGGATGGGAAACAAATGGGAAAATAAAGTTTAAGAAGACTGACAAAAATGATCATCCCATGTGAATGGCTTTAGAACATGACGGAGACCCAAGGCAGAGGGTCGGGTTAGGTTGGCTGCCCTAGGTTAGGGCACAGAGGTCCTTCGTTTGAAAAGCAATTCGCCCCCTGTCCGCCCCTGACAGCAGAAGTCCTGTGCCTGCTGCTGGTGGCTCTGCTTTGGGGGGGGACCAACCCGTTCCTGAAGAAAGGAGCAGAGGGCATAGAGGATGTCAGGGGCGGCAGCATGGGCCTTCAGCTCATAGCTGAGGTCAAGTTCCTCCTCATCAACGTGAGGGTGAGTACAGAGCAGAGTGCAGGCAGCCTAAGCAGAAAGAGCACTGGGTCAAGAGTGCTTAGATTTAGAGGCTGATTTTGGATATATGGTGACATGATGCATTTATCTGCTGTATCGTTTGTGCAGCCAACTTGCTGAATGCTTTAGCATACTTTTACAATAATAGTAAATGTACACAGGATTACGCACACAATTCCAGTCATCCCTGACCATTATGGAGCTTGTCAGAGGATTGAAATGGCCCTTATCTGATCTTATTTTCACAGTACCTTGTGCCCTTCCTGCTGAACCAGAGCGGCTCTCTCGTGTACTACCTCACGCTTGCCACCACAGGTGAGCTGGCCTGCCTGCTACGGTGTCAGCCTTGGCTTGCCGTCTTGGAGTCTCTGTCTTATGTCCTGATGCTGTATCGGATCAAGATGAGTGATGAGATGATGCTCTGGTGCTCTGTGACCTGACTCAGACCTGTCCCTGGCTGTGCCTGTGACCAATTCCCTCGCCTTCCTCTTCACCCTACTAGCAGGGAAGCTCCTGGGCGAAGAGGTCGGTGGGAAAGGCAAGTATCTTTTGGGTCTTTGAGTGCTGCTAGACAGCAGTTCTGCCATGTGCACCCTCAGCGAAATGGCCCTGTAACCAAGAGCAGCTTCCTTGTACCCTCAGGAGCATTGCTGGGGATGTTCCTGACCATGCTGGGGGTCACGCTCTGTGTCACCAGCTCTGTCAGGGAAAGTGATGCTGCGGCGCAGTTCTGAAGCTGAACACAAGCCTGTATGCGAGGGTCCTGCTACATCACCGACTAGTATGAAGCCTCTCTAATCACCAAGGAGCTCAGCCCAGGACAGGAAACTCTAATAATGCTGGAGTTTAATAAATTTAGCCAGAAAATGAGACTCTCTCACCCACAGTAAAAAAGCTTGCTAGTTCAAACATACAACTGACCTCATGTGAATTTCCAGAGTGTAGCCATAAGTAGTGAAAGACCTTCAAATGTACCTACATGGTGTGCAGAGAATGGCCCCTTCACAGGCCAGCTCTCTGCTTATGGCTCATTTAGCTGTGCTGGGGCTCAGTGAATAGATGGAACTCAGATTGCTCATTTACAGTAAATACTTCTAAATGTGTGAAATTATTCACTTTATTATTCCAAGTAAAATAAAACATGGCGACAAGAGTTATTATAAATCACGTTTTTTATGTGAAAGGATTTTTATTTATACATGACATTTCTTAGACGTGTTAATGTATGTAATCTTAATTAAGCTGTTAATAAATGGACTTGAATGACTGTCACGCTTGATGTTGCTCCTTTGGAGCAGGACATCCAAGAACATTGCGGCTTATTGAATCGCTGAATCCGATGAAAGATCATTTCTGCAATTGACCGCAGGATTTCTGGTCCTGCACTCTGCACTGTACGTGGTGAATTAGGTCACATGATGCCCACGGTGTGTGAAATCTGTTGTATTACTTTCAGGCTCAACTAAGCTCACTAACTTTTGTTGTTGTGTAAGTTTACATTGTACTTATTACAAGCCCTAAAGTTTAGAAAGACAGGCAGGAAATGTCTCCCCCTGCAGGCCTGGGGCTGTGGTTCTGTCCTGCACTGCCTGAACAGAACATCCAGGTGCTGTTTTGTCTGCTGTCTGCTTATCTCACATAGCAAGTTTGCCATCAGGTAGTTGGTCTCTCAGTCATGCTTGACTTCTTGGTGGGTCAGATAATTCCCTGATGTCTCAGATGTCGGCCTAGATCCATGGAAATTTGTGTCCTGAAACAGATTAACGATCAAAAAGGTCCAGTGCATTAATCTGAAAATTAAACCAGAGTCAGAGCAGTTCCGATTGGCTCACTGGTCCTTCACTCACTTCCTCCTGTTGGGTGGATTGCAGACCAGGGCTGCTGGCGCCTCCCATGTGATCAGCTTGTAGATCTGACCTCGAGGACCTAGTTCTCCAGTTCTGAGTGGCCAGCTGCGTAAACACAGGTGGACGCAGAAATGGGACAGGTGCGTTCAGACATGGGATCGCTCAAGGACAGTGTTCAGTGCCAGTGCAGCTTGTAGGGTGCCTCTGAATACTGCCGGACGCTTGGAGGGTGACGAACAGGAGAGACGGGAGTGCGGTCAGGCTCTTTCACATGCCTACCTGCAGTCGGTGATCCCTGGAGGAGGCCCTGCCATCATCTTCACCAAGAGCTTCATCCTCCACCGTTTCCGCTACCCTCTTGGACATTGAGAACAAAATATGAAACCCCCCACTATAGGCAGCAAAGCGGTTGGATCGGTGTTCTATGTGAAGCTTACAGATCATGTTTAATCATCGTCATGCCAAAACCGGAGGTCACCTGGTCGAGAGGAAGCTCTACAGCAGTGTCTTCATCCTCGGCCACTTGCTGAGCGCCCTGCATCTCCTCCCTCCTCTTCCTCACAGTGCCCTTGAACACACTGGGCTGTGCTGAAATGTGGCGAGTACGAGTCAGAGCCTCAGTACATGTGTGATTCTGTGCCTGGACATGTGGGGGCTCCACTCACCCTGCCCCCCCCTCGCTGCAGGGGCTCTGAGTCTAGCTTGGTCCTTGTGGATGCTCCTGGGTTTGGCATAGAAGAGAGATTCTTCCTTTTTAGGGCTCCTGTCCTCCCTGGGCTCCCCGCCATCTGCCTCGTCCCCAGTGGATCTGACCCGCCGGCTGTCACCCTGGGGGGGTCCAGGATATTAATTCTTTCCTGACGCTAGAACTGAAGCGCAGGCAGGCTGCCAGCAGGGGGCACTCATACCTCTGGGGATACCAGCAGAGCCGAGTCGCTGTACCTGTCCTGTGGGACGCTGACAGGCTTCCTGGTCTGCTGGAGAAATGGACAGGAAATTACATCAGTGGCATGAGTCAGGAGAGCACGTTGATTTGTGTTCCTCCGTTGTGCTCCTACCTGCCGCTGCTGTGGACGCTTCCTGCTTCTGGGGTGGTTCCTAAAAGAGGTGAGAGTCAGAGCCCAGGCTGCACGGCCCCTCCTGTACCTCACCTGCCCCCCCGTACCTGAGACCCACGCCAGGCGCTTTCGGGACAAGCATCTCAACATATGGCAACTTCTTGAACTTCTCCGTTCCCACGGCAACGTAGTACTGGCCGCTCACCAACTCATCCACAGATGACACGGTCCCACCTTCCAGAGTGCACAGCCTGAGGGGGGGTCAAGCATGACAATGTGAAGGGCGGGGGCGGGTGTCCCCAGACCCGCTGCACCTTCCCAAGGCCTCTGATCAGGCCCCCCGCACCCCCACCTGCGCACTGCTCCGGTGCGGAGGTCAGCCTTTTCAGTGAGCAGGCCCAGCACCTGCTCCAGGTCCCGCTGCAGGCTCCGGGGGATGAGAAGGCGCAGCGGGGGGGCCAGAACGTCGCCGTTACGAAACACGCTACACAGAGACACCAATGGGGGGGGCGTCACATGGCTGCGAGCACATACAGTATGAACATGCGTGTGTGTGGATGCACAGGCTGTTACCCACTGCACGACACGTGGAAGGTGCACAGCCTTCCTCCACCTGGCAGACACGCTAGGCCTCTGGGGGGGCTGTACCTGAGAGACATCCAGGAGTCAGCGGAAGGTTTTACGAGGCCTGCAAAGGGCCCAGAGCAGCTAACAAAGATTGTTAGAGAGGGATGGAGACAGGGCCAGTGGCACACAGCCAGCGCCTCCTACAGGCAGGGCATGTCAGGGCGCCAAGCTCTGAGATACAGCACACAGCATGAGGTTGAGAACACACGCCCCCTCCCACCAGGCACAGGGGCAGCGAGGTTAGATCTAATGCAAGCCAGGTCCAGGAAATGCTGCGAGCCGGCGGCTGCTGCCCCTCAGCCTCCGACATTTCAGTTCCGGCCGTGTGGCTCGGTTAGACTTGCGACTGTTACTCGCGGCCACACCCACCAGCCGTCCACCTGCCCAGCGGAGTGAAATTCCAGTCGCTCTTGCTGAACAATGGTCTGAGAGTGGCTGGCATTCCCCAAATTTCTGGCTCAGGCACTACATTACAGAGCAGAATACAGATTGTCACAGGTGAATGAACCCCCGGTTACCATGGCGATGACATGACTGACAGTCTGGGGGTCAGAGGTCACTGCAGCATTCCGGGTTAATGAGTAACGGGCCTGGACTGAGCCAGAGTCGACCCACCTGCAGCCCAGCAGCACCTCGGTCCACTTCCGGCCTCTTGGCTCCTGTACTCAAGTAACTGACAGGAAGAAAACGCTGTTCAGCCACCATGAGTTAATGTACACACACCCGTACGGTTACACCACAGGGGATCCCAGACACTTCCTGAACACCCCCCCCCCCATATAACCATTAACTTGCATGCAGAACATTCTGGAAATCCCAGGCCCTGAGGCCCTCCCTCATTGGGAAGCCGATTGCTGTTCTCCCGCTAGCACCTACCCACCCCCCAGCCGATAAGCTGCCCACCATTGACACTCACTCCAGTTTCTTGAACTTCTCCACGCCGGTGGCAACATAGGCCCCCCCAGGCTGCAGCTCCTGCAGGTCCCGCACACGGTGGCCGTGCCGGGGCGTGCGCAGGGCCCTGACGGCGGCCGGTGCCCCGATGCTCAGCGTCACCTCATTAAGGAAGGCCTCCAGCGTGGCACCAGCCCGCGGCCGCAGCAGCAGCCGCTGGCCCGTGTGGAAAGGGTCGCCGTTCCTGAACACCAGCACGCTCTTGGCCGCTGGCACTGACATCCAGCTGGCGGCCATGTCTCCGTGGAGCTTGATCGCCCTGCGGAGGTCTGCGGGGCCAGGGTCTCAACACTGCCAAGCACACTGCTAACAGCACTGGGTCTCGCCCGCACAACTGCCTTCAGCGTCACTGTTGCTGGTTGCCATGGCAGCAGAGCCAACCACAATTGGCTGCATGGGCCAGAGAGAGAGAGAGAGAGAGAGAGAGAGAGAGAGAGAGAGGAGGAATATGACTGGCGATAACCTGACACCTGGCCCCCCAATCACATGAAAGGCCAGCCCCTCATGACATCAAAGCAGCGGGAGGCTGAGAAGCACAAGCATCCAGTAGGAAGAGAACAAAAATAATCCATCAAGAACAGGAGGGGCACACAGGACCCACCAGGGGGCACACTTCTGCAGCAGGGACCAGCTGACCAAAGCTACCTATTTAAGCCGATTTAGGTACGTAGCTTACATTTCACACTTTACTTTACAGATCTGATCTTGCACTGAAATAGTAAAATTAAACGTCAAATACAAAATCATTGAAAATTCCTGACCTTTCCGAGCAAACATTGTACGGAGCGTGTTTAAAGTGATCAGAAGACACTGCAGATGAATAAGACAGAGGGAAACATGTTACAGAAATGTCTTTATTGCAGGTGTTCATTAATTACAGATAGAAAAAACAGACATGTCACATTTATAGATTCAGTGGATTATGGCAATGCGTCAGGCCAGACCCTTACAGAATCACAAACATTGGTGTAGCTGGGAGGAGGCCAAGAGAGGGTGGGGAAGAGGTTGGGAGTGGGCCCACGTGCACGCCTGGACAGCCATGCAACAGCAGTGCTCCTACACTGTACAGCACGGTGTTTTCAGTCTGGTACAATCCTGGCGAGGGTTGCTGCTACTGCACAGGAGCAGCCAGTCCCTGCTTCAGCAGGAGGTACTGCAGGGAAAGCAATGGGGCACAGATTAGCCTCACTCTACGTGAGAGTGAACAGCAGAGCAAAATGCATGGCCCATGGGGGAGGGCACACCTTCTTGCGGCTGCCGATGGCTTGCTGAACCCACAGCAGCTCCATGGCCAGGCTGCTCCGTAGTAGCTGCAGCTCCTCCCGCGTTCCAGGCAGCTCCCGGACCTGGTTCTGCTGCTGAATCCCTGAGGAGAACATGGCAGCCCTGAGGTGAGAGGCCACGCTGCCTATGCCCGGGGCTGGGGTGCGTCGGGCAGCTGCCCTTACCCGTCTGCAGCAGCTGGGTGGTACATCTGCAGTCCACCGCCTCATCCCCGCCATGTGACTCACGGAGGCAGGGTACCGCTCCACTCTCGCCCCCTGCAAGCCCATCGTCCTCCGCCGTGGAGTGGAGATGGGACCGTGCACCTGGGCCAAGGTCTCTCTCTGGCATGTGGATTTCCTGCCCTGGATCTGCAGGCCTTCTTGCTGGGTATCTGCTGCCACCCGCTTCCCCAGCACTGCCCACACTGCTCTGGCGATCGGACACGATTCACATTAACAAAGAATGACACGAGCAGGGCAATGAGTGCTTCGAATTCTCCGTCAGTGTTTTATGTTAAATTCAGCAGTGATGCTGAAATGCAGCTCTAGGCCGTAAAGTGCGTATCACACTCCACCCGCCGAATAAATCAGCCGTGCTCACCGGTGCTGGGAAGCGCGGGGTCGGCATGACGGCTCCTCTCCACAGCAGCCCGCTCAGCTCGCCCTCGATCTCTCTCACGACGTCCTCATAATCCCGGCGCGCCAGGCCCAGCTCCCGCCGCACCAGCCAGCCCCGGCTGCGGGCCTGCTACGGCACCGCGGCTCTTTAGAGGATTTTAAAGCGGAAAACGGCACCGATTCGCGTCCGTCTGATTAACACCGCCGCCAGGGATGCAGTTACCGGCGTATCATGTCAACAAACGCCGCAACCGGTTACTTAACCGTTAATAGTTCTTACATCAGAGGCTAAGCGCCGAGGTTAGCGTGAACTCCCCGAATACGCGCATAAAAAGGCGCCAGTCCGACGAGCCCCGCTCACCTGCAAGGCCGATATCCGCCTTTCTACCTCCTGCACGTCCATCTGGCCGCGTCGCGAACCGGAAGCGCCCTTTCCTACTTCCTTAGCAACGGCTGTCACGTGAGCGCGCCTTCTCACACGCGTCGCCGAGCGGCGCACGCGCTGCAGCGCCCCGGAGATCCGGCGGCTGCGACTCTGGCTGTTCCTGTTGCGCCGTGAAATACATTTTTAAAGCAGATTCTGCCGGCTTAGCTTTATTATAACAGGACAGGCGGTCAGTCTGTATATCAAAGAGCCAAACACCCTGAACCTGTATTGCATTAATTTAACACATTAAAATGGACTTCCCGTGACGAGCAACCAACAGCAGAACTCCCTGCGGTTAAAGTTATAGCGCAAAAATGAAAGGAAACGCATAAACTTGAGTAAATTTTATTTAATAAAAAAAAAACATTTGTTAAAAAGACACAAATATTGTCATCACACAGTAAGCAGAAATCCTACAGTAGCCCAAGCGCCCTAAAGGACCAGAAGCCATTTTCAGGCTACAGTAACCCATTACAGTCACCATGTCCTGACGGGGCACTTTCACTTGGAGAGCTTGCCTAGGGCACCACACAGATTTCCACCAGTACTGCAGTCAGGGACCACAGAACCGACACAGCGCTGTGGGCTGGGCCTGGCTCCAGAACCATACCAGGCTCCAAAGTTTGTTATGCTTGTTATGCAGTTGTATTTTGATACCTGTAAAGATAATATCAGCTTTTAGTGGAATCTGACTGCTCCTACCCAGCATGCAATGTAGGTCATGGAAGCTTCCGTTTTCATGGCAAATATTTGGGGACATTATAAATGAAGGATGTAAGACCCCCGCTCCCAACTATTACAAAACATGCACACTGATGCGAAAAGGCATCCAGAACATAAGTAAATTATTGAAGTTCTGTTTTTGCTGGAGGTTTGTCATTTGTTCATTGAAATACCTTGTTAATAATGTGCTCTGTTCCCAGCATTAACACTACTGAGAAAAGAAGTGTGATGAGAGAGCAGGTACTAGAGAGTAATGAGACAGCAGGTACTGGAGAGTAAAGAGAGAGCAGGTACTGGAGAGTAATGAGACAGCAGGTACTAGAGAGTGATGAGAGCAGGTACTAGAGAGTAATGAGACAGCAGGTACTGGAGAGTAAAGAGAGAGCAGGTACTGGAGAGTGATGAGACATCAGGTACTGGAGAGTAATGAGACAGCAGGTACTGGAGAGTAAAGAGAGAGCAGGTACTGGAGAGTAATGAGACAGCAGGTACTGGAGAGTAAAGAGAGAGCAGGTACTAGAGAGTGATGAGAGCAGGTACAAGAGAGTAATGAGAGAGCAGGTACTGAGAGTAATGAGAGAGCAGGTACTGGAGAGTAATGAGACAGCAGGTACAAGAGAGTAATGAGACAGCAGGTACAAGAGAGTAATGAGACAGCAGGTACTGGAGAGTGATGAGACAGCAGGTACTGGAGAGTGATGAGACAGCAGGTACAAGAGAGTGATGAGAGAGCAGGTACTGAGAGTAATGAGAGAGCAGGTACTGAGAGTAATGAGAGAGCAAGTACTGGAGAGAGACAGCAGGTACTGAGAGTAATGAGAGAGCAGGTACTGAGAGTAATGAGAGAGCAGGTACTGAGAGTAATGAGAGAGCAGGTACTGGAGAGTAATGAGACAGCAGGTACTGGAGAGTAATGAGACAGCAGGTACTGGAGAGTAATGAGAGCAGGTACAAGAGAGTAATGAGAGAGCAGGTACTGGAGAGAGACAGCAGGTACTGGAGAGCAATGAGACAGCAGGTACTGGAGAGTAATGAGACAGCAGGTACTGGAGAGTAATGAGAGCAGGTACTGGAGAGTAATGAGACAGCAGGTACTAGTCCCAGGAGCAAGGCTTCACCTCCAGGATGGAATGTAACCCTCAGCAGAGACACTGTGCTACACTGAGACGCCACTAACCCCTCATAAAAGCATCTGATGAATGTCACACGCGTTGCTGTGCTTCTGGATCCTGCCTGTGCTTTTCGACCAGGGCGTTATCAAACTGGCTTTTCTATTTCCTGTGTATAAAAATTAAGGGCACTTCAGTGGTTAATGCCGCAAGCCACCATGGCAGACCTAGCATAAGAGGTCGCCTCCATTTATAGACACTCAAATGATCTCATGAGAGTTTCTCAGAATAGATTTAGTGCACATTAGCAGCATCATGGCAATATGTGTGCTCACGGACTGAAGGATAATCCCGTTTAGAAAGTGTGTGATGCCCCACAAAGAGATGGTGGGATGGAAGAAAAGAATAAAGGATAGAGATAGAAAGCAGGGAAGAGAAGAGGGCAAAAGGTGAGGCAGAAAGCACAACACCCCCCAGCCGAGAAGGCCTCAGAGCACCCTGCCACTGTGCTGCATTTTAGAGAGGATAGCAGACGCTGGATCCCTGACAAGCTCTGTAGTGTGGGGCCCACTGACAATCACCCTGCTGTGCTGCTGCAATGCTAACGGACAGCGTCCCCAACTGTCCACACTGGTGTCAGACGGCACCAAGAAACAGCCAGGACGAGTCTGCTTACAGTGCGTGCGGACTGATCCACAGTGGAGGTAGGAGGGCCGGCTTGGATGTCCGGGTTCCTCTCTCCACTGGGGTGTGCAGTCTGCTATGCTGAAGACTTTCCCAGTTTTCTACAAGTCCTTCCACATTTAAGCACGTTACAGTAAAGGTCAGGGCTGTGTACTCACACAACACGGAATTCTACGCTTGGAGAGAAAAGGAGATCATTGAATGAAGATGTATGTTTGGTCCTGTGTCTGGCTGCATTCCCACTGCAGCCAATCACAGCTGCAGTCATTTCACCACTTGGACGATCACATGACTGTCTATAGTCAACACCCTTCCTCCTGGGACTGCTTGGCCCCATCTGCCACGTGCCGCCTCACGGGTCGGAGGTCTTGGGCAGGTCCTGGTTTTCAGCCAAGTGTAACTTCTGTCTGGAAATGTCCACGTTAAGGTTAAGTAATAGCAAACTGAAGAAGGACACATCTGCAGACAGAGGAACAGGTAAGCGGCAGCCTGACTCAGGGCTTGGGAATTATGAGCAGGTCTCCTCATGTAAACTTGCATTTTTCACTGCCAAGGATACATGGAGCTGCTGAGCTCTTCCAGCTGCCAACAGAAAACCAGGAGGAGCAAGTCACCGAGGGAACGCCTGGGTGTACACTGCAAACACCCCCCACCACCACTAACCCATTCAAAGCCCCATCTGAGAAGGCCTGCTGCAGCCACAGTGACCCTTGTGTTGCTATGGAGACTAGGTCTCCAAATCAACTCACAGTGGAGGAAAGGGGAACCTGCGACCTTTGTGTTGTTGGCACAGCACTCTCCTTGTTAAGCTACAGGAGCAGTACATGGTGGGTGAGGGCAGACATCTTACGTTGGACAGCAAGTGCTCCAGGTTGTGATCAGAGACAGACTTCCTCTGGTCTTCAGAGAGCTCCTCCACGTGACTGTCAAGGCTGAAGTGCAGCCTGGCCAGCTTCTCCTGCATCTCCCGCACATGCTCCAGCTGCTCAAAGGAGCACACTTTACCTGGGGGGGGGGGGGGGGGGGGCAGAAAAACAGGAAGGGCTACAAAGGCCAACGAAAACCCCCCTTCATCACGCCCCCCCCCCCCCCCTTCCTAAAGCCCCCAACAAAACCTTTCCTGCCGA
>JAAGVU020000010.1:173567-190037 GCA_011763525.2 Mormyrus iriodes | reverse complement strand
CATGCCTCCTCTCTGTGCTGTGGCCAGGGGTCTCAAAGCGGGTGTAGAAGATGTTGAGATCCTCCAGCAGACTGCCCACAGAGCTGATGGTGCTGGTGGTGGCCCTGTACTCTGTGATGTGCTGCAGGCCTTGCCACATCCGCCCGGGGTCAGCAGAAGAGTAGAAGCCATCCAGCTTCTCTCTGTACTGCCTCTTGGCCGCTGTGATGGCTTTCTTCAGTCCGTACTTCGCAGCCTCGTACTCCTTCTCATTGCCTGATCTAAATGCAAGAGAGCGAGTGCGCAGCATGTGTCGTACCTGACTGTTAATCCAGGGCTTCTGGTTGGGGAACTTTCTGACTTGGGTGACGGGCACGATGTTGTCCGCACAAGTGCTAATGTACCCAACACTGCTGACAGTGATTAACAAATTCTTTTGTAAATACATTACCATATTCTTAAGTATAATGGACATTATTACATAAAGTCACTGATGTTTCAAGCCATGATTATTCGGCAGCAGCACAGGCAGTAGGACAGCAGATACGCAGCTCGACACTCGCTCTCTTTACGCAGCGCATTTGAATTGTCAAAACGCAATGGAGCGGCGTGGCTCCAAGCCTTACTTCTTTAATTAGTTGTTCATTCGGTTTAATTACCAGATTAATACCTGTATATCGTTTCACTCCCTTATTGTACTGTAGTGCATGAACTATGAAGTATGAAGCTGGGATATCTAGAGATTTTCAATTTTATCTTTCCTTGTAGTGTGGTGCATCTTGCCTGCAGCTGCTTTTGATGTTACTGCCCCCCAGAGGCACGCAGAAGCTGTACGAGGTCAGGTGGCACTTTTGGGATGCAGCTCGGCCCCAGACCCACACTTGGTCCTGGAGGACCTCAGCATCGCCTGGTGCTCCTGGAGCCACTTGCAGGCGCTGCTCAGCTTTTACTACAGACAGGACCAGCTGCAGAGTGAGAGCCCTGCTTTCCAGAATCGCACCTCACTGTTCTGCTGCAGGATCCGGGTCGGGAACACCTCTCTGCAGCTGCACGGGGCGGCTGTCCGAAATTCCCCCAAAGCAAACAAATCTGAAAGAGCCAGACACACAGTCACACGTGACTGCCATTCCCCCCCATCCTGCTACTGAGAGCCCAGCATACAAGTCCAGCCAGGTGCTATGAACTTCGGTACGAGGACCTCGTCCATCTTAGGGGCTCCCTTGGGCGGGGGATGAGGGGCTTCTCGTGCTATGTACCCAGGCGTTGGTGTCAAACAGCAAACTGGGCATGAACTTTCCTTTCACTCTGAAGAACACAGCCCTGGGCCAGGTTCTGGAAAGGACCGTGAGCTTCCAGCAAGATAGCCAGAAACTTCTTTTCCTTTTGCAAACATGGATAAAGATAAGGTAATTTGGTTGAACCACCAAAGATATGATATGCAGAAGTATGGATTAGTCAGACTGGGTTTGCATTCACACAGATATAGAAAAACTTTTCATCGTTGACCATAGATATAGAAATGCTGTTCTACAAACAGATAGCACACTTTTCTGACCATCTCCCGTATGTAAAACATAAGTGTTCACTAATCAACTAAACATTTACTTTAGCGGGCACAGCAAACCAGTCTGGCTAAATGCTGAGGGCTGATGCTGAACGATGAATGCTTTAACCGTGTTGTTGTGTGTCAGTTGCAGATGGCCACAGCGCCTCTGGCCAAGGTCACACATCCTCCCTGGTTTTTGCCTGCTGCTCAGTGCTGCCATCTTCCTGGCGGCCCGCATGTGCGGGAGGTGCGTTTTCGCAGATAGACCCAGTGGACCCGAGGGTGTGGCCCTTTACTGCCTGCTTGAGCTAGCTACTACCTTTCTCAGCTATTTGGAAATTTAAATACATTTTAATACCTGCAAGCTAGTGGCCCCCACAGAAATGTCAATGAAAACTCACAGATTAAAGTCATTGTTACTCAGGTTTGACAAAGCACAAAACAAGCCAGGCTTTCTGCTTAGAGGTCATATTCTGAATGTGTTTATTATGAATACGTTTATTCCGTAAAATGTGGTTCAATCCCTGCCAGAGAAGTTAAGTCAGCTATATTACAAGAAGATTCCAGTGGTAAACTTGGGCTTTAGTCTAATGTTGAATTAAGACGTAAAAGCTCCTTAGCCTTTGGGTTAAAACAGGATATGTTCCAGAATGTTCTGAGGCTGAGTATCTGCTGCGCATGATAGCAGCAGGAGAAGCTGCCACTACCTCAGGAGCTGGCAAGTCCGGTTCATTTAGCGACCACCTCTGCTGAGGAACATAAATGCTTTTATTGAAAGTTCGTTCTGGACTGTGATATTCTTAAATGTAAAATGTTGCATATCCATGGCAAAGCTTCCTCCACTGAAGCCCCACTTTGGCTGTGGATGCAGCGCCCCCCCAGTCAGATATCGATGATGACGAGGATCTCTGGCTTGTCCTTGTCACAAATCTGCATGGCTGAGTATGTGATCGCCTTCACCTCTGTCCCCTGCAGCATGGAAGACAGCAAGCTGATATTTTCAGAGATGCATGGACGGGATACTGACATCTGCTGGCTGAAGCAGCCCCACGTGACCCTTTGGGGGTTGGGGGCATTTTAAGGCACACTCAGTTAAAACTGTGGGTTGGGACTTTGCCCTAACCCAATGTGGAACGCCTAGCAGCCTGTGGGAACACCAAAGCCAGGAGTAGGGGTTGCGTCAACTAGTTGACAAGTCGACTTTACTACCTTGTGATGATGCTTGATGTTGACTAGTTGCTGATCACGTGATTATGACACTAACATACCACTTAAGCGCCGACAGTGAAACTCATCAGAGCTTTTTAGCAGAATAATGTTACAAAGATTTTTATTCTGCGGAAAATGAGAGATCGATCTGCTGGCCAGATTTAATAATGGATAATAAACATGTTTTGGGTCGTATAAGTAAAATATAAATAAAAGGATGTGTCCCGTTTCGATCACCATCGATCCCCCCAACAACAAACAAAAAACTAACTAAACGACTTGTTCAGCCTCCATTGTCTTGAGGTGGCGGTGTGGTTTCGTATGAAATTACAGGTGAAGCAACCTATGAACTTCTTGCATCTCTCATACTTATTTCGCATGAAGGTCCTAGTTCCTGTTGTGTGGTGTGAAAGTGACACACAAAAGTGGCTGGTCCAGATAGGCTAGGGACTCGGAACCAGGTTGGGAGAGCTCCTTGTGACAGCGAGGTTCAGGCTGACAGACTGGATCTGGCCTGAGTTTTGTTTTCCTCCTCAAGTGTCATACTGACATTTCTGTCTTTTATCTTTCGCACTTAAATGGAAGTTGTAGCATATTAGGGTTAATGCTGCATAAACTGTCTCAGCCTGTTGGTTCTATCTGTTTCTGTTCCACGCAAAATATACGTGTGAGTCTGTGGTCAGCATATGCATGTTTTGCGAATACAGATTGTTGCTTGTTGCAAAGCATTCCCTTATCCTGTGGCTTTATAAATGACTACATCATACATTAGTTGTTGTCCACTCGACTTTCATGACATGACTGTTGACTTTACAATATCGTAAGTCATGCACTACCCCCCCAGCCTAAAGGCACCGGTGCTCACCTGTGGGTGCTTGGCCACACTGAACTCCTCCCCCCACCTGTAGAAACAGAATTGTCACATGTTTTGAGGTGCTGTAATGCGAGTTCATCAGCATAAATAACAAGACTGACACACCATCCTTCCAGACTGGGGGGGCTGACGGTTCACCTACCCGATGGACCGTACCCGGAACTGCATGCGGTCGATGTTCAGCACTTTGACCTCCTGGAACACACAGATGTACAGTCACCTCTACCTGCCAGTGACTCCCGAGTTTGTTACACCAAGAAAATAAAAGGAATGTGAATGCTGTGCTTTTTGGTAAGCGTCAGTCTGCAGGGCAGTGGTTATACAGGATTGCCAGGAACTTTATGTGTGTGAATAGAAAGGTGGGCACGTTTATACGGAAATTCACTTTCCTTTCAGGAACATGAGCAATGTGAGCAAGATATTCCAGCACAGTTTCCAGAAGAAATCACAAAAACAAGGAACAGTGTGTTTCTCCATCACAAAAATCTTGTGTTCGGTGTCAGAACATGATTAAGCACAAGCCTGAGTTTAGAGCTGTGCTCTGCCCTTATGCCCCCCCCTGTAATATAAGGGCTATGCCAAATACTAAAACCCTTTGCTGTATGTCGATCACATAATGACATTTTGATCACAGAATGGAAGTTTTCCAGTGAGTGTTCAGTGAGCAGTAGCTTGCAGAGGGCGATGCCTACCCGTGGTACAAAGAAGGGGTCAGCACTGAATTTAAACAGCCAGTCATCCAGGAAATGAAACAAGAGAGACTCCATGTCCTCACCTGTGTGGTGGCATGATGGAGAAAGAATGACTGCCTGTCTGCACCCCAACACACAATGCACAATCTTAGGTCTCCGTAAACACTAAGTGACACACAGGTCCCCATGTGGCAGGCCACTAAATCTAGGCTTACAGCTGCAATGTGTGCGGAATGCGGACAGCGCGGTCGCCATGATTTCTCAAACTGCTGTCTTGCCCATGTGTCAGTATGTATCATCATAAATCTCAGTATTTCACTTGCCTCCTAACTGTATTGTCCTGGAACACCCCCCCACTTTGCAAATGTTATCATGGGGGACTGGGAGCGGGGATGGGGGGGTGCAGGCTGGCATACCATATTTCTTCTGATTGAAAGTGGCATCAGTACTGCAAGCACCCTGACTGTGTGTGCGTGTGTGTCTGTGTGGCCGTTTCTCTGCCTCACCTTCAGACTCCACCTCGATGGTGTCAGTGGGCTCTACCGTCTCTGTATCTGTCATGTACCCAAACATGGCCATGGCACACTGCTCAAACGCCTCCTCCAGCGAATTCCCCCATGCATGGAGCCTTGAATCATGAAAACAGGCAGCTTCTTTGTCCACTGCGGGGAACCTTCCAGCACCAGTGAGCCAGACCATACTGCCAGGTCCCTCTATGTTTCATTGGTGCTAAACACCCCATCATAGTTAATGCTTTCATTGCTTATGGTGCCGAGCTCCTTTTCTGAGCTGTTCATCCTTTGAAACTCCTTCACCAAAACTGCACACTGAATGTACGCCACTAAGAACAGACACACATCTTGTTTGCACTGGATCTGTGGCCTTAAGCCTGTTAGAAATGGCAAGTTTATCTAAAAGGAACATAATTGCTTGTTGTAGACCTGGCTGTTACCTTAATGTTGCCTTTCAAGTCTGTATGGCTACTGCCTTCCACATCATACATTCATCACAGATTATTATAAGCAGGTTACCTACTTGATACCTCCCACCCATGGCTTGTATTAATTACCAAACTGCCATGTCTCTAATGAGTGTCAGACTTACTGTACGTCAGCTGTATGGTCCAAATCTACAAAGTACACAAGAAAGAAAAGACATACTTTATTGATTCCAGGGGGAAAATTCTTACAAAACTCAAGTCAACGTCAATTCATGTCAAGTGTTCTTTAGCTTAATTTTAAAAAAGCTCTGTTGGTCCCACTGTCCCTGGTTAAACACAAATTCTGCTATTAAGTTCAATGGTTTCTTACTTAATGAACCCATTAGGCTGTCCGAAGTTGGTATATCACCGTCTAGCTGTACTTGAGATTTATTAGGATTGATTAAGAGATTCACCGAGCCACGTGACACATTACCAGCGTTAAACTGTAACATGTAATCATAAAATAGATTCTCATTAGACAATTTCCGGTAAAAAAAAAACCGCATCAATGATTTCAATCTATTTGATTTAGGTAGGCCTACGTCAGTCCTTATTTGTTAAGGACAACAAATGGGAAATCACACTTTAAAATGCACTCCAGAGGTAAAAATATAACTGGAAATAAAAGACAGTTGTTAAGAATAATTATTACGGAAAACTTGATTGAGCTGAGCTGGACAAAAATTCAACTCGCCTCCGGTATCTATACCATAAATGTATAAAACAAATAAAAAAGTAAGGCAAAGGAAGAGGGTGCGCTGTCCTCCTGTTACGGGCGGTTCTCCTGAACACGGTGTAAATAACCCTCCCGATCCGCGCACCCAGCAGGTGCCACTCACATTCATATTTCTTTTCGATTGGTGGGTATTTTGACTTTATCGCCTTCTGTGCCTCGGTCAGATCAAGTTCTCGGTCAGCCATGATGAAACGCGACTGTCGCTCAGCCGAGACGCACTTAATCCGCTCGCTAGGAGGAATGCGAAGTTGCTGTTTCCTCCGGAATGTTTACGCCGAGCGCAGGGCTGTACTTCCGCTGACGTCACTCGGCCACCCTCCACCGGCACGCTCCCCCTGCGAAGGATTGACCGGCAAAACACGCTGCAACGCGGTGGCTTAGTCGGGGAAAGTGCGAAATAAACGATTATGTGTTTAACTTAAGAGCAGCTGGACAGTGAAGCCAGGATGGGATTTTCTGGCAGATATATGTGTACTGTGTACACCCTCCTCATTTAACGCAGCACTGAACTCAGACTGCAGTCACTTTCCCGACACTTCCTGTCAATATTTTATATAACTGTACTTTCAAGCTCTTTGTTCTTTATTTTTTAATCTATTACTTTTAATTAATATAACTTGTTATATCTAACCTCAGTTTCTTTGTACTGTGTTCCTTTATGTCGCATAGTGTGTTGATGTATAGGAATGACAAGGAAGCCTTTTGAAATTGAATTGAATTCTGTGTACCTGATTTAGACGTCTGAGAAGTACACAAAGCAAAGGCTAAAGGTATACAAAAGGCTTGAGTACCATGAAGCTAAGAAGAATAAGCAAGAATAAACAAACAAAGTATTTTTGAAAGTAAGAACTTATACGTTCTGTGATGTCAATGTGACTTATGTCGTGACATCTAGATTTTGCTACGTTTCTCATAGCGAAAGCAAATTCCTTTCAGCTTCGTATGTGGACTGAAGGTAAAAATGATACATATACGCCTGTGGCATGTTGTAGAGGCAGAAACGGGGCGGGATGGATGGGGATTCAGCGCTGGGCTCTTCCCTCTTCGCTCACTGCAGGTCCTTTCAGCCAAGGCCATGTTCTGTTTCTGCTGGGAGGCCTAGATTACTGAACACCTCAATACTCACTGCAGGGGGGTGGAGTCCTTCAGCACCTCAGTCTGTGTCACTGTGCTAGTGCACATTGCACAGTGATTCTGTGGTGAGCTCTGCCTCCCAGTCATGCACAGACAGACAGACACACAGACACCGACACACATACACAGAGAGTCACACACATGCCTGTTTGCATCTGCCTCCATCTGCAGTTGCTTCCTCAGGACCTCCAGCTCTTCGGTTTACCTCCTCTGAACCTGAAGCTCCGTCCTCAACTGCCTCACCATCTTCTTTAAAGAATTTATGTCTTTCATCATCTACAGTACATAATATTGTGAAAAGGTTCAGCGAACCCTGAGAAATCTGGAAACTGCTGCTGAATGTGTATGGCCTTCAAGCCCTCAGATGGCACTGCCTGAGAAACTGTCATGCTGCTGTGAGAAATAAGGGCACAGGGGCTCAGGAGTATTTCGGAAAACTGGTGTCACTCAACACAGTCCCCTGCTGCATCCAGAAAGGCAAGCTGACACTCTGCTACACAAGCAAGAAGCCATACATTAATTTTGACCGGAAATGCTGCTGAGTTCTCTGGGCCCGAGTTCATGTCAGATGGACCAAAACACAGTGGAAATGGGTGCTGTGTTCAGAGGAATCCACGTTTCAGCTTGTTTTTGGGAAAAACAGACATTGAGTTCTCCGTGCCAAAGACGAAAAGGGCCACCCAGACTGTTATCAGCGAGATGTGCAAAGCCAGCATCTGTGATAGTATGGGGGTGCCTCAGTGCCCATGGCATGGACAAGGTGCATGTGTGTGAAGGTACCACTGACGCAGAAGCGTATATTGGGATTTTAAAGAGGCATATGCTGGCATGAAGGCGGTGTCTTTTCCCAGGACGTCCATGCGTATCTCAGCAAGGCGATACCAGGCCACATTCTGCACGGGCTGCAACAATGTGGCTGCATAAACACAGAGTGTGTTAGCTTGACTGGATTGCCAGCAGTCCAGATCTGTCTCCTATTGAAAACGCAAAGCAGATCACGAGGAGCAGAGGACAGCGGCAACCATGGACAGCTGAACAGCTGGAGTCCGGTATCAAGCAAGAATGGGTAAAAATTCCACTTGCAAAACTGCGACAAATAGAATCCCCATTTCTGAAACGATTAAAAAGTGTAGTTAACAGGAAAGGTGATGTAACAGTGGTGAGCATGCCTCTGATCCAACACTGAGTGTGTTTATATAAACAAAAACAGCTAAGTTAGCCAGTGAGGTGAGCAGGTGGGCACAGATTCTGGAACGCATACAAAACAGGATGCTGAAAACATGCTATGTATTTTTAAGAATGAATCCTGACTAATAAAGGACATGAAATGGCATGAAAACTGGTCTGGTCTGACTTGGTCAAATTAAAATGTATAAACAAAAGATGTTTTGTTTTATTTTTTTAACCAGAGAACTGCCGGATCCGAACAAATACAGGCATGGAAAAAATGTAAAAACCACTCTACATTTTTAAACAAATCCTTTTTTAAATCCTGGTTTAATCCTGGTTCTGTTGGCAGAGGTTACACTGAGCTGCAGGCTGCTTCCAGGCTCAAAGTTTCTAAGACCGCAGTACACAAGAACAAGGTGAAGCAGGAGACACTGGGAACGACCAGAAACCAGCCAGGTAGAGGGCAGAAGAGACTTTCTAATGCCAGAGATGACTATTACTATATCCGACAGTTTCTCCTGAATCGGAAGATGACATCAAGTGACCTTCAGAGGGATTGGGAAACATTAAGTGTAGGTATGAAGTGCACTACTAGGACAGTGTGTATCAGGCTCCAAGAAGCAGGACTGAAGTCCCATGAAGCCAGGAAGAAGCTCTTCATCACTGAGATGCAGGGAGGAACCAGGCTGCAGTATGCACAGGTGCACGCCTATAAACTGAGAAATGAGTGAAAGAATAAATTGCGCTATGGTCTCCTATTTTTCCCTGCGGCTGTAGGTGCCGGATCGCACACAGGAGCGCCATCCGGCAGGAACACCGGCACACACGGCTAGTGGGAGTACACCCTAAAGGTCTGTCACATTGTGGCCAATTCACCAAAGAGGGTGACACTGTGCCTCAAAGCCGTGACGAGCCAGCGAAAGCTCCAGATCCAGGCTCCGGCGGCTTTTCAGCGAAAGACTGGATCGTGGGCAGCGGCTTGCGCGTCTCTCCCTCCCCGCCTTAAGCGGGTTTATGCGGGTTTCAGACCATACGCGGCACGCGCTGCGGCACGCTCTGAGACCCACGACTCTGCACGGCGCGGGGAGCTCGCGCAGGAACTTTGTTGAACTTTTAGCGCTGAGTGTGACGCAGTGTCGCGTGACCAATACAAACAAGGCACCGAACCGGGCACAAATATCAGAATGGAGGAGAAACTTATATTGTTCATGTCTGAGTTCCCAGAACTTCCTTTAGCGTGCGCAGTATACATCGTGCAGACTGTCCGCGAACCGGACCAACAAGGAAATGACGGGAGAGAACCCGGCGGCGCTCGCAGCGCATGCCCCGATCGGTCCGAAACCCGCTTTAAGCGGCGAGCCGGTGCCCACGCGCGCCACCCACCGGCGCTCCGGTATGCTGGCCGACCGGGGGAGATACGCGGCGCGAAGCCTGGCGCCGGGACCGAGCTTAGTATTAAATACTGCAGCGCCTCGGCCATTCCCCAAAACGCATGCAAAAAAGATCACTTTCTCCTTGGCGTCCCCCTTTGCCGACGGCGGGTTATATTTAGGGGATTAACGGGGCCGCTTTTCCCCGGCGCGGGGTGTCTGCGACCGCTTTAACGCCGTTTCAGCTCTGCGTACTCTGAATAAACAGACTGATTATTCAGGACGGTCTATGAAGTTCAATAGGGAAAATGTGCTGGTGGCGAGGTGGCTCAGTTTGGACACGTTTATGTGCTTAGAAGGTCGCCAGGTCAAATCATAATGTTGGCAATATATCACGGTTGGGCTCCTGACCAAGGTCCCGAACGTCCAGTTGCTGCTGCGGCTGTCTGCCCCTGCTTTCTCAGCTGTATGTCACTTTGGATAAAAGCATCTGCTAATAAAAACAAAATGGTGTCATGCAAGTCATTCGATATTTCTAATGCATTGTTTTGGAACTGTACCCGTGTCCGTGTATTCTAAGAATGAACAAAGGCAGGCGTAGCAAAACATTTATGTACACTTTACTCATAAACACATTATTCTTCAGCTGCTTTGGCCGTGAGAGAATGCGGTGCCAGTCCTGCCCCTGCGGCTAGATGGCGCTAAAGCGTCAGCGAAGGTAAGAGGAGAGTTTCCTGACTGATAGTCGTGTCTTCACCTGTCCAGACAGCGACGGGTAAGTGATTAACGTCGTCCTCACTTTTTCTTTCTTCTCTATTGCGTGAAGCAAAAGGATGTAAATGGCAGTAGGTCTTTCAGTTAAAGGTGGGAGCCTGGCTTGTCTCTTGGCTTTCTGATGTTTAAGCGGTCATTTTGCGGGAATGATTCACCTGGAACTGCGAGTCGCACGCAGCCCGACATGGAGCGGCGTTCAGAAGCGCGTATGACTGCGCCGAGCGCATGAAGAAGACTTTCCGTTCGCAAGCGAAGCTCCGCTTCTGCACAAAGTCTGCGCGCCGAGGAGAAAGGTACATATACTCAGGTACACACACTCAGGTACACACACTCACATGAAGCTTTTGTTTTCTGTTTTATAGTCAATGTTTTTTTCTGTACATTGCGTTTTGGATTCTGAGAATAATTAAAGTAATAATGTACTGAACAGCCCGGTATTGCTGATAAAATAAAAAAAATGAATATAAAAATACAACGGGGCAAGGCAGTAGAACAAAGTTGGTCAGCGCTAAAGAAAGCAGAGAAGCATGAGAGTATATAATATCAAGTTAAAATTATTCATGTTATAAAGTATAAGGGGAAAGGGATTTTTTTCTCATTGAGAAGACAGTAAACAATTTTTTTAGAAACACTGACAAGAGGAAATGGAGCCCCACCTATATGTCAATCTGAACCTGACTGATCTACATGCAGCCAGTGTGGGCACCCCCATATTGCCAGGCTTGTCCCGGGTTTGCGCCTCCATGCCGTGACCCTGGGTGCACCCAGAACAAACAACTCAAGAGCTTTAGGAGTATCTTTAAACTCTCCTGCTGAGATCCAGCCCTCAACCCGACTTTGAATGTGCATTGTGAGGATACAAGGCATCGTATTAGACTTCAGTTCCAGTGGTGTTAATTACAGAAGGTGCCTCACCTAGGCAGGGCTCTGTGTTAGTGACTCACATGAAATGACTGAAATAAATGGACCTTGTGCAATTGTAGTGTGACAGGAAAAAGGCAAGAGAATAACCTCAAAGCAGCTTGCAGTGAACTATCTGCCAGTCTGGCATAGACGCCTGTATCGAAACCAATTCATTTGGTTGTTGATTGACAAACTTAGAGAAAATACACCACTCCCTGGGACCCCCCTCAGTGCTGTATTTAGCCCCATGCTTTACCGTGCATTTTGGATCACGGCCCGTCTAGCTTGCAGTGCAAGTCAGTATCTTTCGGTACTTTGACAAATTATGTTCTGTAAGCAAAATATTGATTGCAACTTTGACTGATTAACAGGTTGAATGATGATAGAAGTAGCAGAAAGTGAAGCTGTTTCTGAAAGGTGACCACATTGTCCAAATCTGCTCCCCTTTCTCCCTGCTGTCCACATCTCCACACCGACCCCTTCTCCTTATTTCAGTACACTGTCCACATCTCCACACCGACCCCTTCTCTTTATTTCAGTATACTGTCCACATTTCCACACTGACTCCTGCTCCTTATTTCTGTACACTGTCCACATCTCCACACCGACCATTTCTCCTTATTTCTGTACACTGTCCACATCTCCACACCGACCCCTGCTCCTTATTTCTGCACTGTGACCACATCTCCACACCGACCCCTTCTCCTTATTTCAGTATACTGTCCACATTTCCACACTGACTCCTGCTCCTTATTTCTGTACACTGTCCACATCTCCACACTGACCCCTGTTCCTTATTTCTGCACTGTGACCACGTCTCCACACTGACCCCTGCTCCTTATTTCTGTACACTGTCCACCTCTCCACACCAACCCCTGCTCCTTATTACTGCACTGTGACCACATCTCCACACCGACCCCTTCTCCTTATTTCAGTATACTGTCCACATGTCCACACTGACTCCTGCTCCTTACTTCTGTACACTGTCCACATCTCCACACCGACCCCTGCTCCTTATTTCTGCACTGTGACCACATTTCCACACTGACCCCTGCTCCTTATTTCTGTGCACTGTCCACATCTCCACACCGACCCCTGCTCCTTATTCCTGCACTGTGACCACATCTCCACACCGACCCCTGCTCCTTATTTCTGCACTGTGACCACATCTCCACACCGACCCCTGCTCCTTATTTCTGCACTGTGACCACATTTCCACACTGACCCCTGTTCCTTATTTCTGTACACTGTCCACATCTCCACACCGACCCCTGCTCCTTATTTCTGTACACTGTCCACATCTTCACACTGACCCCTGCTCCTTATTTCTGCACTGTGACCACATCTCCACACCAACCCCTGCTCCTTATTTCTGCACTGTGACCACATTTCCACACTGACCCCTGTTCCTTATTTCTGTACACTGTCCACATCTCCACACCGACCCCTGCTCCTTATTTCTGTACACTGTCCACATCTTCACACTGACCCATTCTCCTTATCTCCTATTGTTACAAACTAGGGGCAATGAAGAGCAGGTGATGTTGATTAACAGATACAAAAGGTTCAAACACCAAGGGAAACTAAATCAAGGAAAACTGAACATACTACAAACAGGGAACAAAATTAAGGACATTGACTGAAATGCGTGATACATCAGGGAAAACATATACACAAAATACCAAATGTTAAAGTAACTAGTTGAGGTTAACCTGTAACCTGATTCTGACGCATACATGGGTGTTCTATAAAAAGTAACCTGAAACGTGTGTCTGATCTGGTCACAGTGGGGTTGAGGACTGTGTGTGGGTGAGAATGAGCGGTGTACTTGGTATCCTGTAGATACAGAACACACCACCAGGAGAACAGGCTCCGGTCCGGTGTGGCATGGGCTGTCACGGGCCGGGCAGCCCGGTGGGGGGAGAGCAGGCTCCGGTACAGTGTGGCATGGGCTGTCACGGGCCGGGAGGCCTGGTGGGGGGAGAGCAGGCTCCGGTACGGTGTGGCATGGGCTGTCACGGGCCGGGCAGCCCGGTGGGGGGAGAGCAGGCTCCGGTACGGTGTGGCATGGGCTGTCACAGTCCAGGAGGCCTGGTGGGGGGAGAGCAGGCTCCGGTCCAGTGTGGCATGGGTTGTCACGGGCCTGGTTGGGGGAGAGCAGGCTCCGGTACAGTGTGGCGTGGGCTGTCATGGGCCGGGAAGCCTGGTGGGGGGAGAGCAGGCTCTGGTCCGGTGTGGCATGGGTTGTCACGGGCCTGGTGGGGGGAGAGCATAACATAGTCCCAATGTTAGTCACGCTATCCTAAGCCAAAGATTACTAGTCAAACCTAGGAACTACCTTTCATAAACCAAATGCCTAAAGGGATGTCTGACGTAACATTCTCCTCCAGATACTCCCAGAAGAGTCACAACGTGCAACATGCTGCTGTTTGTCCTCCTGCTGAGCATTCTGGGAAAACTATAACCTTTTTATTGTTTTGTTCTCAGAACAGTGGTAACAAAATGCAATGTTTTATACTTCCATCGAAAGGAAGCTGTGTGTACATGAGGACGTTTAGCAAGAAACTGTCCTCTTGGAAAGCAGCGGATCCTTAGGTGTGTTTGTGTGTTGAGTTTCATGCGGCGCAAAACGAACTCAGGCAGAGGAGGGTAATTGTGCTTTGGGAACATGAGGTGTGTGAGGCGTAACACTGAGGGCAGTAGATGGTGTTGTGGATAAATGGAGGTTCATAGCTTATAAATGTAAGCAGATTGGCTTTGGATAACAGAATGATGTGCAGGCCCATCGGAGTGCTGACCGCTCCTTAGGTCGCCACAAGAGTGACGTAGCTCTGAAGGATTTGGTCAGGCTGACTGGCGCTGACTCAAATGCTGTGCTGTTCAGTGTGCTGTGGAGCTCCTGTGAGGGAGTTTCTGTCTGAGGGAATGGGAGTATTTCGCTTTAGTTGCCTTGTGGGAGAGGTTTGACAGGATGTTTGAGAGGAAGGGTGTGGTTCATTGGGCTTGTGTGCACATAGAGCAGAAGCGTTGTTATGGTAACACCGCCTGTTTTTAGATTCTGTCTTGTCACATACAGTAAGTGCTAGTGTTGCTCCTACAGTAGGAAAAATAAAACATTCAGATGAAGCTGTAAAGCTGAGACATTTCTCATAAAGGTTACATGGGGTCATGGGGACCTGAATGGACATGCATCGCTTCACTCCAGGTTTGGGAGCCGTGTCCCCGTCCTGGAGCTGATGGAGGAGCGTTTCCACTTCATTAAGTCTCCTCCTATAGTGCTTCTTCTCTTTGAGCAGTTTTAGGGATGTCAGGGGTGGTCTGAGGGCCCCAGTGTGTCCTCTGACGCTCCGCAGTCTCCTTGACAAATTGGAGGTCCGCTAGATCTTTTGTAGGTTTGTCGGCGCAGTTTGGTTTGCCATTCTTTGACTGGTCTCCAGTGTGATTTCCTCAGGGTAAGGCTTCATGGTGCCGTGAGTGATGGCACACGCTGAGAGATGGGTAGACAGAGTCTTCAGGAAGGTGGCTTTCCCGATCACCTGAACACCAGACAGTCCCCGTTGTCGTGTTAAGTTACTGTGTGCAGTGTACATACTTCTGTTAGGTTGAACGGTCCATTGTCCAGTTGTTGCTGTGCTCATAACCTCAGCTGTCATGATTCCGGGATTAAACTCAATTACTCAATTATTAAAAAACATCAATTCAAAATTTCCTTCATGATAATTTTGGAATATGCAGGAAGGAAGTCGATGCATCACGGATGAGGGTCCAAATAAAGAGAGAAAAACATCACGGTCCAGATAAAGAGTACAGGCATCAGTTCTGTGGAAGAACTTCTGATTACAAATGAATGAAAATGATATTGCCTGTCAGTACTGCAAAGCAGAACTTAAATATCACCACAGCATGACTGCAATGCACATACATCTTAAAAGGAGACATTCAGGTTTGACAGACTCACCCAATAATGTGAGGTTAGCCAAAGGTATGTGCCATTTAGCCTCTCGGAGTAGCCTAGCCTGCCTATGTCACTAATATCACTTTCATTATTTTGCTTAATTTATTTTCAACAATTCCCATATGTCAAAATAATCGCTGCTAAAATGAAGGTTAGCACTGTTGCGTAGCTGCATCATTATATATAATACGGTACATATAACCAACTTATATTAATTCTTTTTTGTGAGCATATTGTGTGTTAGGGCTGAGCAATACTGGGAGAAGTTCACATTGTAATATTTGAAGTTATTGCAATGTTTAAGAGTTGAAAATTAACTATACAGCCAAATCAATGTACTCCCCTGTGAATTCTGTTGGAGGTTACTTGCCTGTGCATTCTGTTGGAGGTCGCTCGCCTGTGCATTCTGCTGGAGGTCACTCGCCTGTGCATTCTGCTTGAGGTAGTTCGCCTGTTCTGTTGGAGGATGCTTGCCTGTGCATTCTGCTGGAGGTCACTCTCCAGTGCATTCTGCGGGAGGTCACTCACCTATGCATTCTGCTGGAGGTAGTTTGCCTGTTCTGCTGGAGGTCGCTCGCCTGTGGATTCTGCTGGAGGTCGCTCACCTGTGCATTCTGCTGGAGGTCGCTCACCTGTGCATTTTGCTGGAGGTCGCTGGCCTGTACATTCTGCTGGAGGTCACTCGCCTGTGCATTCTGCGGGAGGTCACTCGCCTGTGCATTCTGCTGGAGGTCGCTCACCTGTGCATTCTACTGGAGGTCACTTGCCTGTGCATTCTGCTGGAGGTCACATGGCTCTTGTGCTGGAGGTCGCTCGCCTATGCATTCTGCTGGAGGTTGCTTACCTGTGGATTCTGCTGGAGGTTGCTTACCTGTTCTGCTGGAGGTCACTCACCTGTGCATTCTGCTGGAGGTCGCTCACCTGTGCATTCTGCTGGAGGACACTCACCTGTGCATTCTGCTGGAGGTCACTCACCTGTGCATTTTGCTGGAGGTCGCTCACCTGTGTATTCTGCTGGAGGTCGCTCGCCTGTGCATTATGCTGGAGGTCGCTCCCCTGTGTATTCTGCTGGAGGTCATTTGCCTGTGCATTCTGCTGGAGGTCACATGGCTCTTGTGCTGGGGGTCGCTCACCTGTGCATTCTGC
>JAAGVU020000010.1:90099-104558 GCA_011763525.2 Mormyrus iriodes | reverse complement strand
ACGCACGACATCCGGGTAAAACCGGCCCCTCACCTCCTACGAACGGCATCTGGGTAAAACCGGCCCCTCACCTCCTATGAACAAGATCCGGGTAAAGCCGACCCCTCACCTCCTACGCACGACATCCGGGTAAAACCGGCCCCTCACCTCCTACGCACGACAACCGGGTAAAACCGGCCCCTCACCTCCTACGCACGACATCCAGGTAAAGCCGGCCCCTCACCTCCTACGCACGACATCTGGGTAAAACCGGCCCCTCACCTCCTACGAACGGCATCTGGGTAAAGCCGGCCCCTCACCTCCTACGCATGGCATCCGGGTAAAGCCGACCCCTCACCTCCTACGCATGGCATCCGGGTAAAGCCGGCCCCTCACCTGCTATGCACGGCATCCGGGTAAAGTGTTGCTTTTACCTTGGAACGTAGAGATTCATGGGACTCGAGCATGTGTAGGAGCTCAGAGTTGTCAATTTCCAGAAGCATTCCAGTAATCTTCCCGGCCAGGCTAGGGTGCATCGCTTGGATCAGGGGGAACAGACGCTCACCTAGCAGGATAAGGAAAGGGACAGAAGACACAGAGAGAAACCAAAATAGAGAGAAGTTATGCGATGGGCCCTTAATATCGTATCTGACATCCCCTGCTCTCACCAAACCCTTTATGGAATCTGATGGAACTCACCCAGCATCTGTTTCTGTTCCTGAGGTGGGGCTGCTGCCAGCATGGAGGCAGTTAGTGGCTCCTGGCCCTGGACGTGAACGGCAGCTTGCGGCTGAGGACAGAGAAGGAGGTCAGGTTCGGTGAGCTCTCTGCAAGCACCACTACAGGCTGTATTATTCTTCTGCGTTGAGCCCGTGCCACTGCGAGCATGTGTACTTGTGTACTTGTGTACTTGTGCAGTGGCGTGTCTGTCACTCAGAAATTACAGTGCCACAGTCGCCAGGTGATACGTTGCTAGATGATTCATGGGTTTGGATGTTGCATTTATTGTCTTCTCTCCCTGAAATCTTTTCAATTGTTGAATCATGCAACTGAAACAAAAAATAAGTGTTTAACAAAGTATCCATTTATCGAGTCCTGGTTACATCTGTGCTGCTCCATACTTTCCATAGACAAATCTGGGGAAATGTTGAGCTGCAACAGAGTCGCTTATTATGCATTTTCCCTTCTAAAGGCAGTGTCTGTACTACTTAGTCCTTTTTTAGTCTTGGAAAGTACGAATAAACTTAATGGAGGTAAATAAAATTGCCGCTGTCATCCTGAGTATTTTGTAGACCTGTTGCTATGATGCCTAGGGTGGATTATTTAATGCTAGATATAAATAACGGTTCAGTTTCATTCAGCAATATAAATATATCTGGGATGTACGCTGTCTTCGCTCCCATAAAAAATGAATGCTACCAAGCAGACCAGTCACATATCTTGCGGTCTATGTCACCGCAAAGTGTACTTACATTTCTGGGGAGGTGCACGTCAGGCTACAGCATAGAGTCCACAGCTACGCCGTACTTAAGGCGTCGACTCAAAGCAGAAGTATAAGTCAGCCTGAAAGCCCTGCCTTCCCAGGCGCGCTCACCTGCTGCAGGGCCACAGGCTGCACCACCTGGTTCTGGGTGCCCCGTACACTGGTGGCATACTTGTAGGGCGGCACGGCACGAGGGGTGGGTACGCCCATGCTGGGCCGTGGACCCAACGGCTGACTGCTAGCTCCTAGTGGAGAAGAAAATGAGGCTCATTTGGGGTCAGAGAGCCTCTTTTCCATGATGGTGAAAAATGTCAATTTTACAGTGGGTACTTTGGGGAAAAACTGTAAATGTAAGACTGTAGACATCGTAGTAGCTGTATCAGTGGAACAGCTTACTCCAGGTTATTCTTTCTGCCCACCCTCACAACCCACCCCTGGTTCTTCCTTCTTACCCACTCTCTCTGCCAAGCTAGTTTCCCTGTGCTTCCTTCTTACCCACTCTCTGTGCCCCAGCTGGCATACCCCGAGGGCTCTGTGAATTAGTGCTTGGTGTGAGGTGCCGCAGGTTGGCACGTGGACCAGCCTGGCGCAGTGAATTGGGGATGCCCTGAAATCCACCTGGGAAATACAGACACACAGATCAGCGCCTCGGTGGCGTCCTGGGCCTCGGCTAGCTTCCTTAGAATGAAGGTATGAAGGTCAGTCCTCTCACCTTGGGCTCGACCTCCTTGCTGTTGCCAGCGGGGGTTAGGGCGCATCTGTGCCAACTGATTAGGGGCATAGTAGGTTGTCCTGTTTTGTGCCTGTAGGGGAAAGCAGTCTCACCATTGGAGGTGTTATAGGAGAGAACATTGTCTTTTATAGACACTCATTAATAGAGTACAGAAAATGGCTGAACCATGACACTTGTTTAACTTGCCTGTGGAGCCGCAGGCATGAAGTAGCCGCTGGCTGGCTGGAACTGGTTGATGATGGCATTAGCGGGCATTGCCCGCATGCCTGCAATGCGCTGCATGTATTGGTTGGTGAGGTGGGCCTTGCGTTCCTCTTTGCGCTGCGCCAGAGCCACATACAGCGGCTTGGAGCCCACGATGCGCCCGTTCATCTCCGTCACGGCCTTTGTGGCTTCCTCGGGAGATGAGAAGCACACAAACCCGAAGCCCTTGGACCGGCCATCTTCCAGCATCACCTAGGGTGAGACATCTTGTGAGGAGAGGAGCTGCTGGTCTAAATGCCAACTCTGTCTGGGCTCTTCTGCCTGCTTTCCGAAGGCACCGACAGATACATGCTTGCAGGTCACACAGCTCGCCTAACCTTAGCACTAGTGATCGATCCAAATGGGCAAAACTCTTTGCGCAGTTTCTCATCATCAATGGTGTCATCTAGGTTCTTGATGTAAAGGTTGACCCCCTAAAGGCAGAATGACATCATTGTTATACATTTCTGAAAACACATGCTAAACACACTCTTGCTAGGCAATTGTACAGTTAGAAGATGAGACCCATTCTGGGTAATATAAGGCCAGGGTGCCTTTTTAATGGTGGTGAACCTGATAGCGACTGAGCCTCTCCTGCTTTAGCTGTTCAAACTTCCTCTTCAGTTCCGCCTGCCGTTCCATCTTCTTCTGGGCACGGCCCACAAACACAGTCTTGCCATTGAGTTCTGAGCCATTCATCTCCTCCACAGCCTGCGTGCTCATTTAAGACACCCAACCATCCAGGTCAAGTTGTGGAGCCCTGTTTCTGCCACCCAAATCACCATCTTTGCACAGACACCTTAGCACCAGTTACCACCCCCCACTATGGGACTTTACACGCTTTTTCTAACTGAAATAATACCATCAAAGCCAAACAGCAGATTCATGCCTATGGATCTGGATTAAGAGTCAGATTAGAAGCTTGGCTGTTCAGTAGCAATGCCTTTGTGTCCTTAGCCCACATTTCTCCTTCAAGCACCCCATAGTGTACAGTAGGTACAGTACAGCTAATGTACCTTGTTAGCATCTTCATGCTTCTCATAGCTTATGAACCCAAAGCCTCTCGATTTTCCCATCGGGTCGGTCATCACTTTCACACTGAGTGTTTTTCCTGGCAAATGTATAAGGGGAAGGTTAACAGGGGCATTGAGCAGCGGTCTTCACTTGGTCTTTCAGTGTCTGCTAAATGCTGTAAATGTAAATGCAAATGGCCTGACACTTGAGCTTGAGCCGTATCACATTGTAGTGCAGGCATGGACATATTGCGGTATGGGGATTATTCAGGAACAATCTCTGCACTAGCTTCTCCCCCAGGACTTACCATACTTATCAAACAGCTCCTTCAGCCTGCTGTCGTCCATATCCTCCCCAAAGTTTTTTATGTATACGTTGGTGAATTCCTTGGCTTTGGCTCCCAGTTCTGCCTCCCTCTCTTTCCGAGATTTGAAACGTCCCACAAACCTGGATAATTTGGAAAAACAGCCCAACTTAGCTGTAACAGTCCAGCTCAACAGAGTCAATTTTAAAAACTCTTTCTACTTTTTTAAAAGAATCAGATTTTTTTAAAAAATCAGAATAAATCATCAGGGGCAGACACTGAGTTGCAGCGGTAGTGACTTCAGTCGTAAGTAAGACTAATTAAACTGAATTCACATTCACACAAGGAAGGACAGGAAAGGCAGCTGAACAGAAACAACACAGCAGCACAGACACTGCACATCCTGGCAGACGGAATGTCAAGGTCACATGCTGCTGCACACAGACCGACAACAGAGCCCAAACAAAAATCCTCCTCTGATGCTTGGGGCGATGAGACAGGGAGATACAGAGATCTGAGGTCAGGGCCACAGTAATGTCCTCCAGAGAGACTAGCTGGGGTCAGACTGTACCTGCTATGCAGACCTTCCCCATTCCGTAACTCCAGCATTGCATTTCTGCACTCCATCCATCACTAAAACACACAACTGGGATTACACACAGACAGACAGACCAAAGTAAGGGCAGCCCGAGGAACGCTGAGGGACACCTCAGCAAGCCGGACCTTCTGCTGCCTCCGTACAATATGCGAAACCATGCAGTGTAAGTGAGACAATGGCATGACAGTGCAGACACCATGCTGAGTACCACCCGCTCGTCACTGAGGCTCACAGACTTGCATGCACTGGCTCTTCCCCTCCTGACGTTTATTCATAACACAGTATTAATACAGGCTGGCAGCTACTACCTTTGCAATTGTTTCTAACATTGACTGGGAGGTAGAAGGAATGATCCGCATCATAAGTACTGCTGATCATCCTAAGTGCAGGCCTCGAGCCCCCCCAGTACTCAGCTGATCATCCTAAGTGCAGGCCTCGAGCCCCCCCAGTACTCAGCTGATCATCCTAAGTGCAGGCCTCGAGCCCCCCCAGTACTCAGCTGATCATCCTAAGTGCAGGTCTCGAGCCCCCCCCAGTACTCAGCTGATCATCCTAAGTGCAGGCCTCGAGCCCCCCAGTACTCAGATCATCATAAGTACAGGCCTTGAACTCCCCAGTACTCAGCTGATCATCATAAGTGCAGGCCTCAAGGTCCCCAGTACTCAGCTGATAATTGTAAGTGCAGGCCTCGAGCCCCCCCAGTACTCAGCTGATCAGTGTAAGTGCAGGCTTCAAGGTCCTCAGTACTCAGCTGATCAATGCAAGTGCAGGCCTCGAGCCCCCCAGTACTCAGCCACAGGACACTCACACCTTGCGGTCGTTGAGCAACATGCCGTTCATCTTCTCAATGGCGCGGTCAGCAGCATCCTGCGTCTCAAAGTGCACAAATGCATATCCTTTTGATCCATTTTCGTCACACACGACCTTTTGGGAAGAAAGAGATCTGTTGGCTAACAGGTCCTGTTCTGTGTTCAAGAACAAGCACACCGAAATTGGGGTACAAGATCAAACACTCCACCACTAATGGACAACGTACCCTCTGTCGTCGTCTCATTACTATTCCAGTCTTCCAATAAAAATCTGATTATGATATCATGTCTCAAACCCAGCACTAACGTGTTGTTCTAATATTACCTAATTTCTGGCACAGAGCCATCTGGGAACACGGGGTGAGATAAGCAGACGGTCCGACCACATTTTGATGTAGCCTCTGCCTGTAGCTGAAGGCAGGTACAGCTGCAGAGCTCCATCTAACACCGCATAGATACTGGAGCTCCGCCGGTACTGCTCACCTGTCAGTAGGTACCAACACGGCACAGGAACGACGCTTATTCCTCCACGTTCAGAAGGGTCATTGGGTTGGTTACTGTGATGCGTTTCTGCAGTATTATTAGCTGATATGCCCTCATATGTGAAACTCAGAGTTGTCTAATGCCTCATATTGGACTGATGAAAGTGTTGTGAAGGTCCAGTAGGGGCCCTCAAATGGCGGACTTTAAACCAAAACACAATATGGTCCGGACCGCGAGACCCCCTTGGCTGGTAAAATGTACTGAGAGGAATGCCCCCGTGAACCTTGGCTTTGTGTGGCTGATGAAATTTGGACCTCAGGGGAAAAATAATTGAGTAGCCATGGTCTACAGCCTTTCCACTGCCTACTCCCCAACCCACACTAGCAGAAGTGCCCCCCAACTCTCTGACCTACCTTGCAGGAAAGGATATTCCCAAAGGCAGAGAACGTGTCATAGAGCGCCTTGTTGTCAATTGACTTGTCCAGGTTTTTGATGAAGACATTTCCCACCCCAGACTTCCTGAGAGAAGGGTCTCTTTGAGACCACATGATACGAATGGGCTTCCCTTTGACCACATCAAAGTTCATGGTGTCCAGGGCTCGCTCAGCTATGGAGGGCAGTGGGCGGGCAGTCAGTGCAGGGGAAGAAAGGAAGAAGTCAGTCAACAACGCAAGTACGAAACATAAGCAAATATGTCATCATGCACATGCAGAGCAAGTCCACCGAACCAACCAACCAAAACCATTTAATCCTAACCTAACCCTAAAAGAATTCCCCCCTGGGATCAATAAAGTTAATGTTAAACTATTTCAATCTTGATCTTGCGATGTGTTTCTGTGAGTTTTAAATACACAAAAAAGTTCTATGGGCACAATGAAAAATGATTGGTTCAGAGAGATAACCAATCAGACTGTAGAGGAGGTGGGTTCAAGCAACTAGAGGAGGCAGGACCAACACATCTCATTGGTTTGTCCTCTAGTTGACATCATTGCCACCTGCTTTGAATATCAAGTTTTGACACAAGCTATTTTGGAAAACAAAAGACACATTAAAAGCAACAAACAACTGTAGCATAAAGTACAATTTCCATGAATGTTAAGGCAGAATATGTGCATTTGTTTCTGAAGTTCAGCTTTAGCAAACTATGATTCTTGTTATAAAATATTTTTTCTTTGTTTAAATGGCTCACACAATATTCCCTGCTTAGAATTATCCATGTGAAGCTCTCCTATGGAGTGATTATTATCCGGACTGTCTGCTGTGTGCACATGCCCACAGCAAAGCACAGTGCAACTATTGCTCAGCACATACTCTGCGTGCTGCAGCTAAACAAGGCTGATACACTGAAGCCACTGCCCGGTGTGTGCTGACATCAGCAGAGTCCGCAGCAATTGTGCTTCACAATGAGCTGGCAGTAGGTGCAGTGATTCTGTATTCTTTTCCAGAAGGTTCTGAAGGGAATTTGAGGAGAACAAATTCAGATTATGTGACATTGAAGGGAATAAAAATGTAACATTGACATTGATGACAGGCTTATAAGAAAAATGCAGAAGACTAAACTACTTGTTTGCTCTACAGTAACTGTCACTGGTGGCTGTTCTGCTGTCTGAGAAAAAGCTAAGACAATGCAGCATCTTGTTTTATGAGCGGTGCAGTGCACCAAAGAGTTCCTGCTACGTTTCAGCCCTTGTTCCCGTCTGATAGCTCAAGCTGACAGCATAAATGAGCTGTTTTTCACATTCAGGCATGGCCAGACCCAACATAAAACTGCAGCTATATTTAGCCAATGAAGGCACTCAAAGCTATGTGCTGCCGTGGGCAGCGGCTTGAGTTCTCTCTCTTCCGTTCATGGGGGTGGGAGTCAGCTGTTGCAGGCCTCAGTCCAACATGGCTGGGGCTGCTAGGGCCAGACCCTTCGGGTGGCAGCAGCAGGTCCCGGATCCACATAGTCTAACGTCAGGCCCGCCGCATTTGTAAGCACTGAGAGAATGGCCTCTCACAGGCAATTCACACAGGTAGCTGCCATAGACAATAAACTTCGTATTATATCTAAACATAACCAAACAGCCTTCTTTAGAGTAATTCTTCAAAACACCCGTGTTCCAAGTCTTATGACCAAACTTTTTGTTTGCGATCCTGAGAAAGGAGGGTCATTAAGTCAGGTTTCTGCTGCTCGAGCTCACAACAGTCACACGTGTTAGCGACACCATTCTGAGATACTGTTCTGAGTTGGGAGCATAGCACAGCAAATCAGGAACATGGCAGCGCACACATGCAGGTGCGGTGTAACTGAACCATCAGCCAATCACAAGTCAGCATGCTTGTGGGCCAACAAAGGACACAGGGTGAAGCAGTCTCGGCTGTAGCTGAGTCGCAGGTGCTAGCGGTGAACGACCCACTGAGCCTGAGCCACCAGCAAGCATCTTGGAGCTGGGAAGGCCAGGGAAGAAAGCTGAACTAAGAGTGTCCTCAGAGGCTGTCCTTTAAATAGGCACAGAAATAGGTCACTTTGGGTTACCAGTCAGATATGTGGAACAGAGCCCATCACAAGTGTGTGTGTGTGGCTGTGGATCAGCTCCAGAGAGGCGCTGAGGGCCACTGAATGCGGGATCGATTAACGTGCAATTTTTGACTTGTCAGATTGTGCCATATAAGCAACGGGGCCTGGATCGAATCTGCCTTTTTCATTCAGTGTAAAAATTATATTAAAAATGTGTGCACTTGTGATGGACAGAATATTATTTTGTAAAAAATCTGTTTAACTTGTGTGACCTGCAGTGAGATATGCTCCTCCGTGGAAGAGACTGAAGTCAAAAAACCTGCCCCACCCAGGCCAGGTGTTCAACATGAAGACTGGACAAAAATTTTGCCGTTTTCCCTGTAGGAATGCAAAAGCCTAGTTGAATACGGCTACCTTAAATCTCTGCGTTTACTCAATGATACAACTTCTGTTAAGGACTGAAAGACGCTTTAACATGCTGTGATGTGCTGACATGACGACCTGCTGCAGAATAAAAATCCGCCCCTATTTCAGCAGCAAGTTCACATCTCGGGACGTTTGCTTTATCCACGACAAGCGTGACGTGAGCTTCGTGACGTGCCTGTGACCCCCCCGGTTCGGCTGCGATCGGTCACCGCCTGCGACATGCGTGCTGCACGTGTGGGGAAACGGAAACCGGGAGCACGAGCCACACACAGCGAGGCAGGCACGCGGGCGTCGTTCGGTTCGGACGGGCTCGCCTCTACGCCGCTTACCGTCTGCGGGCTGCTGGAAGTTCACATAGGCGTAACCCAGCGAGCGCCGGGTGATCATGTCGCGACACACTCGGATGGACAGCACCGGTCCCGCAGGGCTGAATTTCTCGTAGAGCATTGCCTCCGTGATGTCGGGGTGCAGGTCGCCCACATAAAGGGAAGCCATGGGGTAACTGGCTGCTGCGGCTGTATTCATAACTGGCAGGGGACGGCAGAGCGCGCAGCGAGCGGCCGAGCGCCGGGAGCCTCCGTGCGGTCCGGTCGCAGCTCCGGATCGGGGATGCTGCGGCGCCTCGCAGGTCCGCGGCTTTGCTTCTCTTTTAAATATTTGTTATTTTCCGTCATGAAACGTCAGGCTTGCGGTGCCCGAGGCCTTCTGTTGTTTTTAAAAAAACGAAAAAAAATATATTTCAGACCTTTTTTTTCTTTTAAGATTTTTCTGGTCTGTGTTCCAGTACTTAATTTTTATGTTGGTTTTGCGTATTTTGTGTTTTTTTATGTTTTTTTTTTTCCTTTTTTAAGTTATAAAAGAGCGGTGAGTGAGGCACTCACGTTTGTTTGTGGCTGGGAAAAGAGACTGCGTGGGACACGCGTGGGGACTTTATACCCGGCCGGAGGAAACAGTAACTCGGGTCAAACTCGGGATAAAAAAAGCAGGCGCGTGCGGCGGAAAGGGAAGGGCATGCAGCGACATCTGGGTGTGGTTACAGACACCAGTGCCTTTCAGCTGGAGAGGGGAGCTGAGCTTGGATTAGAGGCGTTTCTAGCTATTGAAAAAAATCAAGGGCTAAATTAAGTTTACCCGGGGCTTTATTTTATTTAATTTTTTTAAAAAAAGGCTGGCATCGAGGCTAAAATACTCGGGGCTTAAAATATTCGGGCTGTAGCCCCGAGTGATCGGACCTAACGACGCCTATGGTTTGAATTATTATAAGGAACTAATCAGTGCCATATTTGGTATACAAATTTTATTTCAGTTAAGGGCTAAGGCCCTTAACCCCCAGCTCCCTGGGCGCTGCGTCTGCAGAGAGCAAGTTAGGGGAGACGTAAAGAGAATCAATAAAGTATCTATCATTAATATATTTTAAAATGCTACTTTTAAATACTATCACGTTTGTCAAATTATTATAATTAATATAAATAATAAACATTCCGTTTGTGAATGTAAATCATCGATGACATCTTTGCCATCACCTGGTGCATGTCACCCGAGTATCTGTAGGTAAAGTCGGCGACATGACTGCGAAGGACAAACTTTTAACAACGTTTATAAATCCGCGGATGGTGTCCACCTGTACTGTCATCCGGAGCTGTAGGTTTTATAAGCATCCATAACTTAGCTGAAAAACTGTCACACTGTACGTCTCTTTGGATCCAGGAGTCATATAAGCAACAGCATTCATAATAGTGATATTAATGCTGTAACCACAACATTTGGATGTGGAACTCTTCCGCCCTGACGTGGCTATGTGAACATCGCTTATAGCGTTACAGTATATCCCAGAGTGCAGTGCGTCCCATGGTTTTGTCAGCTAAATCCTGTACCTTCCCAAATTCAATTACAGGCAAGGCACAACAGAACGAAGCTGATGGTGCACGTATTATCCAGCCTGGTACGTGCATGTGCAGTGTGTGTGTAGGTGCATATGACATACGCATAGGGTTTGTGCAGGCTACTCCTGCCCCTACTGCAGCAGACATATGGGTGGCAAAAGCAGGAGTGTACATGTTTGTTTCTAAGAAGGAAAAAGGATACCCCTATTTATTCAAAGTTTTGTCCATCTGAGATATAGCGCCCTCTGCTGTTGGTATTACTCCCCCCTTCCTCACCAGTAACGTTGTAGGCAATGCCATGCCAGCGTGTCTGTATATGGCACTAAAACAACACACTCGTGCTGTTTTTCATGCATAACTCAGCTTAGCACAGCAGACGAAGTACAGTCATATGGTCTGGCCACTCTGGTGTATTATTTAGGTGTATCTCTACCTTTGCCCCTTGTCTTATAAACGATCATTTTGTTATTTCATTATGTTTTAATTGATTTACATGAAAGCCCAATAGCGACTATTTACATAATTATAAAAGTGTTTTTTTTTTAATGACCGGGCCATTTTGGAAAACCACCATGTATCTTGCCAGTCCCTGCTCATGAGATCGGCCTGTCCTGCGCTGTGCTAACCTCTCCTTCGTCTGTTCTTGCTATCCCAGGTCTATTATGTACACATTTTATACGCCCCCTCTTATGTTAGTGACTGTAATTCTACCTTACAATGTTTTTAAAACACGTACTCAAGAAGTTTATTTTAGGATTAAACAGATACGATGGAGAATATTAAGAATTCTTATGCCATGGAGTCACCGTAAAGATGGGTCGTTTCCATCCTGGATTTAAAAGGCATTGGCGGGTCCAAAGGCGGGCCACCCTGGATTCAGTCCGCTGAAAAGGGACACTGGTGCTTTAAATGGCTCCCGGCCCCCGGGCGCTCGGCTGAACACCCACGTCAGCACAGCTCCTTTTGTCCAACAAGCGGGTTTCGGTCTTTAGGGCTGAGCAGGAACTGAGCGAATGTGTACCCTGTGCAGCCGAGCAGGAAGCAGCTAGACCCAGTAAGCGCCGCAAAAATGGAAACGCTATCCGAAATGAGAGCAAAGGCATCTTTGGGGACACCCGGCGATCCAGGGCACCAGTAAGTATTGATAGCTATTGAGACTGTTGGGGGGTGAGGATCTGCGGCAGGGCGGAGGGTGTCGGTGCAGCCTGCAGGGCGTCAGCGGGTCCAGCGGATGTCGGGAATGCGCTCCCCCCGGGGCAGGGTACCCGAGAGATATCGGTGGGCGTCAAAAGCGGGCGTACGTGTGACTGAGCCCTGGCTTCCTAAAGGGGGTAAATCTTGCAGCTTCCAGTGCATGCTTGACTGTTTACTGGCATACTTGTGTTTTTTCTTTAATCGTGGAAGCGACCCAAGTGGGCGTATCTGTAAGAGCCACAGGGCTGCGCTGGAAGCCCACAGGCTCGCGGGTGCCCATTGCTTCGGCGCTGCCTCCTCGGACAGTTAGGGCGCATATCACTGCCTGATAGCCACATTGCAATAAAGGACAAATATGCATATGGTGAGTTGCTTTCATCTGCAATTTGTTACCCGTGAGTATAAGTACCGCACGACAAACCAGTCTGAAGGGTCTGTTTAATTCATTACCCGATCTTACAAAACGGGCGTGTGTTGCCCACCTGCCCGTGATGCAGCCTTGGTAGCCCGCGAACGTTTTCCGTCGGGCGATTTGCAGTCGTGTCCCTCGTTGCCCGATCCGCAGAGTCGGGTGTCGCTTCTCTCTGTGTACGCACGGGATTAACTGACAGATCGCCCAGCCAATCACGACGCCGAGCATGCACGAGGCGGGGTCTCCGAGAAACACTTTTTATTGTCCTGCACAAAAGGAGATTACAGACAGGACAAAGAGGATTCACGGACACAACAAAGATGTCCCGCAGACAGTAGCAACTGTCCACGAGCTGCATATTGATCATAATGTAGCATATAACAGCATTTCTAACAGTAATAACTGAAAAATAAGACTGTTGGAGACAGCTGGCGACACTATTCATGAGACCCGGACATTTCTGAAAAATATGAAGTTGTTAATGCTATGGATTCATATTTCCTTTATATTAGTTTTATTGTTGTAACTCAATTTCTGCCATATCACTAACCTGTCTTTAAATACCTAAGAAAATTAAGAGCGGTACTCATATTTAATTTTGTGTTATCAACACAGCGGCCCGGAACTCACTGCTTTCTATGGCCCCTTCCAGTATCACACTGCTACATGCGCCATGATGTCTCATTCTCACAAAGGATGTTATTCACATTGACGGCGGCACGGTCCCAGAGGTGGTTGCCTCACACCTCTGGGATCAGGGTTCGTGTCTCCGCCCGGGTTCCATGTGTGTGGAGTTGCATGCATGCATGCATGTTCTCCCCGTGTCGTCGTGGGGTTTCCTCCGGGTTCTCCGGTTTCCCCCCACAGTCCAAAAACATGCTGAGGCTAATTGGAGTTGCCAAATTTCCGAAAGGTGTGCAAGTGTGAGTGAATGGTGTGTCTGTGCTCTGTTATGGGTTGGCGCCCCATCCTCGGTTGTTCTCTACATTGCACCCGTAGCCTCCATGATAGGCTCCAGCCCCCCCGCAACCATGAACAGGACATGGTTATAGAACATCGATGGATGGATGAATAGGATTATGAAGCATTCAACTTACATTGAAAATTTCCATATGTATGTAGGTAGTCTAAAGGAAAGCCCATAGCAGACACACATGGCTACTGACGCCCCTTTGTCTCCATTCACCCAGACAGTTCACACGAACATCTGGCACAGATATGATGGTGGAGCACCAGAGCCGCCTGCTGCAGCAGCTGGATGAGCAACGGAGACAGGAACTCTTCTGTGACTGCCATGTGTTGGTGGAGGGACAGCTGTTCAAGGCACACCGCAACGTGCTGTTTGGCTGCAGTGGCTATTTCCGAATGTTGTTGGCACGGGGTGGAGCAGAGTGCGGCAGGCCTGTCTCTGCCTCATTTGAGGCCTTTAGTGCTGACACCTTCTCTGTCATCCTGGACTTTGTCTACTCAGGCCGGCTGGACCTCACCAGTGTCAATGTCATTGAGGTGATGTCAGCCGCCAGCTACTTGCAGATGAATGATGTCATTGGCTTCTGCAAGGGCTTCATCAGGTCTTCCCTGGATATCAGCGCCAAAGAGACTGCAGATCAGGGCCTCAGCCTACAAGAAGAAAGCAGCACCCCCCAGGGGGTAGATCATGCCCCCATTCCCCAGGTGGAGCTATGTGCTGACTCCAAGCCGGAGGTCTCAAGCGTGAGCCAGGGCGTGGGTGTGCCTCCCCCAAGAGGACGGCGAAGGGTTCCGCCTTCCCCGCCCATCAAAGTTGAGCAGATGACAGAATCCACAGCGCATCGTGTTGCCAGGGGGTCGGGTAGGCGGCGGGCTTGGAGCAACCTACCTGTGGGGGAGACCACATCCATAGTGGACCAACAGGGGTCACCCTCCAGCAAAGCGCAGAAGGCCGACGAGCTCTATGCCACTTTACCCACAATTGTCGGGGTTGTTGGCGTTTTCAACAAAGGTGACCAAGACAATGACGCAGATTAAGGTGGTGAAGGGTGGGTGTTTAGAGGTTAATTAGGTAGTGGCTGTGGGGATTGCTACATCGCCATCACATTACTGGTGTAATTGTTAATTAGACACTAGGCGTGGGGATTGTCACATCACCACACATTGGTGGTGTAATTGCTAATAAGACACTAGGCGTGGGGATTGTCACATCACCATCACATTACTGGTGTAATGGTTAATTAGACACTAGGCGTGGGGATTGTCACATCACCATCACATTACTGGTGTGATTGTTAATTAGACACTAGGCGTGGGGATTGTCACATCACCATCACATTACTGGTGTAATGGTTAATTAGACACTAGGCGTGGGGATTGTCACATCACCATCACATTACTGGTGTGATTGTTAATTAGACACTAGGCG
>JAAGVU020000010.1:76224-89999 GCA_011763525.2 Mormyrus iriodes | reverse complement strand
TGGTGTAATTGCTAATTAGACACTAGGCGTGGGGATTGTCACATCACCACACATTGCTGGTGTAATGGTTAATTAGATACTAGGCGTGGGGATTGTCACATCACCACACATTACTGGTGTAATTGTTAATTAGACACTAGGCGTGGGGATTGTCACATCACCATACATTGCTGGTGTAATTGCTAATAAGACACTAGGCGTGGGGATTGTCACATCATCACACATTACAGGTGTAATGGTTAATTAGACACTAGGCGTGGGGATTGTCACATCACCACACATTGCTGGTGTAATGGTTAATTAGACACTGGGTGTGGGGATTGTCACATCACCATCACATTACTGGTGTAATTGCTAATTAGACACTAGGCGTGGGGATTGTCACATCACCACACATTGCTGGTGTAATGGTTAATTAGACACTAGGCGTGGGGATTGTCACATTACTGATGTAATGGTGGAGTAGGCGCTTGATCAGGGTTAGGGGTCTCTTGGGTTACTTGTCCTGTCTGAGTTTCCAGTCTCTCTGACCAGACTCCAGCCCTTCAATGCGCTTCAAGTGTCCCTTCTGCACGCACACGGTGAAGCGGAAGGCAGATCTGAAGCGTCACCTGCGCTGCCACACGGGTGAGCGTCCGTATCCTTGCGAGGCCTGCAGCAAGCGCTTCACCCGCCTGGAGCACCTGCGCAGCCATTTCGAGACGGTGAGAGCCACCACTGGCCATCGGCCAGCCCTCTGCTTCTCTGAACCAATGGCATGGCACAGAGGCCAGGGTGATGCAGCGTGTGAATGTCACTGGGTGTCAGTTTAAGTGTTCAGGCCTCTGTATGAGAGTGTGTGTGTTTAAATGATATGCCCGTGCTCTTTGCCTCATTCATGGCAGATCCACCAGGCTAGGAAGCTGGTGTGCCGGAAATGCAAACGCCATGTGACGGAGCTGAGTGGGCGGGTCGTGTGCGAGGGGACGCGGCGATACAGGCTATGCAACGAGTGCCTCCAGGAGAGTGGCTGCGAGGGCCTCCTGACTGACACAGCCAGTAGCGAGTCGGCACTTCTCATGGGCATGGGTGGGGAAGATGAGGATGACAAGGAGAAAGACTGGCTGATGACAGACGAGGATGACCTGGCAGTGGATTCCGGAACTGACCTCATCATTCAGGAAGTGGATGACAGTGACGAGGAGCAGGAGCTTCAGAATTAAACACAAACTGTCTTTACCTAGAGCGCCCCCTGCAGATAATCAAACACCGTAAATTAACTGCAAAGTGTAAACATGTTAAACAATGATTTGAAAATCCTTTTATCTTTGTTTCCAACCGGGTTTGTAACTGTTTTACTTGTACACAATTTCAAAGCTTTTGAACTTACTAGATTATAAAGCAGAACATTTAATCATTCAAATAGATGCTCTTCTTACCTGAGTTACTTAAGTAACACAATTGTACCAGGGACAGTACCTGGCCTTCTGGGGATGCTCTGCCTTTCCATGCTGCATTTCAGGTGATCTCCTACCCTAAAAGCCCTGCATTGTTCAGAATGAAGACAGCAGAAAGAAACCTTTTCCTTGCTGTGAAAGGCAGCAACAGGATACAGAAATTACACTCCATTGCTGCCATCAGTCTGATAGGAAGCAGCCGACTGAATCCTTTTATTTATTACTGTATAGAAAACTGTTCTAGAGAAAAACAGGTATGGAAGATTGCTGGATGTTTCTAAATTCTGTAAGTTCTGCTTGTATTTATTTTACTATGCGATGCTAAGTTTTATTAATGGACTTTATTAATGGCCCAATTTATATTTGATTGTATGTAAATATTACCACTTTCTTCTTTGGGGTATTAATGTTGTTTTATTGTTATTGATATTTAACTTTTTGTATTCATTTTCTATGCAATAAATATATTTTTATACGCGTTATTTCTTGGTTCAGCAGTGTGAAATCAGCCATTATTTGAAACCAGCAATGCATTATGCATATAACAGACCGTAAATCGGGAGAGAATAACGTGGGAGAACGGGCACCGCTGGAAAGGCGTACTTTCAGTAGTTCACTATTCAGTGTACCAGTACCCAATTCTTTTATTCACAGCTCAGTTCTGGTACTGGCTTTGCAGAGATTAAGTGCATTTAGTAAAATGGACTCCTTCAGGGTAACGGCAACGATGTGCTGAAGGTTTAAGGAGGCTCCAATATCTTCATATCTTCCCTCCTCACACAGGCTGGAATGAAGAGTTGGCTGAAGTAGCTGCTTTTCCAGCAGGGGCAGTGCCCCTGCCCCATGTGTCTCTGACTTTTACAGTGAACCAAGCAGAATGTCAAACTCGGGCAAATCACAGGTATCGTGAAGCCTGCTGCATGTTCCTCAAACAGAATGTGCTCTGACATATGACATGGGGGGCTGATTCTTTAAAAATCCCTTCAAGCAAGTTTAGGCACTTAACACATTTTGTTTTTCAACATTTATAATTTTACAAGTCACAGAACATCAACGTCCCACAGAATGATCACATAAAGTATTGGTAATTGTATTTAATCTTATGTTAAATAAATTATTTAATCAACCAATTACAAATTTTAAAACTTATCAAATTTTAACTCATAAAATAACATCTTACTAAAATTTGACATCCACATGTAAGGTACAATAATGTCTGCAATGGGTTGGCACCCCATCCTGGGTAATTCCCTGCCTTGCGACCATAGAATTGGCTCCCTGGGAACCTGCATAGGGCAGGCAGGCATAGAACATGGTTGGATGGGATGGAACTGCAATACTGAGAAGGAATTAATGCATTAAGTAAGAATGTATTATTACATTACTTCTGCCCCCAAAGGTAAAGTGTTGCAATGGTTTGCATTTAGCTTTATAAGGTTTATGTGCTGTCATGCTATATATATGTTATATGATATGTTAAAATACCCACAACTGTGTCATTACTCTTATACATTATCGAGCAGGAACAGTGTCTGATTAAGGCACACAAAAAATGCTGTGCAGCTGCTGGGTAAATACTAGACCAACACAACGCTGGGTTCTCTTAACCCAGCGAAATGGGTTGTCCATTTCACCCAGGCAATTGGGTTACTGATTTAACCAAATTGCTGGGTTATTTTAACAAGACTGTTAAGTTAAATTTACATAATGGTTGTTTCTCATATCTTTGGCTTCTTCTCATCCCTGATTAGTCATTAGCCATAGCATTATTTGTTTATGGTGAATCATCAATAAATTTTTTCTAGATCACTATCAAATTCAGTGTTTTGTCTGTATGTATCTGTACCTATAATGGATATTCTGGCCTGTGATAAAATACCGTAATGATTAGACCAAATGTGCAAAAAAATACATTTTCATTGTACCATTTTTAAAAATTGGGCAATATAAATATGAACAAAACAGTATATTAAAGACATTGATATAAAATAGAACATTGATATAAAATGGAAATTTATATTAGTAGCATTGAAATTTATTAATTTATTACTAATAATGTAGTAATTTATTAATTATTCGCTGATGCCTGGTTGATGCTGCAGGCCTGTAAAGATGCATGGAGGAACTTCACCGATGGGGAGACAGTTCCCTCCATCTCATAAATGGCGTGCTGGATCAGCTCCCAGGCAGGACTGCACTCCTTTGGGTAATTGATGTCAAAAGATATAAAATGTCTTGAAGCAGACATCAACTGCCCCAAGGAGTGTGTGCTGCTCCAAGGCGGGGCACCAAAACAAAAGCATGGGGGCATGTGTCCCCATCACCCAGCATTCATATGTGGGGGTGTGCCTTTGCAGTCTGGGCTGCCTGCAGGAATTCCACCAACTCTGTTCTAATCTGTAATAGAAGAGGGAGGGAAGAAAACAAAGGGTAAATAAAAGGGAGTAAAATATTAGGGTAAGAAAAAATCAAAGATTAAGAGAAACCAAAAAGGGGTTAATGTGCAGTAAAACTGTTACTTACTGGCTTAATGTCAATGGAAGCCTGTCCGGCCTCCTCACCACTGTGCCGCGCCGTTATTTCCCCCTCTCGTGTACACTGGGGGTGGGAGAAATTATGTTTTAGTCCTGTCTATCCATCTAGGTTATTCTGCTGGGAGTTCCTTAGTTTCGGAGGTATCGGCCGTGTCCGTCTTCTCTCCAAAACGCAGCATGTCTCTTTACAGAAATCATAACCCGGTTACTCAAGAAGACTTTCCATAGACTTATTGAGCAGTTTCATGTAGGAACTATTACATTCTGCCAAACTACATACACCAATGCTATCACTGTGCACGCCGCCACAAGCACGGGCACCCGGCGCTGTCTTCTGCCGGTCAGTAATATCCATCCATCCATCTTCCGAACCCCTTTGTCCCATACAGAGTCGCGGGGGTCCGCAGCCTGTACCGGGGGTTAGGGGCGCGGGAGTAGCGTGGGTCTAACGCGGGACCGGGACGGGAGTGAAAAGCTACCCCCGTGTCATCCTCTAGTCAGTAACCGAATCATGATTTCTGGTAAGAGACATTGCGGTTATATTTTTTAAATGTGCCATTTCGGCGTGTTAATCGAAACAGAAAGAACCACGTCCAGTCACTTGTTTCCGAGAGAAGCCCGACATCTCCGATTCTAACCTCGACAGACAGCATTAAGCCCCTGTAAAACACCTTTCCCCCGTTTTGGGGTGACCTGCCCGATCAGTGATCAGTGTTTCGACTGAAGTTCACGGTTTGACCAGTCAGAATAAGAATACTTCTTTCGTAAACGTGTTACTTAGCCCAAACAGACAACTAGCTTACAGTTAATATTAATAAGTAGCCAAACTTAAGGTTAACCAGCTAACAACTGCGATGTCCTGCTTTAGCGTAACAAGACTAAATAAATCCATTAGACCCCTGTCACTTTGTTAGCTAAAATAATATTTCAACGCATTCAGTTAATTGAAATTGATTTATTTACGGAAACAAACGGTCACGCCGACGGGGTTGACGGTGAGGCGTGACGCCGGGGGAAAGGACGCAGCGGCTACCGGGACCCGGAAACCCCGTGTGCGACCTTTATCGTCCAACGGGAGAGGGCCACACGGGCTACGCCAAACAATCACAATGACCGACAAGGATACACAGGACCTGGGTACTTTTATACAGAGGAACACTGAGGAGTAAACGAGGGGCACCTGTGGGTGATTAACAAGGGCAAAAACACGAGGTAACGATCAACAAGCAGCAGGCGTGGCTGCTAATCAGCCCCGCCTGTGGGGAACACCGGGGAAACACCAGCAGGGAAGGGCTGGACATGACACAAACCTTTATCACTTTTTACTACGGAACCTGCCCCTTTGTCAGTGCGCTCAGTGTTCAGCTTCCAGCAAGGAGTCAAAAACGGACCATTTTCTATCATTAACAACCCAGCGGCTGTGCGACAGTCACCCGGGTTGGGCGACAGTAACCCAGCGGCTGTGCATCTCTTTTGTCACAGACACTAACCCAAACAATAACCCAGCAGCCGGGTTACGCTAAAATGCCCAATAAGAGTTAAAATAACCCAATAAAATTTGTTTTACAAATGCGAAATGCGACAAATCACGTCTTCAACTCAGGTCTGCATTGAAGAGTTTATTTAGCAATGAGGACTGAGGAATCATACAATATACGTGCTCATATAGTATCATTCGAAATACAGTGGAATTCTGTAATTGCGGTTTTAGTTGACCGAAAGTATGTAATATATTAAATACATGTGTTTGCTCTGTGTCTGAAAGAAACTTACGTATTCTATTTTTGAGTTGTAAAAGTTCTAAAAAGCCACATGACAAATTATTTATGTTTATATGATTACCCTGGCATGACATTACCACAATATATACATTACAAATTAATAGTTATAAAATGAGCGCACAAAAGATTGAATGACTAGCGCCGTAACTGCATTTGTGTGTGGTGTTATGGAATGCCACTGGGCACTTTGCACGCAAACAATTCATGTGCTGCCCGTGAAAATAATTATGCTGGTATGGGCACACAAAAGACTGCAAATTATTCTGCTCAGGCATTATGAGTGAAAAAGAATGTCTGATATAATACATGCGTACATATTACGTATGCTGTATTTTAATTAAATTAATGAGGTAAACATTGTACAACAATATAAGCCTACAGCATGAAAAACGTCATATATAGATTCTTACAAATACGGATCACACAAAGTAAAGTATAACCTTTAGAAAAACAACAAATAAAGATACACACACACATATAACAAAATAACTAAGGGGTGTCTTCTAATGATTCCCAGTCATTTCTTTGCCGTTTTCTTTTCCATAAATTCCAGTTATTTGTCATACACTGTTAGTTCTTATATGAAGACCGCCAATAAAGGTTGTGTCTTAATGCTTTTACATTTATGAATTTAAAAAATCCCTAAAATAAATAAAGTATTTCACAGAAACTCAATTTTCTTATCCACCACTACGGTCCCAAACGTACGTACGCCGTTCCCGCGCCAGGCACCGGCTCGGCCGCGGTGCTTTCCCGTTTCCACTGACCTCCGCTAACAATAACTTGCAGTAAGTTGCAGACGCTTTGTTTGCGGATTGGTTATACAAACAGCCTGCCTCTGAAAAAAAGTTACGCACTCAGAAAACAACGAAAAAGAGTAATAATGATGGATGTGCAGACAAAAGAAGCGAACCAAGGCTTACCTGCGATCTGCGGCGCGTAACGCGAAGCACTGCAGTTCGGTATCTAGCACTTAGGATCAATCGTTAATTGGCGAATGTTTCTTGAATACATTCCTAACTAAAGTAGTTCGTAATCTTGCTCGTAAATTCACGAGTGCTCCGACCCACTCGTTATTTTCTGTGTCGTCCTTTCTTTGAACTTTTGCCCGCTGTCCTGTCACAGGCACAGAGATCGCCCAAAATAGACAACAAAAACGCACTGACGCTGTTTTTGGACAACGTAATAATGCTCCATTGAATAGGACTTTGAGGGTCGACATAAACCAAATGCATATTGTTAGAATGGGCTAAAACAATTACACGATTTTTATCGTACAATCATGCAAATATAAGGTTCACTTCACTCACTCGTATATGTATAAGGTCAATATATACATCTACCATCTTGGAAGCAAATCTGCTATGTAATTATTTATGTTTTGCTAGATTAAATGCCATTCATGTATTGTGTGATTGCATTGAACTGCAGTTAATTGAAATGAATAAAATTCTTCTTACTGACATTCCAATTCAACATCTCACAGGGTGTTGCCAATTCAATTTAGATTCCAGTTCATGAATGGAATGGGGCACAATTCATAAATTCTGAACAACCCTGGTACATAATGAGCTTACAAATCTTACTATGTGTTCAGTCACATCTTTTGCATTGGGAAGGTGAATCATTCCTCACCATCCAGCAAGCCAGGCTGCCTGTCTAAATGCTGTTTTGTAGGTGGACATGAACCCCTTGCTCCATATCAGTGATGAACAGTTCATAGAGAAATACAGGCTGGCCTGGGGTGACACAATAATGCCGCCGGTGGATTCCTGCAGCTCCACAGATACACATGGCCTCAGCAAGGCTGCTGTGTCCTGCATCTGTACATTGATCACATTTCTGCTGCATCGTGCACACGGCTACATACAATGTCCAGTAGGAGGGGATGCCTTACATGGCACTAAAATTGGTTTGCATGCCATTGCAGGCATTTTAGGTGCAGTGGATGGAATGCTCAACCTTATTCATACTCACAGTCTCTTGGATCCCATCTGCACCTGCTGAAAAGGGTTCTTGGCACTAGGCCTAAATGTCCAGGTGATATGCAGTCATGAAGGACATTTTACAGACATTGTTGCCAAGTGGCTTGGGAGTACGCATGATGTTATCTGGTCCAGCATTGGTATGTGTCAGATGGCAAAGGTTGGTGTGTTTGCTGGTGGCTGGTTATTGGGAGACAGCAGGTATCCTCTTAGTGAATACCTGCTGATTCCAGAGTTGAATCCCCAAAGTGGGTATTGCACTCATCAAACTGTTTGCACTGCCTCCAGTCTCCCCTACTTGGCTAATTGCCCTTTTTATTTCCCCTACCCCCCCCGGGCTGTGCTGCCTGGGGACCCCAAATTATCAAGATATTCTGCCTACCCTGCTGCCTGTGATGTCTCCACTACCTGTGACGTCTTTCCAGCCTGCTCACCCTTCTGCCTGTGACGTCTCCACTACCTGTGACGTCTTTCCAGCCGGCTCACCCTTCTGCCTGTGACGTCTCTCCTGTTTGCCCTGCTGCTGTATCACTGTTCATCTTGCCATCTGAAGAAGCACCAGCACCTGCCTGCCTCCTGCTTAAATGTTAAAATTGGGACAGTATAACTGGGACTCAGTTGACCTCCTCTGCCGGCCCCTGGAGGATGGGCTCCCCAATTGAGTCTAATTCCTCCCAAGGTTTCTTCCTTCTGGGGAGTTTTTCCTTGTCACTGTCACCTCTGGCTTGCTCATTTCTTGAGATGCCATGGACTCGGTGCCTGAAGGTCCCCCTGCAGACCTGGTTGGCTGGGTGGGATTCATGCACGTAAAACATGGCATGGACAATTACAGTTGAAATGCATTTCAGTAGCTGTAACGGGTTATCCTCGTTTGTTTTGTCACCCATTTTCAATGTAAGTAAAAAAAAATTTCTTTAATTTTAACTAACCTTATCTAAGGAACACAGCGATGCTGCAATCCACACCGACTATGCAGCGCGTGTGTATAGTCCCGGAATGAAATTCGCTTTTTCCGGGACTAAAGACCATAATCCGCGGTGGTCCCGGAAAATCCTGCTCTGGTGGCAGCCCTAGTGTGAAGAGGAGCCGGCCTGAGGCACTGGCACGGAGAAGACGTCAGCTTGAAGAAAACCTCCATCACAGCAACACGAATTCTTCAAAAACCGAAGCAGGAACAAACATCAAATTCATGGTGAAGCTTGGGTAATTGAATTGCGAAATTGTTGACGCTTTAGGAAACGTTTCTGCGGACAGGGGCCCCAGGCATCCACCTTACAGTCCAGATTTGGCTCCTTCCTACTTATTTTTGCCGTCTAATAATGTTAAATAAAAATCTTAGGAGAGCACCGATTTTTCCTCTGTTGTTGATGTAAAAAATTGACATGGTTAAAGTCCCAGGACCCTCAGTTCTTTTGAGATGGACTAACTTGCTGGTATCGTCGCTTACAAAAGTGTCTTGAATTTGATGGAGCCCTTGTTGAGAAATAAAGTTGTTGTTATCGCTCACTGTTATTTTTTAGTGCCACTGACGTTTCAAAGTGCCCTCGTATATAGAAAATACATAATCAAAACGTATTCTTAACTCGCCCGCCCCCGGGGTCTGAGCCCGAAACGCCCCCGGCTCCCTGGGGGACGCCTGCGCCGGGCGGCGGGGGCATGGCCCTGGGTGATAGCGGCTACAGCGTTCGGTGTGCACCATGACTGTGTGCAGGAGGCAGCAAAGCCCCCCTGTGCTGTCTATCTTCCCTGCTAGCTACCCCCCCGGCGCCGCCCAGTCCTGCCCGCACGCCCAGCCGGGCGCACCTGCACCTGAATCCGTCATGCAATATAAGCGGATCTGTATGCACGTCTGTCGCCATCGTTCTACGTGAAGAAGAAAATTGCAACGAGATTTTTACAGCTGGCTGAGGACTTTAATTTGGTGGAAGACCTCTAACTGTTTTTATTATTCTTATATTGTTTTGTCTTCTCATTGTGCTCGGATATTGTTGATGATATGGGTATTATCTGACCTCAGGAGGAATCCGGCATGTGTCTTTGTGTTTGTATAATTATAATTAGCATTAATTTAAAACATGTTATAGCCAGATGCTAATGCTCAGTAGTCGTTCCCGCCGCCTGACTGGCTGTGATACTCCGTGCTCAGCGTGTTTATTGGCTGCCGTCTGCCCTCCGCCCAGCTGACACGCCCATAGTGGCACGTTCCCGCCGCATGATTGGCTGTGGTTCTCTGCGCTCAGCGCGTTTATTGGCTGACGCTCGCCCTCCCCGAGCAGCCGCCAGCATGGTAGCTCGCTGTCACTTCCGGTTCGCGGCTGAAAGTGATGGCGGCGTTGATGATGCAGTGGTCCCGGGGTGTTCGCCGCGGCCCGAGTTTCAGGGCGCGATCGTGGGCTTTTGGCAGCTTGGCCGCGGCAGAGAGTGTGAGTGCCCACGGGGTACACGTCCGAGCCGCTGATGTCCGGTCAATGCTCGCTTTCGAAGGCCACGTATTCCCACATGGTGTGTTAGTTACTCGGTTCTAATGCAGCTTAAACGGTGATCTGGTCGATTATTTGCGTTGGACCATACATTCTTGATTTTACCTGAAGTGGAGAGGGGTTTAGACGTGTGCTTAATAAGGAGCGGACATACAGTTTTCTTGTGCTTGTCGAACGAAAATGTTCATTTGTGAATGCAGTAAAACATACTTACAGTACCGGTCCTACCCGATGCGGCACCCTCAGCGAGCATCTCCACTACCTTCCCCCGCCCCGTCCGAGGCAAAGTATTATTGGCCCCCTAGGCGGTCGCCTATAGGATTGGCCGCCCATGCATAATAAAGTAGAGATTAACAGTAAAATCAGATATTGTCCAATTCGGGTCTGTGTCGGGGACCTGGCCGTCTCATTTGTCCCTCTTACCAGCTTCAGGCTGCTGCAGGCAGCTGTGATCGGCGCGCACTGCACATTCGTGCTGTTCAAGTAAATGTGGAGCCAGCTCTTTATTTTCCAGCCGTTTTTGAGAATATCAGCACATCGATATCTGGAACACCTGCACGGCCTGTAGCCGCTGGGATCAGGTGTAGGGATGAGTCTGCACTGTCCAATGTAAAGTCTTTTGCTGTATGGAAATATTTTGGATTTCACAGAGAGAAAATTGAGCAAGTAATTTGTCAGCAATGCTTTGTGTCTGTTGGCACAAGATGTGTTACAAATTGTAACAATATCAGCAGCATGAGCAGATTCTAATTAAACATCTACGTTTAAGTTGTTATGGTTGTCATTAAAAATGTTCTTAATGTATGTTCTGTGAAATTAGTTCTTAATAAAATTTTAAATAATAGCGAAAGATTTGTGCAGCAATGAGTGATGTCTCATTTTTTATACCAATAAATAAGGGGAGTAGCCTATAAGCCAGAAAAGTATTATTAGGATGGTGTTATTAATAATAAAGGATTGCCAAGGCACAGGCTATTAAATTTTGTATGCTACTGCACTTGAGTTATCGCTTGTGGTTAATTTAATTTCAGTTTATTTTTTTCAAGCTGCTGTCTGTTGTTTCACATTATCCTTTGGCAGCAATGAGAAATATCAAATTATGCATGGAAAGAAATTAATATTTTGATCAATACTCCATACATGCATGCCATGTGTATGGTCTGGGTGCTGTGGTGGTGGGGTTACTTGAATATTATTCAAATAATGAATGGCAAAATTTGACTAGTAATTCTGCCCAAAATACCCATCCTAAATCAGGAGCGAACTTCACCTGTCTGTGTCTTTGTCTTCCCCCTGCAGGTGGGAGTGCCAACTGTGAAGGCTCTACCTGAACGAGTTAAGATCGTGGAGGTTGGGCCCAGAGATGGCCTGCAGAATGAGAAAGTGAGAGGCAGTGTGCAACGGGCCAGACTTCCTTGGCAGTGCCACTTACCATTCGGCCCTCCACGGGGCCCGGCTAATGACTGCTAGGGCTGGGTATCTCCACTGATTTTCTGAATCAGTTCAATTCCTATTCCATTTGATTTGATTCAGTATTGATCATGACACCCAAAAGTTATTAATCTGTATAAATTCGGCTTATCCTGATGTTTGCTAGCTTAGCTTAGCGGCGCTGACACATGGGACAGTGGTGGCCTAATGGTTAGGGACGCCTGCTTGTAATCGGAAGGTTGCTGCTTCAAATCCCCAACCAGCAAGGTATCGGTGAGGTACCCTGCACAAGGTACCGCTGTCCTGGTTATTCCCTTAGAGCCGATCAGGAGATGCTTGTGTAAAATTCCAAAGTCAGTCTTTTATTGTATCCAGTAGATTATATCTCAGACCGGACCCCCTGCAGGGCTGCGTCCCATGCTGAATTACACTGATTTTTATACACTTTTCATATCTCTTATCAAGATATTCTTCACGGGGGGTCGTCCCATACATCATTTTTCTGGACCATGATGGTCCCCCATCTGGGGCTTAGAGTCCTCACCTCTGTGTGTCTTACCATTATTCCCTGTCTTCTTTGGGGTCGCCATTTGATGGTGCTGTCGATCTCTTCCTTCCAGAAGCACAATCATAGCAAAATGGCCTCCACAACGTTTCATATTCTCATGGCAGAGGGCCCAGAGTCGGCCAAGGGCACCGTGATAAAGGTCCAGGCAAGACGCCCAGGTGTGCCATGGGAACCCAGTTAATATAATATACAGTTTTTTTTTAATCTGTTTTTGTCACCAGATCTGGCTACTCAAGTCTAACAGGGTTAAAGTTTCACCCATCCAAGGAAAAAGGTCACAGACCATAAAAGGCATATATGTAAAAATCGATCTCTGGATTTTATGAATTGATTTGAATCAGGAAATTGATTTTTTTTAACCCAGCCCTAAATACTACATAGCTGTACCGTCTCTCGGTTCGTGGCTCCCTCGCGCCCCATGACCAGGGGGGGCTGGCAGCTCCCTTGCGCCCCGTGACCGGGGGGCTGGCGGCTCCCTCGCGCCCCATGACCGGGGGGGTGGCGGCTCCTTTGTGCCCCATGACCATTGACTGACAGCTCCCTCACGCCCTGTGACCAGGGGGGCTGGCGGTTCCGTCACTCCCCGTGACCGTGGGCTAACGGCTCCCTTGCCCCCCGTGACCGTGCTTCTCCTGTGTTTGTCTCTCACAGACTGTAGTTCCTGCTGAGGTGAAAATCCAGCTTATCAACATGCTGTCAGAAGCTGGACTTCCTGTCATCGAAGCCACAAGTTTTGTCTCCCCGAAATGGGTCCCACAGGTGGGTGCTGGAGGGGGCGTTTGATTCCCTTAGTGACTGTGCTGTTGCTGTGCTGGTCCTGAGTAATCAGAATCAGTTTTATTGTCCACCCTTCATTAAGTGTTAGTGTTTATCCTAAATTTAGCCAGTGGACCTGTTGTTATTTCTGAGTGACAGATGGCAGACCAGGCAGAGGTAATGCGGGGAATCCGACGACGGCCGGGAGTCCTCTACCCTGTGCTCACACCAAACCTGCAGGGATTCCAGGCAGCGGTGAGCCCCCTGCCTCAGGACTGTCCACGACAGCCTTTGCCTAGTCAAAGCCGCTATATTGGCCTCTTACCCACTAATCACAGGCTCCTGCCGGCACAGCAACCCTGTGCTGTTAATGGTTTGCGCACCTGGCTGTGTCAGCTGCCTTTCTAAGCTCTACTGATCACCACAGTGCCTTTTCCCTTGTACGGTCTTTCAGCTTGAGAGTAGAACCAGATTGGTGTTACTTTTATGTAGGACCTGATTCCTGCTCTCAGTATCATTATGCAGTAGTATTATGTATGGCACCTTGTTTAGGGTGGCACTCCAGCCGTGTGCTCTCTGTTGCCCCCGCAGTGCTGACCAAGCAGTTATACCGCTTATGGAACGATGGATGGATGGAGCATTTCTATGAATGTACACCTGTTATTGCTTCAGGGTGACTCTGCATTTGGCCCCCATCTTGCACATAGACCGTTATGATTTACTCTAGGAGCAGTAAAACGTGTAGTTTATGCAGATGTGATGATAATTCTCTGTCCTTGGAGCCCTGGGTGGGGGGGTCCTCTA
>JAAGVU020000010.1:63103-76124 GCA_011763525.2 Mormyrus iriodes | reverse complement strand
GAGCAGTAAAACGTGTAGTTTATGCAGATGTGATGATAATTCTCTGTCCTTGGAGCCCTGGGTGGGGGGGTCCTCTATATACCGGTCATCCCTTTGGCCCTCCATTTACCTCCAGCTGAATGCTGGTGCTGGGGAGGTGGCTGTTTTTGGAGCAGCATCTGAGCTCTTCAGCAAGAAGAACATCAACTGCTCCGTGGAAGAGAGCCTGCAGCGCTTCGAAGAGGTCGTCAGAGCAGCAAAAGCAGCCAGTGTGACAGTGCGAGGGTAAGGAAGCAGGGCCCCCACGGGGCCCCTGGCGGGGCAGGGCTGGATGAACCCAGAGGCCATCCTATGCCACAGCTCATGGCCCCAGCAAACATCAGGGGCTCCACCTCGGCAATAATGCAACTGTTCAGCTTATTAAATCTGGCCGATTGATTCGCGAGCAGCCCACCCTGCTCAGCAAGCTGTATGCCAGAGCTCTGCCCACTGATCAGCGCATCACGGACTTGGTTTTCAATTTTTGCGCAAAAATATGCTGAAGTGGCTCACTGGGAGAGCCTTGTTAGCCTAGGGGCCCCAAAGAGATGAATCTGCCCCTACTCATGAGGACTGACTTTCTATTGGCTGTCTCCTTGTGTTACAGCTATGTATCCTGTGTCCTTGGATGCCCGTATGAAGGACAGGTGTCTCCAGATAAAGTGGCTCAGGTGAATCCATGATCAATGGTGCTTTTTTTCCAGAATATAAGCATCTCTTGCTTTGTAAGCCGTGTCGCAGTCTTTCAGTGTGCAGGAACTAAGGCCATGAAGTGTAGAGGAAGATGAAGAAAAATCTGATATAGAATGAGTGGGGAACGTGAGACCCCACTCTGCTGGTGTGTGACTTGTGAGTGCCCTCTGCAGGTAGCTAAACGCCTGTACAGCATGGGCTGTTATGAGGTGTCCCTGGGTGACACCATCGGGGTGGGAACTCCAGGTAGCATGCGGGCGATGCTGAGTGCTGTGAGCACCCAGGTGCCGCTGGGTGCGCTGGCTGTGCACTGCCATGACACGTACGGCCAGGCGCTGGCCAACATCCTCACCGCCTTGCAGGTGAGACCCTTCGCACACGTCCGCATGTGTCTAGTTTCATGTTTGTTTGTCACAGGCGCAAATGTGCAACATGCATGAGTGTGGAGAAATGACTGTGTTTTAAAAAGGACCCGATAAGATAAAATGACAAAATAATAAAATGTATAAATTAAAATTAATATTAAATGCATTTGTATCAGTCAGAAAGATGTAAAATGAGAGATGCCCAGAATAGTGCAAGTGACATGTTAGCCTTTAAATGGCATCCTCCCCAAATATGCAGACAGCCTGAGGAATAAACTGCACCTGCATGACTGTGCATCTCGCTGGCCTTCTGCTCCAGATGGGGGTGAGCGTAGTGGACTCCTCTGTGGCCGGTCTGGGAGGATGTCCGTATGCCCAGGGGGCTTCTGGGAACGTGGCCACTGAAGATGTGGTGTACATGCTGCATGGCCTGGGAATCCACACTGTAAGCTGGCTCACACACACACACACACACACACACGCGCACGCGCACACACACACACAGACAGGCACACACACACACAGACAGGCACACACACACACACACACGCGCACACACACACACAGACACACACACACGCACACACAGACACACACAGTCCAAGTATTTATGTTTTTTTGGAACTCACCATTCATTTATGTGGGCATAACCCTAATCCTAACTATGGACTTGTTCACACCTGGCATTAACATGTGTTCTGGGTGATCCGATCACAAGTGGACAGCACTAAATACATGTGTTCCAGGCCGCGTGTAATCGCGAATGTGTCCCGGGCCGCGTGTGATCGCGAATGTGTCCCGGGCCGCGTGTGGCCACATTCTTACAGCGGTGTGCCTGCTGAGCTGACGCTGTCGTGAGAGTGGAAATGCGAAAGTTAGGCACGCATATGCATATGTATACAGTCATTTGCGAGTTTACCAGGTACATGCAGTGGAGACACGCGTTAATGCCAGATGTGAACAGGGCCTTTGACAATCCCAACCAGCCCTAACCATAACCATAAGTAACCAAACAAAATACAAGACTTTTGGTATTTTTAGTTTTTTGATTGCAGTCACAGACTTTTATAAAATCGAGGTTTATATTCTGGGGATCTGAAAACTGTCTCCACAAGCTAAAAAGAAAAAGGACATTTGGTCCCCACCATGTAAATACAAACCCACGCGGTCTCTCACACACACTCCCTTCTGTCAAGCTGTGTTGCTTTGTCACCCATTCATTCATCCATCCATCCATCCATCCATTATACCTTCATGCTATTGATCTATAGGTCTTTTTAGACCTATAAAAGTCTTTTTAATTTCATATAATTCCATTTGATTAATAAAAAAAACCAAGCATTCTCCAGTTAAATATTAAATTCAAGAATTCTTTCCTGCAGTTCCTTTGTCTCCTTCATTCCCTCCTCACATTCTCTCTCCTTTGTCCATTCCCTCCTCACATTCTCTCTCTTTTCTCCATTCTCTCCTCACATTCTGTCTCCTTTCTCCATTCTCTCCCTCTCAGGGTGTTGACCTCACCAAGCTTATGGACGCTGGAGCCTTCATCTGCCGCTCACTCAACCGCAGGACCAACTCCAAGGTGGCTCAGGCCTCCTGCAAACTCTAATCCTGCCCATCCATGGGCATCACAACCTTCTGCCCTATAGATATTCTGTATAGAAGGGGAATATATGCATCAACATTTGAAGACATCAGATTTATATGAGAACCTATCAAGGCCTGCATAAATATGGAGATCAGATTTCAGGAAATGCCATGATTTTTGTGGTGGTCTTCTCAAATTGTCCAACATTCAATTCCAGATTTGAATATATTTTGTAGGTCATTTTATTGGGAAACACTAAATGTCATGCATTTATCTTTACGCTTGTGAGTAGATGTTGCCGTTTCTGCCATAAACATCTTTTGGGTAATCTGGTGCTTCAGTAATGAGTAACTATAGGCCCACATCTTTTTTTTAGGAAAGATCATTGAAAAGGTTGTTTTTCAGCAAATTAGTTTGTTCAGGGTACAAAACAATTTCTGTAATGCTTTTCAGTCTGGATTTCAAACACACAGCACTGAGACTGTAATTTAAAACCTTAATTAACATCTGAACAGTGATGAATCAAACATCTCAGTTTTGGTATTACTGGATCTCAGTGATGCATTCAACACTGTTGACCATAAGGTAGTGCTAGACAAACTAGAAAAGTGGGTGGGACTTTCTGGCACCGTGTTAAACAGGTTTGAGTCGTATTTACAAGATAGGGATTATGTTGTTTTGCTACGTAATTATGAATCTGAACAAAAAATATCATGTGCAGTTCCTCAAGGGTCTATTCTTGGACCTCTTCTATTCAACATCCATATGCTCCTCGTCGCTCATATTGTGGAACACTATAACATCTCTTACCATAATTATGTCAATGACATACCTCTGTACATTGCAGTGTCACCACATGACTGTAGTCCCTTAGATTCACCGAATACATGCATTAGAAGTTTTCACTCACCTTGAATCCATGACAATAAAACCTACAACTCAAGCCAGAAGTCATGGTGTAATTCTGAACTCCACACAATTACAAAATCAGCCCACTACCAGCATAAAGACACAGCAAGAATTAAAGAATTTCTGTATAAACAAGATGCGTAAAAGCTAGTTCATGCATTTATATTTAGCAGGCTAGACTATTATAACGCCGTCTTCCCAGGTCTTGGCAAAAAGTCAGTCAGACAGCTGCAGTTCATCCAGAATGCTGCCGCCAGAGTCCTCACTAACACCAAGAAAGAGGAGCATATCACACCGGGACTGAAGTCACTGCACTGGCTTCCTGTGCATCATAGGATTGATTTTAAAATACAATGTATAAAGCACTAAATGGTCTCGGGCCTAACTAACTACATTTCTGATTTACTTGAACATTATGAAGCATCCAGACCCCTGAGGTCATCTGGGAAAGGTTTACTCAGTGTCCCAGAATAAAGACTAAGCAAGGTGAAGCAGCGTTCAGTTTCTATGCTCCCCAAATGTGGAACCAGCTTCCTGAAGACCTGAGGTCTGCTAACACTGTCAGCTCATTTACATCAGGGCTTAAAACGTTACTGTCTGCTGCAGCTTTTCAGTAAAATCAGCGGGAGTTTATTCATGCACTGCTGCTACAGTGTAACTTCTTTCTAGTTAACTATGCTTGTCTTGGGTCGATGGTTTTTGTTTGATCTTTTAAGCGTGATTTTAATCTCTTCTGTTTTAATGTATACCTTTGCATGGCGTGTGAATTGTGTTATATTAATAAACTTGCCTTGCTTTGGTTCCTTATCTCCTTGGAGAAAGACATGTTGATACCACTGCACCACTTTTAAAAGCATGAAATTGAATAAAAATGATATTAAATATTGAATACATTTTTAATTCCATAAACACAAAGTGGCGGACTCACTGACTGGTTTTGCAGACTGATTAAAAACCGTACTGAATAGGACAGCCACAGCCGGCAGAATTACGCAGTACTTAATATAGCATCTAATACGGTTGTTGATCAATAGTACCATAATGGGAAGTAATTTATAATGTTCATTTACTTCTATTTACATGTGACTGTTATGTTTGTCCCGACTTTACACTTGAATGGCTGCGGTCATATTTAACAGAATTAGTTTTGGGGAGCATTACATCTTGTATTGCTTTTAGTTTAAACAACATTATGACTAAAGATAAATTCCCTTCTTGATCCCAGGGGGAAATTCTTGTGCATGCAGAAACAAATATACAGTGCAAAGACAGTACACAAACAGAGTATCCTAAAACAAGATACTAGAGATATACATTCTCTATGTAGACTGCATACTTTTAAAATCCGTTTTTACTACGTTTACTGGTTTTCATGCCTTTTCAATTCGTTTTGCACTACTGTATGTCTGTGTGTACTTTTTGACTGATTGCCGTGATTGACATTGTTAAGCTTACGTTGTAACGCTACTAAACAAGTTACACACAAATATGTCAGTCTTTTTAACTAAAATATGTGACTGGAAGGTAGTTGGGGTGCTGTTGCCATGGAGCGGCGCGTGACCGCTGACGTGTCCTGACGGCTGCCAATGACGTCGCCGCTTCCGGGTGCCCCTCCGCGGGGATGGCCGCCCCTTCCCACGTCCCTTTCCACGTCCCTTTCCGCGTCCCTCACACCGCCCGGCCGCCGGTCCCAGCGCCACCGCGCTCCTGCACAGGTGCTGACGGAGAAGAAGCGCTGCTGATCGCAGGCCACTTGACAGAAAGGAGGGATTTGGGCTCTCAGTCCACAGTTAGCGAGTAAGTGATGCGGCAGGCGGGGCTCACCTTTCTGATCGGCGGTTTTGCTTAAGGCACATTTCAATACAATTTATTGGGTTTTATCTGTAATGACCTATTCGGTACAGTAAATGACCGGCCTTTTTGTTAACTAAGAGCGGCTGTGGGGCTCGGGTGCGGTGCCCGTTTGTGTCGGGAGATTCGGCAGGCAGCCGCCGGTGGGTCGCGCTCGGGGACCCGGGAGCCGTGCAGGTACCTAGCTTACATTATAACTGGTCACACGACATGGGTTTGATGTAGTTTAAGACAATCTGCTGTGGGTCTACGGACACCTTTTACTTTGAGCACTGATCTGGAGTTATAAGATGTTCAGGTCTCTATAGTTCCGCAGTTTAAGATGAATCACCCGGTCCGGATATGTAACTTAGCGAAATGGTTTGATGGCAGAAGGTGACGTCAGGGCGCAGGTTAAGCGGCGCGGAGGAGCTTGGCCGGTTTGCCTGGTCGGGTGTGTCCTCCGTTTGCCACATCCTAAGTCAACGCTTCGACTGCTTACCTACCTGATGCCGCCAAAAGGCGCTAAAAAAGTAACCAAACTGAAGAAAGAAAGATGATCACGTTGAAGGAAGACTGAGAGTAACCGGCAGGTTATAAAATATGTCTGTTTATCTAAAAAATGTATATGTAGAATTAGCACCACAATTTTTACACAGTTTTGTCTCATACACTTTATAATTATACACTGTACAATGTACTGTGCAGTTGCCCAGACCCAGGCTGTGAAAAGAGGATGTAAGCTTAAGAGACGACATGACATATCAATGGATGGAGAGACACCTTACTGACCTCTGCCCTCCTGGATTTGCCCCAGTTGCCATACAACTGGACGTCTGGCTTTCTGTTAGGGCAGGTTATATGAGACTAGAGACAGAGGGGGTTTGTATGACTGAGCGGGAGGGGGGGGGGGCATAGGCCAGACATGACAGCTCACACTGGCCTTCTTTGTATGCACCCCCCCCCCCCATTTCTGCAAAAAGTCCATTCGGGGAACCCATGAAGTTTCCATACATTCTGCCATGACTAGAATTGGAACAGATCATTGGAAGAAAACCCCTGCTGTCCACTCTGTCTTTAACCCACAGGAGGAGCACATGGGCCTGAAGGTGCTGGTGACCGGGGGCGGTGGCTACGTTGGCAGCCACTGCGTGCTGGAGCTCATTCAGGCCGGCTTCTGCCCTGTTGTCATTGACAACTTCAGCAATGCTGTCCAAGGTGAGGGAGGCCCAGGCTCCACACTGTGGCCTTGAATGAATGAATGAATGAATGAATGAATGTCTTTATTGTCATTGCACAAGGTACAATGAAACTGGAAGACTGTCCTTGTGGTGCAAGAAAGAAAGAAAAGAGGAAAGATGCAACATAGAGAAACAATAAGATGAATGTAAAAGAAATATACAGTCAATAAGTGTTATACGTATTCATCTCCTTGTGATTCTCTTTCACAATAAATATTAAAATATTGCACATTTCAGTGGTGTAATTAAGAAGATATTGCACACGCTAATAGATGAGGTCATGAACATATAATCGTGTAAGACAGAGTGTTGGGCTGCCTCAAGTGCGATAATGGTTTTAGGATAAAAACTTGAGTGTGTCTGTTCTTGATTTGATGGCCCTGTAGCACCTTCCAGAGGGCATCAGTTCAATCAGGTGATGTCCCGTGTGAGATGAGTCTCGAGAATGTTGGTGGCTCTGCTGAGACAGCCAGAGAAATGTCCTCAAGGGAGAGAAGTGGGTAGCCAATGATATTCTGGGCGATGGAAATGACCCTCTGGAGTGCTCCCCTTTCTGCTGAGGAGCCGTTGGCCAATCATACAGAGATGTAATAGCTCGGCACACTCAATGTAACAGTGGTAGGACATCAGCAGTTTGTCATACAAGTTGTTCTTCCTGTGGATCTTCAAGAGGTAGAGTCACTGCTGGGCCTTCTTGACTAGTGTGGTGGTGTTGGTATCCCAGGAGATGTCATCGGCTATGTGAGCGCCCAGAAACCTGTAATCAGAGACCCTTTCCACACAGTCCCCATTGATATGGACATGATCTAGATCTGCAGCTTATCTGATTTCCATTCATTAGCTGAGTCTCTGCTGTCTCTGCTGCTACTGCATAAGGGGAAATGGAGTGGGATGGCTGGTCATGTAACCATGGGAAGGCGGGTGTGGATTGTGGGCTACATGTCAGTATCGCTGTGTTCTGTCGGCAGGAGAGGGGGACGTACCAGAGAGCCTGCGAAGGATAGAGAACATTCTGAACACCAGCATTGAGTTTCATCAGCTGGACCTTCTGGACCGACCAGGCCTGGAAAGGGTCTTTCAGATGGTCAGCGTTCTGCCTCTCTGTCTGTCGGCCTGCCTGCTTCTCTGTCAGCCTGCCTTCTCTCTCTCTGCTGGCCTGCCTCTCTATGTGTCGGCCTGCTCTTTCTAACTTAAAAATTACAAAGTTGTCATGTCAAGTGAGGCTTTTTTGCCAGACCAGCCGTATACAGTGACACAGCATACAGTGTCACAGAATAACGTTCCCCAGATCTGCGGTGAAGCATAAATGCTTAACGTGCAGAGAGGTGGGACAAGTGCAAAAAAAAGGTATGACAGCGTTAACGCATATTGTAAACGCCTTTGGTCATTATTTTACTCCATAAGAAAAACCTTTAGGTCTGTTTTTTTATTAGAATTTTGCTATTATGGTGTAAGTTTGGTTTCGATTGTAGAAACAAATGTTTCATTTGCGTGAAGAAAGCTCAAAGAATGACTTGGCCTTAGTTACACAAATGCGTGGTGAATGTGTACGCCTACGGCCTTGCCCTCTCTGCAGCCTTGACTTGTATCGGAGTCTGCTTTTCTTTCACGTCATTCTCTTGTGTACCAGAGAGCTGTCATTGTCACAGGGTGAGTAAAGTGATAAAAGGCTACTGCGTCTTTCTGTAGGAATCTCAGGAAGCTGAGGAGAGGCTGTTCGGTAGGCAGTGCTGCCCCTGTTCTTTCTCAGTATCTTTGCTGAACTTTATTGTTGCACAGTGTGTCTTTTCATTGTTTGTGTTCTGTGGGATGTATTTCCTGCTAAAGAAAGATAAATGCAGTGAAATAAACAGCCCTTCTGCATGTGTGACGTCTCCTCTGAAATGAGCATTGTCATCTCCTCTGGCTCCTAATCCCCCATCTCTCTGTCTCTGTCCAGCACAAGTTCTCAGCAGTGATGCACTTCGCGGGTCTGAAGGCCGTGGGCGAGTCCGTTGAGCAGCCTCTGCGATACTATCGGGTCAACCTGACTGGAACCATCAACCTTCTGGAGGTGGATAGACTGGAAAACCTGTCTTCTTATTTTAACCCTTTTAGCTGTATAACTGTACACAAGATCTGTCTCTTGCTTTATGTTATAACACTAACTGTGCTTTATGTTGTAATACTAATTGTGCTTTACGTTATAACACTAACTCAAAGCCATTTTGGGGTGAAAAATAAATCTAATAATTACATTTTTGGCAAATTGGTGCCCTGTTATTTTACCATTCCAGAGCCCCTCGTATGATTTTTTGACTTTCCAGCTTTGCTTGCCAGTTTGTCTGTGTCTCTGTCTGTCTTTGTCTGTCTGAGAGAGAGATTTAGATAGTAACACATTCTCCAGGTCGGTGTCTGTTGCACCAAGCCTGTCAATGACAGAGGTTTGACTGTGGAACGTTGACAGTCTGGGTACGTTCCCAGTCGCCATTAAGCTGCTGGTGTGTCTCCCAGGTGATGCAGGAGCACGGCGTGCACGGCCTTGTCTTTAGTAGCTCAGCCACCGTCTATGGTGAACCCCAGAGTCTGCCCATTGATGAGACACACCCTGTGGGGGGCTGTACGAACCCCTATGGCAAGACCAAGTACTTCATCGAAGAGATGATTCAGGACCAGTGCAGATCTCAGAGGGTAACAGTGTGCCTCTTTAAAGAACAGTGTGTGTGTGCATGCGCATTCGTATGTCTGTGTGCAAGCACGTGTGTGTGTGTCTCTGTGTGCATGTGCACGTATGTGTATGTGTCTGTGTCTGTCTGTGTGCATGTGTGTTTATGTGCTGTAACATTCTTCTGACATCAGCTGTGGCTGTGTGTACGTGTACTTATGTGTGGGCAGGATTGGAACGCTGTGCTGCTGCGCTATTTCAATCCTATCGGTGCTCATTCCTCGGGAGAGATTGGCGAGGACCCTCAGGGAATCCCCAATAACTTAATGCCCTACATCGCGCAGGTATGCTCCCCCTGCTGGTCTGTCACAGTAAAACATCTGATCCTCAAGCTTCACCATGACTGCATGTTTGCTTCTTATCAATAATAACTGCACTTCCTGGTATGTGTATCCATTTTCAGGTAGCTATTGGTAGAAGAGAACATCTCAGTGTGTTTGGGAATGACTACGACACACCGGATGGGACAGGTTAGACTGTAGTGTGTCTCTGTGTGCCAAAAGGCAGCTCATCCCATTGTGGCCATGCGGAGGCAGGGCTGACCAGTGTACATCCCACCCCCACCCCCATCCCCATATGTGCCCTCAGGAGTCAGAGACTACATCCACGTGGTGGACCTCGCTAAGGGACACATCGCTGCCCTTAGGAAACTGCAGGGGAACTGTGGCTGCAGGGTAAATCTCTCTGATCTTGCCACCCTTTTCTGGTTCCTCCTCTTGCAGCTTCTTTTCTGTCCTGCAGAAACAAGAATAAACAAATGCAAAGATCAACACCCTTCATCGTTTGTCTTATAGTGTGCCTTCAAATATCGCTTTTATGTGACATTTAATCTGGTTGTTTTGCTTATGGTAGCTGGTGGTTATAATCTGACACTTAAAAATCGTAACGGTTGTAAGCCAGCATATCCCTCTTGGGACAGGAAGTTAATGACTGCAGGGTTCCATGCTTGGGCCTCGGAAAGGTACCTGTCAGGGCGTGGAGCAGCACCACGGCCTACTCCTCAGCTTCACATTCCCTTTGCAGGTTTACAACCTTGGTACAGGCACAGGCTACTCCGTCCTTCAGATGGTGAAAGCCATGGAAAAGGCTTCTGGACGAGAGGTCAGTGGCCCCCTGCCCTTGGCAGGAGGTATTCAGTCCTGCAGCGGCAGGCTTCTGTTGGACCTGGTGTGGAAATGTGATGATCTAAAATACAGCAGAACTGCGTGGTACGCACTGATGGTGCCGGAAACTCCGACTCTGTGCTCCCCGCAGATCCGCTACCAGATTGCACCACGGCGCGGTGGGGACATAGCATCCTGCTACGCCGACCCCCATCTGGCCGAGAGCGAGCTGGGCTGGCGGGCAGAGTTTGGCCTGGACAGGATGTGTGAGTCTCTCTGTTTGTCTGCCTGTGTGTGTATCTGTGTGTCTGCCTGTGTGTGTGTATCTGTGTGTCTGCCTGTGTGTGTATCTGTGTGTCTGTCTGTCTGCCTGCCTGTATGTGTGTATCTGTGCGTCTGTCTGTCTGCCTGTGCGTGTATCTGTGCGTCTGTCTGTCTGCCTCCATTTGCCTGTGAGTCTGTCTGTCTGTCTGTCTGTCTGTCTATAAAAGACTCTCTACTCTAACCTATTCTTAAACATACTTTTTACCCATTTATTTTTTTGCCAACAGGACTTGTTCAACAGCAGACATATCCAAAAGACGTTTATCATAACACTTTGTTGGCTTAATCTCTTCTTTGAAAGTAGCCCATTTTAAATGAACTGCACAGTGCACACTGCATCCAGGGCAGGCCTGTGACATCATGTCTGCTTCTTGTGCCCCAAGGCGAGGACCTGTGGCGCTGGCAGTCAAAGAACCCCAACGGCTTCAGCCGCACTGCAGGGCCATGAAGCCAGCCTCACCTCTGACCTCAGGGATCACCTGAACAGACAAAATCTATGGGACGGTCTGCATGAGCACGTCATCTGTCCTTGGGTTAGGATGTCCACAGGAAGCTGTTTTGTGGGTTTTTTTAACTGGAGATATTTTTAATAAAAGAATAATAGAAATTTTTATGCCATGTTTACAGCACTGAAGGCCTCTGTCCTCGGTGATGGCACTCTTAGGGTTAGATGGACAAATAAACTGCATCCTTTCACTCACTGCCTCTATCTTTCCTAGTTCTTTACTACATAGTCTTCTCTTCAGTCAGATGATGACAATAATCAAGAAATAAATAATTTCTTAAACTGTCTCTTTTCAATCTGTGGTTCCCTTGACCCGCTCTAAGATTTGGCTTTCATCCCTTCCTTGAGCGTCTCAGGTAGTGAAGGTGCTCGTGGGCCTTCCCTGATGATGGGGACTACCTGGAATCAGCAGCTACACCGGAGCACGCCACATGCTACTGTTTTGGTACATCATGGAAGCAATAAGCACTGAAATGGCGGTGGAGAAAAGAACAGCTCAGCAGCTGCAGCATCTTTTTAAAGAGATATTGTGGATAAGGTAAAAAGATGTTGCTGATCCACTGCTGCTTCATCAGCATCATGCTCAGTAGCAGGTCCGGTTCTAGGCAGGGACACGGGGGAGCAATGCCCCACCAAATGCTCCACATGCCCCACTAAAGCCAAAGGTGCGACCCACCAACATCTCTTATTGCCCCCCTATTTGATACAGTCTAGAACCAAACCTGCTCAGTAGCACTGCCCGTGCTGATCCACTGCTGTGTCAACACCATGCCCAGTCACACTGCTGCTGCATCAACACCATGCCCAGTCACACTGCTGCTGCGTCAACACCATGCCCAGTCACACTGCTGCTTCGTCAACACCATGCTCAGTCACACTGCTGCTTTGTCAACACCATGCCCAGTGACACTGCTGCTGCGTGAACACCATGCCCAGTGACACTGCTGCTTCGTCAACACCATACTCAGTGACACTGCTGCTGCGTCAACACCATGCCCAGTGACACTGCTGCTTCATCAACACCATGCTGAGTGACACTGCTGCTTCGTCAACACCATGCTCAGTGACACTGCTGCTTTGTCAACACCATGCTCAGTCACACTGCTGCTTCGTCAACACCATGCCCAGTCACACTGCTACTTCGTCAACACCATGCTCAGTGACACTGCTGCTTCGTCAACACCATGCCCAGTGACACTGCTGCTTTATTAACACCATGCTCAGTAACACTGCTGCTTCGTCAATATCATCCTCAGTAGCGCTGCTTCTGCTAGACATAAAAATCTGGGCTACAGGGGGACCGACTGCAGCCGCCCCGGTGACGATTTTTACATCACGTCCCCTCGTCTACCACTGAAAGTGTACGTGCAACTGAGAGCAAACAGCCCCATGTCATACACAGTTTCTAACCCCGATCATACTGCTGCCTGCAATGACCTACTCATCCCTAAGGAAAGATCAGAGACCATCATTGAAAGACGATCCCAGTAGACCTGTGTATTGTGGACTCTTACAGGATTTAAAATGAGAACATAAGTAATTTACCAATGAGAGGAGGCCATTCGGCCTGTCAAGTTCGTTTGGGGAGAATTCGACTAATAGCTTAAAGTTGCTAAAATCTTATCTAGCTCTGATTTAAAGGAACCCAAGGTTTTAGCCGGTATTACACTAACAGGAAGACTATTCCATACTCTAACTACACGCTGTGTAAAGAAGTGCTTTCTCAAATCCAGTTTAAAAT
>JAAGVU020000010.1:44337-57928 GCA_011763525.2 Mormyrus iriodes | reverse complement strand
AAATAAAAAGACCCATCGTCCGCAGAAATCCGCGAACCAGCGAAAAATCCGTGATATATATTTAGATATGCTTGCATGTAAAATTCGCGATAGAGTGAAGCCACGAATATTGAAGCGCGATATAGCGAGGGATCACTGTATATATGTTATGAACCAGTTTAAGATGGAGCCAGTGAGTCTTACTGACCGCTGTAAAGGACTGTGGGATCAATGGTGTCAAAGGCAGCAGTCAAGACTAATAAAATGAGGAGGGAAAGCTTATTTGAGTCTGTGTTGAGCCTAAGATCATTTACTCCCTTTAATAAAGCAGTCTAAGTGCTGTGATGGGCTCTAAAACCTGATTGAAATGTGTCAAAATATCATGTTGCTGTATATAAATTGCGTTATCTGGACATACACAAATGCAACGTATTTGGGAAGGACCTGATGAGCACCCACAGCTTGGCAATCTGCCATCTTTATCGTAGTCCGCTGGTCCGCTACGGAAACCTGGCACAGAGACCACACCTCTACCGCATTAATTACTGCAGCCAGTAGATGGCGATACATCACAATGACCTTCTCTACAATTTTACTCATAAAAGGGAGATTTGAAATAGGCCTAAAATTACTAAGAACCATATTATCAAAGGTAGGCTTTTTAAGGAGTGGTTTAACCTCAGCACAATTTTAAGAATCATTCTGTGTCAATCTCACTAGAACAATCCATCAGGACAGGGGCTCCGTCATCTCTGCATAAATACTTACGGCCTGCCGGTAGATTGAAATGCTCTCTGCATAAATACTTACGGCCTGCCGGTATATTGAAATGCTCTCTGCATAAATACTTACATGTATTTCTAATCTAATTTTTCTCCATTTAAATTCTGCTTTTCTGCTATTTTGTTTGAAATGATTAATATCTGTAGTTTTACATGGTACAGAAAAGCCATGCAACTTCTCACCGTTCTCTGAAATGAGTTTTGAAAAACACTTAACAGCAGTTGAATCAGTTCTACGCCTCCTCCTTGTGTCTCTTTTCTGAGATCTAAAATTTGAGGCTATGTTCAGTTCAAAGGACACCATGTTGTGATCAGATACAGTAAAATCTTTAACCAATTTTACAGCTATTCTAACCCCATGAAATACAATAAGATCTCTGTGCCCATCAACGTCAGCAGGCTCATGTACAGGATGTTCCAGGTTGAAACAAGATAAAATATGTTTAAAATCATTGACAACAAAATCTGTGTTATCGTCCATATGAAAGGTACAATCACCGGTAATAATAAAACAATCAAAATGCATAAAAACTAGTGGTAAAAAGTCAGAAAATTCAACCATAAAACTCATGTTAGGGTTAGGTTTAGGGTTAGGATTAGGGTTAGGGTTAGGATTAGGATTAGGTGGGCGGTAAACAGTTACAACACACAGAGCAGGTTTCACATTTAAGATTATAGCCAAGTATTCAAATGACGTGGAAATACCCAAGTCTATCTTACTGCAATGGACGTTTCCAGAGAAAATGTTGGCCTCATCTCCACCTTTCCTACCCTGCCTGCTGACATGAACGTATCTATAGTTCAGAGGTGTTGCCTCATAAATAACTGCTGTCCCAGATGGAGAGAGCCAAGTATCAGTCAAGCAAATCAATCCTATAATCCGAGACAATGAATGATTTTTCCTAAATGAACTTAAGTGATCTGATTTTAAAAATGGCTATTCCAGTATTATTAGGATAATATTAAATGGACCCTTACTGTACATACACTGTGAGAATAGGAACTGGGTTTTCTCACCAATATGACTAAATGAGAAATGCAATGTGACAGTAACAGCCTGAGGTCGAGTCCTGCTCAGAGACTATTAAAGATGGCGCAGGGGTGGGCGATATGTCATATCTCAATATTTTTGGGTAAAATCATGATCCACGACATAGATCACAATTTTTTTTGTTTCTTTACAAACCAACCAAACTGTAATGCACGTGGTAATGTTAATCAACCAATTACACTGGCAACTCTATCCTTACAAGAAACACTGCTCGTAGCACTATATTGATAATCTTAAGGTATGTAAAACTTTATACATATTAAAGAAACGGACTCATTACAGCAAAAGTGCTTTTTAATCGTTTTAATACTAAAGGTTCAAAACTTTTGATTACAAATGAATATTTATTACTTCGGTAAATTTGCTACTTGAAACAGCTCAGGTGTTTCCCATTCCTCTACACATCGCTTTGGATTGCGCCCATGCATGCCTCTAGGGCGACTTCCCGCCCATGCATGCCTCTAGGCCGACTTCCCGCCCATGCATGGTTCTAGGCTGACTTCTGCACTGCTGCTGCCAACTCTCTCACTTGGGCGCATCAGCACATGGGCTGCTCATACCCTCTATTTGGTGCAGCGCGGTATATGGGTTTCTGCCGGTTGCTCAGTCAGTCTCTTCCTCTCTGCAGCCGTACGCTGATCCTCACTTGCGGGATTAGGGCTGGGCTGATAGATGATGCCCACGATATTGACCCTGCATCACGATCCCTCCCCCATTTCCGCTACAATAATTTTAAATCCACCTGGTTTGCACCTGCCTCAGGTAATCAAAGGATCAGTCTTTATTTGTATCACAAAACTGAGGGTTTAAACTTGCCTACAGAGCAAATTCTCCTGTTCGCTGTGCCTTAACCAAATAATTCTTAATCATTGCATTATTAATCCCCTTTTCACCATTTCTTGCCCTACAATTTTAAATGAGAATATTTCATGTTGAAAATATAATGAATAAATTATTAATAGTGAAATGATGAGAGGAAACTCTGATTTTAAACTCTGCTGATTTTACTGTCAAACTCTGGCTGTTATAACCCTAATTTATAAGCCCACCCTGCCTATGAGCGACTCTAATTCAGGCTAACTACCCTAACCCTAACCCTAACTACCCGGCCAGACTTCAGCGGCTTTAAATAGCTCCTTACATTATTCTGATTGGTTAATAGTAGCCATAAAAGACAAACGTTACTGAACACCCCCCTACTACTGGGGCAGAGGTAAATTCTTTTAATGGGCAAATATTTGCATTTGTATATTTACATTGTATAATATATAATTTGCATTTGTATAATATTGTATATTTGTAAATATTTTATATTCTTTGCTGCTCGGCTGATTCAAACTCCAGAGCGCAAGTGAGTGTTTTGCAGCAGTGTTTCCTTCCGTTTGCTCGGGCCTCCAGGCATGTCGAGATTTAAACGCAGAAAAGTGGCTTTTACATTAGAAGTTGCTCATATTGTCTTTTCTTTTTACCCTTTTTACTAAAACGATCGTACAGTTGAATCGTCACCACTCTTAAACTGTTTCAATATAAACTGAACATTATACCATCATTAAGGGGACTTATTGCAGGACTGCATTAGTTTTCGCTGCATGTACTCAGTAAATTTTTGTGTTTAGTGGATAAAGAATCATAAGAGATGTTGATCACTGGACCGATGTCAGAATATTTTGAGAGGTCGGTACGTGTAAATATATAGGAAGGCATTTTTTGCCTGGCAGCCATTATGAAACATTATACAATATTATATTACATTATATGCACATATATATATATATACATACACGCACACATATATATGCACATATACTTCTGTCACTGTCTCTATTTATCCCAGGATTCTGGTTCTATTTATTCACTTATGTATATTCACTGTCTGCAGGGGCACATGCAAGCAAGCATTTCATTGTACACGGTACTCGTACTTGCACACATGACAATAAAGAATTGAACTGAATTGAACATACATACATATACATGTATATATATATATATACACACACACACACACGCACAACTTTATAATTCGTTATTTCGATCAGAAAATGATTGGACATGGATATAACATTTTATATTTTGTAATGTTAATATTTTCAAATGAATTTCCCTAAGCATGAAAAGAGCGACTTCCGGCCTGCCGGGGGACCAGTGCTGGGGAATGAAATGATTTTAAAACTATGTAAAAAATTTTGTTTAGAAAATGTTCTTAGTGTTCAGGGAAGAGGCAATAAAAGTTTGCAACCGTTTCTTATGGCTATTTATGGCTTGGTTTTTAATATGTAAATGCTGGCTCACTGAAGGCCTGAGGGTTAGGGTTAGGGTTATGGCATTGCCATAGCCCAGAAAGGTAACATAGATCCACCCTCCTGTCAGCTCACCACCTGCAGGGGGAACTGTGGAGGTCATGTGCGGTGTCGACTGAGTGGCAGTTGAAGGCAGGGGCCTTGGCGGACCAATCGTCAGCTATTGAAGCTGGCTTTAGGCATATGGAATGTAACCTCTCTAGAGGGAACGGAGCCTTTGCTGGTGCAAGAGGTACAGTTCTAGAAAAAACTAAGAGACCACGCCATATTTTTAAAGAATTGGCATTGTTAAATCCTGCTTTAATCCCGGTTCTGCTGGCAGAGGTTACACTGAGCAGCAGGCTGCTCCCAGGCTCAAAGTTTCTAAGACAGCAGTACACAAGAACAAGGTGAAGCAGGAGACACTGGGAATGACAAAAAAACTAGTTAGAGGGCAGAAATGACTTTCTAATGCCAGAGATGACCGTCAACTTATCCAACAGTGCCAAAAAGATCGGGAAATATTAAGTGGCGTGAAGTGCACTGCTGGGACAAGTTGGGATCAGCACCTCCAATTCTGAGGACATTTGGGAGGGGATCACAGTAGAGCCACTGCTCTTCTGCATCGAAAGGAGCCATCTGTCTAGGATGCCTCCTGGACACCTCCTTGGGGAGGTTTTTCGGGCATGTCCAAAGGTGGGGGAGACCCCAGGGAAGACCAAGGACACACTGGAGAGATTATATCTCTCGACTGGCCTGGGAATGCCTTGGTATTCCCCTGGAGGAGCTGAAGGAGGAGGCTGGTGAGAGGGAGGTCTGGCCATCCCTGCTTAGCCTGTTGCCCCCGCGACCCGACCCCGGATAAGTGGCAGATAATGGATGGATGGATGAATTTGCAAAAATTTCTAAAATTCTGTTTTTTCTTTGTCATTATGCAGTATTGAGTGTAGATTGAAAATGTAAAAAAATGAACTTAAACAATTTCAGCATAAGGCTGCAACAAAAAATAATAAAAATGTGACAGGGTCTGAATACTTTCCGTATCTGTCAGGTCCAGCCCCACCCTACCGATCTTTTTCCCCGATGTTTCCCGCAGGCGGGGCTGCTGTTTAGCCGCGCCTGTTAATTGCCATTGTTACCTCGTGTTTTCGCCTTTGTTAATCAACCACAGGTGCCCCTCGTTTACTCCTCCGTGTTTCTGTGTATAAGAGATCCCCAGTCCTGTGCTCCCGTGTCGGCCATCGTCGTAATCTGTGAGCGTTTGCAGTGTTTTCTCCACCGCTGTGGATAATAAAGTCTCCTCACGGGGTTCACCCTTCTCGGTCTGCCGCTGCCTCTTTTTCACCAGGCATCATGCCTCGCCGCGTAGCCGGCAGTCTTGACAGTATCCACTGTAAATATAATTGGTTGTGTTGCCAGCTGTTCAATTAACGGTATCTTTGCAGTGCTTGCAAATTACAGAAGATTTGTCCACACTGGATTTCGCAAATCTAAACCATTTCCACACAATTGAAGTGGAACTTTTCTTTGGAAACAATTCTTGCTCCTCAGCCACATTCCCCGTTTATTCGACAGTGTAGTTGACGTGTCTGTGGACCATGTGTTATCTTGTGACATGAGTCTGATAATGTATAAAGTTTAATTTTTTTAACCAAGATCCATCAGAAAAGATCAATTCAGTTTTTAGTTCAAGGTCTAGTCACTAAGTTGAGATCCACTGAGACAGACAACTGACAAAGAAGTGAGCTATAGTGACTGAAATGAGATGTTTTGTGGGCTGAAATTGTTTTGTTATGTATCAGTCTATTTTGCAGCCGGGGCACAGGAACTTTGGGAGAAGGAGGGGACTTGTAACCTGCTTCATTCTTCCCCCAATAAACAGACCTTTAATTTAAATTATTAAGTTTACAACCCACCCCCTCATTTCAAAACTCTCTCCTACATTGTTGGTTGCAGCCCCCAAACATGCAGGCATCGCATCAGATGCACCTGCTGGTTTGTTATCTTGTTACAATAATAGCAGTTGACTTGTACCTGGGAATTCACTAGAAGTTCAGCCCAGCTGCACTGACACCTAGTCGACTTTGCGACAGCATGCATGTCTGTAATGTGCCGTTTGCCTCACTTGTACGTTGCTTTGGACAGAAGTGTCTTCTACGTAAAAGCAAACGTAAATGTGCTTAATCACAGTTCTTGACATACGTTTATACTCATATACGTTTATTGTGGAAACAGTTGCAACCGGTCATGACAAATTATCTCCACTTCTTTCCACTGATACGATGTGACGTTGCATCCCACAGCAGGCTAGATGAGGCTCAATTAGACACTAGGAATGGATATGCTTGGTGGCTCAGGCTTGTAAGGAGAAGATAGCTAACCCTAACCCTAACCCTAACTCTAATCCTACAGGTCACTACTAGGGTTAGCAGACTGGGATTAGGATTGTAAGGTTAAGGCTAAAGGGTCAGAATTAGTGGCGAGAAGGTTTCCTGCCTCCTGCTTCATTAGAGATGATTACGGAACAGACAGGGGCACTTTTCTGACGTGGTAATTATCTGTCATCGCTTAGCAGCAGATTAGGAGGTGATTACATTCCATCAGGCAGCGATTCAGATGCTTGAAAACATGTAAAACTCATAAACTTACCAGGTTTCTCTGACAGAGCTGGAAAAAGTGCTGGACTTTCTGAGACATAAAGTGCTGTGCATTTTCCACTGCAGTGCGTATCCGGGAAAGGGCTGCAGGACACAGGGACAGGTCTCAGGTCACCCAGCCAGCAGTCCCGGACCGCTCACAGGCAACATAACCCGGACAGACGGGGTCAATGTGCTGCAGCACCCCCTGCGGGTAGAGCTGGGCACTCACCTTCTTTGGGCAACCGGGTGTCCTCAGCCTCCTTCTGCATGCCCTGGCACCAGCCCTGCATCCTCTCCACCTCCACACAGAGCAGACGCATGTAGGACTCAGCATCACGGTGGCGAGAGCTTCGGCCCAATCCCAAACCAGGATCCAAACATGTATCAGAACTGCTTCCCAGCCCAGTGTTGGAGGTATGGTGATGGTTGGGCGCACACCAATGAAGGCGGTCCAGACAAGTCTGCTGGGGGGAGACGCCCCAGCCTGGAGTCACAGCTCTTTGGGGGAAGCCACACTCTCCTGGCTCCATCAAGCTGTTGGAGCAATGGAGCCACACAGGCCTGAAAGGGGCATCAGAACTTCACATTTATAAGTAATATGCATCAGGAAGCAACAGACGGAAGAAGAGAAATGGAAGAGAGCAGGAAGAAGAAAGAAAGGCACGAGGGGGGTCAGAAGTCAGGCAGAGGTAATGCTGTTATGTACCTTCTGTTCTCCTCGACCTGGATGCCAACGGACTGAAGCTCCCTCCCTGCTCTGCTCTCTGAACTGTCCACCTGCCACACATGGAAACCAGCAGCACAGACATCACCATCAACACGATGCTAGCACCAACATCCTCATCAACGCGACGCTAGCACCAACATCACCATCAACGCGACGCTAACACCAACATCACCATCAACGCGATGCTAGTACCAACATCACCATCAACGCGATGCTAGCACCAACATCACCATCAACACGATGCTAACACCAACATCACCATCAACGCGATGCTAGTACCAACATCACCATCAACGCGATGCTAACACCAACATCACCATCAACAATGACACAGCAACACAGACTCACCAGCACACTGATGCATGATCTGCAGTTGCACCTGTGCCCATCCCTGCTAGAGGACAGGCCCTTCTGTGGGAGGGAAGCAGGCCTCCTCTGAAGACCTTCACCCAGCAGGCTGTCTGCTGAGCCACTGCCCTTGGCTTCCTGAAGATTGCAGCTCTTATCCAAGATCTCAGCAGACCCAATGTGCTGCTGGAGGCCTGGACCCTGGGGGAGGTTGCAGCCGGACATCCGCTGCCCATCTGTTGCTATTCCTAACTCTGAATGGCACCTTAGCCAGGTAGGGGACCTTGCATTGGCCTCCAGGCCATCCAGGGAGGGGACGTGCTGTATGGCCCCACTGGGCCCCGCTGGCCCCCTGTTTTGTGTTCTGGTCTCCAGTGTAGCATCTGTGCTGTTCTGACCTGTTACTCTTACTTGAGGCTTAGACTTTCGGGGTGGAAGAGGAGGAGGGACCTTCCCTTGGGCCTGCAGAGCTGAAAGAGACAGAAGCATAGTGCGAGAAAGCAGGAGAGAGAAGATAAGAGGATTGGTGTTTGATTAGATACATCTCACTCAGTTCCAAACCTCACCGACTCCGTCCCTAAGTCCACCAGTTCCAGGGTCGTCCTGGGCCACGCCAGCCTGGATAGCACGTATGTAGCTGTGGCTTCGCATCCGAAATGCTCCCGGTAAGTCCAGAGCCTCCAGTGACTGTGAATCCCCCCAGTCCCTCCACCCAGATTCACACACCCCCTGGAATCCACTATCCAGTGTGCTGTGCCCCTGAAGAACAAAGAGGGTCACATGATGAGCCTGCAAAAAGACCCCAGACCCCAGAAACAGGGTGGAGGAGTGAATGGAGGAGTGACAGAAACGGGAGGGGGAGGAGGAGTGAATGGGGAGTGACAGAAATGGGAGGGGCGGAGGAGTGAATGGAGGAGTTATAGAAACGGGAGGGGCAGAGGAGTGAACGGAGGAGTGACAGAAATGGGAGGGGCGGAGGAGTGAATGGTGGAGTGACAAACGGGAGGGGGCGGAGGAGTGAATGGGGGAGTGACAAACGGGAGGGGGCGGAGGAGTGAATGGAGGAGTGACAAACGGGAGGGGGCTGAGGGGGAAGTGAATCTCACCTGAGCGCTGCACAGTGAGTGTGAGCAGATACGGTCATGGACATTTTTCTTTGGCAAGGAATGGCTTTTGGTGCAAAGATCATGGCAGAGTTTACAGGAATACCTAGAGACACAGTCAGTCAGTTACCTGGCACAGGCTGTCACCCCAGACCCATCACAGTGAGCACAGCTTCACATTGACGGCTGATTCATACAGTGTGTGAATAATTGCCCAAAGAGGCAGAAAATTATATGTTACCTGGCACCTGGATGGATGTGCTCCATGCTAAGCTCTCTCTGAACAATAGCAACACCTCTGGCGGGGGCTTTAGCCTGGAGGCTGGGTTCTAGATGGATTTCCTCGGCCATAGCTTTGATGTAGCTGCTGTGCTTCATCCTCTGACAGGGCACCTCCCTGGACCCGCACGGATATGCACCAGGAAGCATCCTGCACTGGACATCCCTGAGAGTCTGTGAGACAGAGCAAGGTGTGATCTGCGAAAGGGGAAGTCAAAGGTCCAAACCCAGAAAGGTCAAAGAAGGAACACACAGTGATAAGGAGAGACAGAGTGAAGGGATAGACAGAGAAGGAGAAGACAGACACAGAAGAGTAATAGACAGGAAAGAACAGGAACAGAGAGAATGGACAGACAGAGCAGTGACACAGAAGCTTCACGTTAATGTGGTGAAATTTGCTCCCCTTTACCTTTGACTGTAGGACCTCCAGTGGTGTGTCACTGCCTGCCTTGAGGTGTGGGTGACTTTCCATTAACTTGTTATTGACTATCCTGGGGTGTGGGTGACTTTCCAGTAGCTTGTTATTGGCTGCCCTGGGGTGTGGGTGACTTTCCAGTAGCTTGTTATTGGCTGCCCTGGGGTGTGGGTGACTTTCCATTAGCTTGTCATTGGCTGCCCTGGGGTGTGGGTGACTTTCCAGTAGCTTGTCATTGGCTGCCCTGGGGTGTGGGTGACTTTCCAGTAGCTTGTCATTGGCTGTCCTGAGGTCTGTGTGACTTTCCTGTAGCTTATCATTCGTTGCCTTTGGGTGTGTATGACTTTCCAGTAGCTTATCATTTGCTGCTCTAGGGTGTGTATGACTTCCCAGTAGCTTCTCACTGGTTGCTCTGGGGTGTGTGTGACTTCCCAGTAGCTTCTCACTGGTTGCTCTGGGGTGTGGGTAGAGTTCTTGTGCCTGACTGACTTTAGCAGAGGTCCAGGCATTTCCATACGCAGAAGGTCTGGCCTCCTTGCAGAGAGCCGTGCTGCTGCAGAGCAGGCACCCTCCTTTGGGGGCTCTCAACCTCACCTCCCTGTCCAAGGTTTGGCAACCCCGAGAGACCCCATGGGACCCTCTACTATCAGCATCTATGTTGCCATCAGAGCTGAACAAGCCCTGGTCCCTGTCCTGGTGATGGGAGTCTTTGTTTTTGTTGCGCTCATGGCTCCTACTACGCCGACTGCATCGCAGAGCATGCTGGGAAGCAGCACAGTAACCTTGTCCTAGCTCCTGGCTGGGCCTGATCCCATGACCTCTAGAGGCCCTATCCTGGTGTTCGCAGCCTGGGTAGCTGTAATCAAATGGTGTTGCAGTGTCCTCCAGGGAGTGTGACTTGTTGAAGAGACGCTGGACAGAATTAACCAAATGGCGAATGCGGTTGGGGCTCTCGCCGCGCTGCGCCCTGCAGGTTGTCCGGTGGTACTGCAGTGTACGAAATCCATCTGGATAGAAGACATCCAGCTGGCTCGGCAGACCTTGTTGCACTTGCCGTAAGGAAGGGATACACTTATGGCAGGAATCACTTGGTAGCAGGATGGCTTGAGCATGGGGGGTTGCACCCCCTCCTGGACGGTGAAGATGGCCACGCTGGTCCCCTGTCACACAGTGGCATGAACTGGAGGCCTGCTGGGACAGGCTCTGGGTCATGTGGTGCCCTTTCATGGACCTTCTGAGAGGTGCAGGTGTCACCTGTGCAAGAATGACACCAACAAAGCGTGTTAAAGATGCTGTGTAGCTAATCACCCAGAGACTCAGTCTGTACATGCCGTAAAACACCAGACAGCATCGGCCTGTGAGCACAACTCCTAACTCAACACCCATAAACTTCAGGTGAGCCTGAATCTGATTGTGAGACATGCCAATGCAACACACATGTACCATACATGCACCCACATCTGAAACACACACAGGCATATTTCAGTGCAGTATAAGGGAATCACACTGTTTTAAATGGTAAGGGTCATTAACTGTAATTGTTATCAGACAAATATAAATGGTAGCGCTTGTCTGGAAACTCTCTCCTAGCGCCTCACTCCTACTGGTGGCAAATCGCAGAACTGCGGCTGACAGAAAGTCAATAAGCCATACCGCTTCGGAGCAGCCTGAGCCCTGTTCCTTCACATGCGGCCCAAATCCATCAGCAGCTGCCTCCAGAAATCAGTAGGCAAACAGGATCATCAAAGTTCAAACAGCACTATCTACTTCCAGCATCTCAACTTTACATTTCTCTAGATCTTGTCTAGATGTTGACTGTTCTGAACACATGGCAACAAGCTCTCTAACGGCGCAAAATGTCACAAGGTCAATGGGAATGTCTCTTTTTATATGCCTACACAGTTTGAAATGACAATAAAGTTTGACTTGATTTGTATCTATGCGTGCCCCGGCACCTGCGCACCTGTGTTTGTGTATGCGTGCCCCGGCACCTGCGCACCTGTGTTTGTGTATGCGTGCCCCGGCATCTGCGCACCTGTTTGTGTATGCGTGCCCCGGCACCTGCGCACCTGTGTTTGTGTAGGTGTGCTCTGGCACCTGCGCACCTGTGTTTGTGTATGTGTGCTCTGGCACCTGCGCACGTCTGTTTGTTACCAGTTATCAAGCCTCTCTTAAAAAAGCCCAACATCGATGCTTCAGTATTAGGTAATTATCGGCTAATATCAAACCTACCTTTTTTAGGAAAGATCATTGAAAAGGTTGTTTTTCAGCAACTTAGTTCTTTCTTGGTGCAAAACAATTACTTCAGTGCTTTTCAGTCTGGATTTCGACCGCACCACAGCACAGAGACTGCATTTGTAAAAGGCTTAAATGATATACAGGTGTTCTAATCACTTCCATGGTCACTGGTGTATAAAATCAAGCACCTAGGCATGCAGACTGCTTCTACAATCATTTGTGAAATAATGGGTCACTCTGAGGAGCTCAGTGAATTCAGGCTGCTACCTGTACAATAAGTCCATTAGTGAAATTTCCTCGCTACTAAATATTCCACGGTCAAACTGAATTATTTCAGTTTGTATTATTTGACCAATATATTTCTTCTGGCAATAGCATAGGCATCTGATAAAAGATGGTCAGACATCATGCTAGAGATATAAATGAAAAAAAAAACCACCACCAAGGCCATCCTGACAAATCCTGAGCAATTCAGGTACCAACATCACAAGGCAGACACTCTATTGGACACTACACAAGGCTGGCCTCTATGAACCCCGATTGTGGAGAACTCCACTTCCCCAAGACAGGCACACAAAAGCTCGCCTAGCCTTTGCAAAAGCTCACCTGGATGAAGAAGAAAGCTTTTGGTTATCAATTCTGTGGTCGGATGAGATGAAAATGGAATTGTTTGGACACAGGGATGTGGTTTTCATTCGGTGAAAAAACAGAGACTCATTGAACCCCAAGAACACCATCCCCACGGTCAGGCATGGTGGTGGGAATGTAATGCTTTGGGGGTGTTTTTCAGCCAATGGGCCAGGCAACCTTGTCAGAGTAAATGGCACCATGAAGAAAGAGGACTACATTAACATTCTGGAGGACAACATCAGGCATTCTGCAGCCTGGGTAGCATTGGGTATTCCAACAAGACAATGATCCAAAACATACAGTCAAAATGGGCAAGAAACGGTTATCAGAAAACAATATCAACATTTTGGAGTGGCCTAGCCAGAGTTCAGACCTGAATCCCATCGAGAATCTATAGAGGGAACTGAAGCCCAGAGTGATGGCAAGGGAGTCGTCCAACCTCAAAGACCTGGAAATCTTTGCAAAAGAGAAATGGTCCCAAATCCCAGCGGAGACATGCAAAAAGCTTGTTAGCAATTATAAGAATCATTTGATTGCTGTGACAGTAAATAAGGGCTTTGCCATTGATTATTGAGAAAGGGTATGAATAATTCTGGACGTGGCATTTTTCATAAAAATGTAAAATAAACATAAAAAAAAAATCTTTTTTTTTTTCATTTATATCTCTAGCACAATGTCTGCCCATCTTTTTTCAGACGCTTAAGCCATTTCCAGCCTGAAGAAACCTATTGGTCCAAAAAAAATTCACAGATCAATATTTGGTATGTGTATGAATAATTCTGGGCTTACGAACATAAGAACAACTTTACAGAAATGTACAAATGAGAGGAGGCCATTCAGCCCGTCAAGCTCGTTTGGGGAGAATTCCACTAATAGCTTAAAGTTGCTAAAATCTTATCTAGCTCTGACATAAAGGAACCCAAAGTTTTAGCTTGTACTACACTAACAGGAAGACTATTCCACACTCTAACTACACGCTGTGTAAAGAAGTGCTTTCTCAAATCCAGTTTAAAATGTTCTCCTGCTAATTTCCACCTATGGCCGCGAGTTCTTGTATTTGAACTAATATTGAAGTAACTATTTGGTTGAACAGCATCCAGACCTGTTAGAATCTTATATAC
>JAAGVU020000009.1:398474-408751 GCA_011763525.2 Mormyrus iriodes | reverse complement strand
ACCAAGGAATTATATAATCGTAGCATCACCTCCCTTGACTTAAACTCCACACACCTAGAGATGTAACCCAACATCCTCTTGGCCTTTTTTATTGCTGCCCCACACTGGCGAGAGTGGGACATGGAAGCATCAACATACACACCGAGATCTCTATCATAATCAGCTACGTTACTGTGTAATTGTACTGTGTACAATTCAAAGCCGGCTTGATTTGACTTACTCTGTCATGGGTCATTGCAAAGGGAACGACGGTAGTCAATCAGACGTAAGACCTCACACACCAGAGGCGACCTCAAAGGGTCAGGATCAGTGGTATCAGGGACCTCAAGAACCAGCTTAGTTTAGTTTCCCCACAGGGACTCAAAGGCTCTGCTGAACCTTACTCATAGGTATTTCAGCACATAACTCAGCATCAGTACCTTACATAGGCCTCATAAACAACCCCTACATTGCTCCTCTATTGCAAAATGTTAGACAAAAGAAAATGGGTTTCCTATATTGAAGTGTGAAATTTCATTTGCTGCTTGTATCCATTATTAGGATCAACCTATGGCTGGGCTGGTTAAGGCAGATGTTCTGGACATATTAAAGGACATGACCTTCAAAAGGACCAGCTTAGCTAAGTCAGCATGGATTTGTTAGGGGATTCAGAATCACATTCAATCCAATAAAGATCTGAGGCTTCATTTATCAAACTTTGTGAAAAATTCATCATGAAAAACTGTGTACACACAAAAAAAATCAGAATTAATCAAACCTGGTGTACATACACATACGTAATTTATTTGATCAAATCCCAACTCTTGTACATGTGTGTACCTGCATGAGCCTGACATCCCGCCTAGCTGCCACCCACCGATAACCATAAATGGTCAATGCAAGTGAACTGCATGCTCATATAACATGAAAATCAAGCCTTTCTGACCGTGAAATCGGATTACAGCGGTGTAAATAAAAGGAAGAAATTTTAAACAGTGAAAAGTAGAAGCACAATAAATGTTATATTTGGGGGCCTAATAACGTTTATCACAAGTAAGAATGTACAGACTTTTTCCAACTGTTTGTTTATCACATATGAATATACATTTACTGGCCACTTTAATATGGATACCTGTTCAACTGCTCATTGAAGCAAATATCTAAATTGAGCCAATCATTTGTCAGCAGCACAATATATAAAATCAAGCAGCGTCAGGGCAGGAGCTTCAGTTAATGTTCACATCACACACCAGAGTGGGGGGGGGGGGAATCAGATTTAGGTGACTTTGAAAGTGGCTTGCCGGATAGGCTGGTATGAGGATTTCAGAAGCTGCTGATCTGGGATTTTCACACACAACCATGTCTAGGGTTTACAGAGAATCAGCCGAAAAAGAAAAAACATCCCGTTTTTGGGCCAAAATGCTTGTTGATGGCAGAGGTCCGAGAACAATGGCCAGACTGGTGCAAGCTGACGGAAAGGCAATAACTCAAATAACCACTCATTACAACTAAGGTATGCAGAAGAGCATCTCTGAACACACAACACATCAAATCTTGAACCAGATGGGCTACAGTAGCAGACGACCACACTGAGTGCCATTCCTGTCAGCTAAGACCAGGAAACAGAGGCTACAGTGGGCACGGACTCACCAAAATTGGACAATGGAAGGTTGTAAAAATGTTGCCTCGTCAGATGAGTCTCAATTTCTAATGCAACATTCAGATAGTAGGGTCAGAATTTGATGTAAATTACATGAAAGTGTAAGCACAGGAATTGTAACATTCATTATTTTGTTTTATATTGTGGTTGAATTAATGTGGAGAGACTGTCACTGGTGACGGGCGGAACATGATGATTCAGTTGACTGTTGTTACACGGAGGGTTTCAGTTAAGAATTCGCACCAAAAGTGGGTCTCTCACGACTGTAAGCTTTAACAAGTTACGTCATTAAATATGATTCTGGTCTTCCATTTGCCTCCTGTGAGCCTACAAACCCTTCACCCTTAACCCTTAACTCCCAAGGAACAGTACACCACAACAACTTGTATCCAGGGCTCAACTGGGATTAAATTTTGGCCCTGGACTTTGAGATCTCTGATGGCCCCAAATGCTCTTCATGGGAAATATTTTGCAGACTGGTTGGGTGTGGTGCCCCTCTGTACATTTTGCCATCCAACACACACATTGGCCTACCAGGAAATTGCCCCGTATGCCAGATGGCCAGTACAGCCATGCTTTATCTACAATTCAGGCTGATGGTTGTGGTGGTGTAATGGTGTGGGGAATATTGTCTTAGCACACGTTATGCCCCTTAGTAACAAGTGAGCATCATTTCAATACCATAGCATACATGAGTATAATTGTTTGTTCCTTTATGACCACAGTGCAACCAGCTTCTAATGGCTGCTTTCAGCAGGATAACGGGTCATGTCACAAAGTCTATATCTAGGACTGATTTCTTGAACAAGACAATGAGTCCTCTGTACTCAAATGGCCTCCACAGTCACCAGATCTTAATCCCATACAGCCCCTATGGGATGTGGTGGAATAGGAGATTCACATCATGAAGGGGCAGCCAACAAATCTGCAGCAGTTGTGTGATGCTAGCATGTCAACAAAGACCAAAGTCTCAAGAAATAGGAGAAATGTTTCAAGTGCCTTATTGAATGTATGCCATGACGAAATAAGGCACTTTGATGGCAAAAGAGGGTCCAACCTCGTATTAGCAAGAGGCACCTAATAAAGTGGCCAGTGAGTGCTTTTTACAAATGTTTCTAGCACTTTCACAGTAATATGCAATTTCGGATTAGATGCCAAACTGCATGTCATCGTCTGCATACTTGTAATTAGTGTAATATTAATGTTAAATCTAACATCGCCATTGCAGTAAATTCCGTCAGCTCTACAAAACCCCAACAAAATAGTGGTTGGGTCAGTTGATAGAACTGACCTGCTGTAAACAGGGCCAGTGTTCCTGAGTTGATAAGGGGAAAACCCATATGTATGCCCTCAAACTTCAATATGCACATGGTATGTATAATAGCCTATTATGCAGCATTGTGCCACAGCATTCGGAAGATACTGATGGGGTAGGGAAATTCCAAATGAACTAATCATAAGTTGACCCAGACCATTGAGCTACTATATTTGTCAAAGTCATGTCGGCATCACAGATTACTTGCACATTAATAGAATAAAATGGCTTTTGAAATTTGAAGGGAAACATACATTTAATCCAAAACAGACAAAGTGCAAAGACATTATACACAATGCAAACAGTAAACAAGTAAGATACCTCAGTGGTCCATGGAAACTCGTTCCTTTCTAATACCTCTATTTATGTTGTCACTAGCAAGAACACCATTATGCCGTACTAAAGTATTTTCATACGTGTATCCATGAATGCTAAATATCTGATGCCTAATGCACATTTAGTGCAACTAGTGACAATTACAGATAATTTCTATTCATGGCAAGTGGTGACAAGATGTATTTGAAATGGCAAATGAAATTCACAGCTAAGGCTTACACAAATAAAAGACCAGTAGAGTAAAATGAAGTTAATAAAAATAAAATATATCCCAGTTCACAAATTTAGATTTACTGTCCTGGTAACGGTGACTTAAGTTTATGAAGTCTTTCCCGTTTTTACATTGTGCTGTGGAGCTACCTGAACTAAATATTTAGCTAAAAACTGAGATGATCTGACTTCAGCTTATTAATGATTTAATTAAAAGCAGAGTGTGGAGCTGTGATTAAGAGAGTAATGAAACAAACTTTGGGGCTGGATCTCTCCTTCTGTTTTCCAATAGACAAAATGTATAATGTGGCCTGCAAACTTGACCAGCGTTATTCCAGGACTTCATCTTACAAGACAAAGGGGAAAGTCCAAAAAGTCCCTCAAAACACTTCATTCACTTCAGGCTATTTTTATGACAGAAATGGATTAAAAGGAGAAATTAGTGTGTAATTTCATTGTTTTTTGTAAGTTCAGAACCTCATGTCTATACCCCTTTGAACAAGTTTTTTTTGCTTGAAAGCAGGTAAAGAGTTGGAAAAAAAAACTTCACCCTTCCCCACATACCTCTTTTGAAGCTATTTTTTTTCCTTTGATAACTTTTTGGGGTGCTTATCTCATGAAGATACACATACATATGCATTTCATTACAAAACAAATTGAAATGCAATTCCAAGCCCTTCACATCAGTGGGAACAGGTCACATATACCTGGACTAAGCCATTTGAGATTTTTGTGGGGTTTTTAGCAGCTGGTAACAGCTGAACAACATAATGGACAGACAAAAAAGTACTAGCTATCGCATTTATTAAAATGACAAAGTACTTGTATGAAGCATTTGTGTCACTGCTGACAAAGCCTTCTGCCTTGAACTGAAATACTGTATAAAGCAGTAAAGAGCCAAAAATTGGGAGGTGTAGGGATTCATTACATACATTAGTCACAGAAACCAATACCCTAAATTACATTACACAAACAAAAGTTGACGACTTGAAACGTAACCACAATTCTGCCATGACCCACACACCTGTATCAGTAACAATGAAGCTTCTGACTACCAGTCTAACCATTTTTGATTACCCCAAACCAAATCCAAAATTTGCTCCAAATGCTGCACCTTTACCACTCAGCTGGCTTAAATAAAACATTAAGCATTTCATGGTCCAGTCTTCCCACAAGAATATAAACCTTCATTCACCTATCCTGGAAATAGCACCAATGTTTACAAACCATTAAGGCAATGGCCAAAAAGACACCACTAGATCAGTCTCATGCACAAGCAAAAGGTCCAGCATGCAATATAAAACAAGCAGCAGATCTCCTGCAGCTGCCTCCAGACAAGCACAGATCCTTGTGCATCGGAGCCTTGAGCAGCTTCAACCATTTACCTGCCCCAATGAAAGATCCCGTCAGCAGTCAGGAAGATGGATAAACATGTGGAGCCAAAACATGGCACTGTTAAGGATGAGTTCCTTTGAATCGTTTCTGATTTAAGGAACCCTTGGGAAGGAATCCCTCTCAACCAGACCACTCTCATATTCATAATACATTAGACTTCAGGTATAAATACATGCATCTCCAGCTGCTTTCTCCAAAGACGCTATCTAAATAATTAATGGCTCTTCTCTGTGCACCTAGACTATAGCTGGGCATCTGGTCCATTGGACGTAATCAAAATGGATGGCATAAGAATTGGGTGTCTTTCATTCAGGGATACAGAAATCCTGCTTTGGGAGAGAAGACAACTGTTGTGTAGCAGCTCACATGGGGGAGATTAAACAATTCCAGTATGCGAACTCCTGAGGGAAAAAGGCTCACAAAAAGCATGGCCTCAGTCACTGCCATGATTGCATTTCACCAGCTTGCTTTGGACAAATACTTTACTACTTTATTGAGTACTTGTGCATGTGTTAAGTGCAGGAGGATATTTGTTGGAGACACTCTAGGGCTGCATGGAATGGACCAAATACCAGATCTACGTGATCTTAGGCAGAATATCGATACACAATATATTGCTGCATTTTATATTAAGTGGGCTAAATGTTAAGTTTTAAAATGAAAGCCACACGTGAAATAACACTTATTAAAATGGAGTGGTGAAAAGAAAATGCAAATACAGGGTTTCCTTTCCTGTTTGCAGATATGTAACGATTCAGTTTAGACATTTGAGTTATTCCAAACATAAGTCTCGAAAATAAGACAAAAATAAAAATGATGCCTATATCTGTGTTGCATGAATCAAAGCAGCTAGGAAAAAAGCGTTTCACTCAACTATATCCACCAATGGATTCACTGTTTTCCCCTCAGTTTAAAACATTGCTCTCAAATGAGAGGGTGAATGTTCATGAACAAAAACCAATGTGGCTAATGGGTCTAAAAACAGATGCCTGACAACCACTTGGAGTGCACTTAACTGGAAAGGTCCTAATTTAAAAATACAATATTAGCCTTAAATACAATAAAACAAATATTGCAAATTACAATATTTTTAACCCAAGAAGTTTGGAAATGTTCTAAAACTAAATGAACCAAGTATCTGTAAATCCTCACCTTTCCCTTCTGCCATCTTGCCTGTGAGACACTAACTGAAGTTTGATTTGTGCTGTCAATTCTATGCAATGTCATGACTGAAGCTCTCGTGATATTTACAATCAGGAAGGAATATTATAGGTCTCCATTAAATATCTTTAATACAGTCCTAATATTAACATACAATAAAAATATATCAATATAAACAGTACTGTGTCATTGTTTTGAAAATAAATCAATACCGTAAAAATTCGATATACCGCCCAGCCCTAGTTTACTCCATCGCCTGTGTTATTATCCATCCCCCTTGCAACCAACAGATGGTAACCATAGAGTATCAGTACCAGCTAAGAACATTTTGTAGTTAACCAGCTTTACAAAGATTATCAGTTACACCACATCCAAATTCTTCAGACATCAAAGAAATCAGTCTTGTCACTATACATCATCCCTTACCATTAACAAGCTTCTAGAATCCTCCTTTTTTTCCCTTGTCAATAATAGCTCTCGAAGGTTGCGACACGTACACACTAGCTGGGACTAGTTGATGCTGCATGAGAAACTTTTTGGCATCAATCACAGATCAAAAGGAAGTCATAACTCTAAACAGAAGGGCGACCTGTCTTGTTTGACTTCATATACATTAGCCTGCAAAGCCACATTCACCTTTTACTCACACCTTCCAAGACATGTTGTTCTAATTTCTCTCTGCTCTGACACACACACACACACACACACACACACACACACACACACACACACACACACACACACACACACACCTTTGTGTGGGATAGTCCATTCATTTCTATGGGAAAAACCCTAATGCCAACTATGACAACCTCAACCCCCGACCCAGCCCTAAGCTTAACTATGAATAACTAAACAAAATAAGACATTTCACAACCAAGAAACTAAAAACACATTCACAGATTTTTATAAAATCTAGTTTCCCCCTTGTGAAGACCGAAAAAATGGTCCAACAATGTCAAAACAGATTTTTCACATTGTGGGGACATTTGACCACACACAGTAACACATTCCTCTTCACCCTGGAGCCCCCTTACAACTGGGGGAGTTTACGGATCCCAAACCCTTTGAAGAAATGACAAGAACGCAATAGGTACCTGTGAATTTAGATGCTCAAGATGGCTATGAGGAAGGCAGAGACACCTGTGCTTGCTGTCATCATCTCTCAAACAGACAGTCACGCCTGACTTAAGGTTTCATATGGCTCTAACATAAGAGGAATCTGTTAGTCATGTGAGCTGTCCCCAAAAAAGCAACCTCAGTTATCAGATAAGTAGCTAGTAGGTACACACTTGCTTAAGGGCAATAAAAAAGGCACACATACGAAGACCATGCTTAAGACAATGTATCCTTTGAGTTACATGTTTATGACCTCATCTAGTAGCATGTGCAATATTTTATTACACGGCTGAAAATATGCAATATTTTCATATTTATGAAACAATCACAATGAGAGAAATATTTTAACACCTACTTGGTCATCTTTTTTTCCCCCTATGATTACATTTTTATTCTTTATTTTAATATTCATTTTTCTACAGTATTTTTTTTCTTTTTCTTTCACAGACAATGGCAGTATTTTCGTTGCACCTTTTTCAATGCCAAAGAAACTCATTCATTCCTAGCCTCCACCTTTTCCTTGACCAATATAAGGGTCAGTTTTTATTCTGTTTGAGACTGAAAAAATAAATTTTGGTATAGCCTTGTTTTGAGACACTCATGCAGAAGACACAGTAGCTGGACAAAAATCAATGCATGTACAGCCTTAACCGTCAGAGTTAATCTCTTCACATTCACTTCTTCACTGTAGTACCTTTACTAAATGGGAAACACTTTCTGCATAAGCATAAAACAATATCCAGTGGTTGCTAATATCAATATAACTGGTTCATTTGTTGCTAGCTTCCAAGCAGCACTTCAACCATTTTCAGCTACAGAACACCAAGCAGACAGCTAGCCCTGCTGTGTGTGTGTGATAGGGGTGGGCTTCAAACCCTAACACATTAGGCCAGATCCCTGAGATTTTGCCATCATTCACTCATTTAGAGTGTGTCTGTGTGCACACGTGCATTTATATATACACACACGTATACATAATGTGTATGTAAATTTTATATACACACACACACACACACACACACACACACATGCCCAGCCACCAGGTGCTCGCCCTCAAGCTCCAACCCCAGGCCTGGCTCCAAGGCAAGGCCCCGGTCTCCCCAATCCAGGTGGGGTAACATGTTCCTTCATGTTTTTTTATCTCATGGAGGTCTACTTGAACCGCACTTAGTCTGGCTGCTCACCTAGGACCAATTTGCCTTTAGAGTCTCTACCAGGGGCAATTGTCCTGGAAAACATAGCTCCTAGGATCATGGAGGCACACAAACCCCTCCACAACGATATGGTGGTGATTCATGGAGTGTGTTCATGGTTGGTTCACATCACCAGCAGTAAGTCAGACTCGTTCCCGGTGGGTGTTGCACTCTGCCAGGGCTGCCCTTTGTCACCGGTTCGGTTCACAACTTTTATGGGCAGAATTTCTAGGCATAACCAAGGGGCAGAGGGGGTACGGTTCGGGGGCCTCAGGATAGCGTCTTTGCTTTTTGCAGATGTAGTACTGTCGGCATCAAATCAGGCTGTGACCTGCAGCATGCGCTGGGGCAGTTTACAGCTGAGTGTGAGGCAGCCAGGATGAGGATTAGCACCTCCAAATCTAAGGCTATAGCTCTCGACCGGAAAAGGGTGGATTTACCTCTCCTGATGGGAGATGGGTTACTGCCTCAAGCGGAGGAGTTCAAGTATGCATGAGTAATGCAGACGCTGCACCGCTCTGTTTTGGTGAAGAGTGAGCCGAGCCAGAAGGCGAAGCTCTCAATTTACCGGGTGATCTACGTTCCTACCCTCACCTATGATCATGAGCTCTGGGTAGTGACCAAAAGAATGAGATCGCGGATACAAGCGGCTGAAATGGGCTTCCTCCACAGGGAGGCTGGACTCAGCCTTAGAGATAGGGTGAGGAGCTTGGACATTCGGGAGGGGCTCAGGCATCAATCTAAGATGCTTCGTGAACGGCTCCCTGGGGAGGTATCCGGGGCAATTGCCCCTGGTAGGAACTCCCAAGGCAAAGCACGCACTCTGAAGACCATCAAATCAGTAGCGCTAACAGACAACTAATTTCCAAACAGCACTCAACAGCACTGTGTGAGGTTGAGGGGCTATCGTGCCTGATAAGATGATTCACTCAGATGTGATGTAATGCCACCTGGGCTTTGGTGTTGACATGCTGGAGCGCCTGCAGAGCCATCCAGTACCAGCTGCACGCTAAACCTCGGAACAGATTCACCTTAGCTTCTGAAACAGACTGCAGAGGGGGACGAGCCAATGAACATGGTTCCAGCTGGATTGTTTTATTCTCTCACGTTCACACAACCTGCTAGCCAACAAGAAGCAGGTCAATAGTGCAAGACTATTCTAGCTCATTTCTGGTTAGCAAAGTGTCAATATGGATAACAAAAAGCACAGATACACAACATAAAAACATAAGGACAGAACTTCATTCATACTGTGATAGCCAGGTTAAGAAAATAAGTGCTTAGCAGTTTTAATAAAATCGCTGCTTTAATAAGATTATATAGTGTATAAAAAGTATACTGCGGCTGCTTTGGTATGAGCTCTGCATGCACCTTGAGCCAATCATTTTAGTCCTTGTCTGAATTACTCAGACATTTGTGAGAAACAAAATAAACGGGAGAGAAAAGCGAACATTGACAAAAGTGAGTGATGTCAGCACTGCTTTGTGTCTTGATAACTCGCAGCCACACCATCTTATTTTACAAACTCCTTTGGTAGAGAAGTTCTATTTGTTTAGTATATTTTTGCGAATTTCAGCTAGTTTTATAAATATTGCTATATTAATTGCCAAAATTTCAAGAAAAACAAGATATAAATTTTCCAATATCATGTTAACCTGGTGACATACTGTATGCAATATATTACTTCAGGACATGATGACAGATGATGCAAGTTCAGCTTCCTGTCTTAAGAGTAAAGAATGAAACATACACAGTTCAGCAACATACCTGCCTGTACCCAAACGCTGAACAAAGGTCAGACCTGTTGTAGACACACCCAAAACTGTCACGAGTCGGCGCATCGGTGGAGCTGGGGGCCTCTTTAGCTGGCGGGGGGGTTGATACCATCCGTCCGCAGGTGGTCCCTGCC
>JAAGVU020000009.1:371744-391115 GCA_011763525.2 Mormyrus iriodes | reverse complement strand
AGACTTTTGATTTTATGTCAAAACATATTTAAATTTTTAACATTGGAAGTTAAAAAGGAGATTGAGATGGAAAATGGTATCCTCAATCTGAGTGACTTCTCATCCGAACAAGCCTGCAGGCACATGGTACCTGGCGTCATTCACCACCCTGACAGCGTTTTTTTGATCACAGGCTGACCGTCACCACCACCGCAAGTTTCAGTCAAGGCCTCATTGGCAGCCTGTCCATCACAGTTATGGGCTGCTCTCCACTCTCTCGCCAGGTGCTTTTGGGAGGCTCATTGAAGACAGAATGGGTTTCAAATGACCCGTGTTTGTCTTGTTTATCAGAGACTACAGTCGACTCCTTCTGTGGACAACACACAAAAGCAGGAGCAAAGCCTCTGACCCCGAAGCAGCTCAACAACTGTTATACTTGTAAGACATGGTAGCCTGGCCCTTGTTATTCTAGCAACTGGCAGGGCAGTGTTTGGGTCTTTCCCAAAAACAGGCAGGTCACTTTGGAGAACTGCTTGGTGTCTCCTTTGCACATTCTGGCTGATAAAGTGACTGGTGGCAATTCAGATAGCTGCAACAGGCAACTCCCACTGCAATTAAATAAGTACAAATAAATATTCTAATTATAAACTGACTTGTCAGCCTGATGGTAGCAGACCACGGGGAGAGTGTGCAAGTTGGAAAATAGCTGGAAGGCATTTCTAAACGTGTTGCAGGCGTATCATTCACCTGCCTTCCATCAAGAACTCCCTTGCTTCCTGTTGACTGAGAAAGTTGCCTGGGGGCAGCACTTCAGCAGATATGGGAACAACACCCGACAAGCCTGCAGAGCACACGTGCTGCACTTCTGAAGTTGGCAAGTGCACTCTGACATCACTGTCCGCCCCCTATCAGCCTGGGCTGTGGCAGACGCCTGGAAAAAGCACTTCTACACATCCTATCTCATTCGCCTCCCTTCAGGTGCATCAGTTTGACAACATGATGAACATCTGCACAAAACAACCAACACACGTCATCAGATTGCAAGGTAAAATGGCAATTAAAGTGAACAAAACACGAGATGCGGTTCTGTGAACTTGATCATGGTCCCAGGATGAAGCTCATTTTAAGTTATTAAGAGTTTTACATGAAAGAACAATGAAAACTCCCTGGTATTCCAAGTGGGCAGATGTGCTTTTCAGATGTTATTAGCCACCTAATACCACTGCTGTTTCTCCCTCCATTCAGATTTAATAAACAAACACATTATTAGCTGCATTCCATAAAGGAACTCATTCTCAATTAATCAAATTAAATTCCAACCTTAATAAATTACCTTGAATGGAACTGAACTAAATTATAATAAATAATTAGCCAAAATGTTATTCAAGATTATATTTATTGGAAAAAACACCTGGATTTTTATCTTCTACAAACTTATACAGATTCCTTATACATCTTAAATTCTTTCTTTAGAATATTAGTGACACACAGTATATTTTGTAAGTGTAACATCTTATTTTAAACCAGTGAGACACTAACATGTTACACAATTTATTAATCTAAATGAGTAAAGTTTACTTTTGTCTTTTATCTGTATAGTACAGTGTCATAGCAAGGAGAAAATCTGACTAAAATGAAAAAAAAGTGAGATAACAGATACAAATGTGAGGATGGGATTAATCAGCATATGTACATATATGTCATCCTTTTTCTGTTGTTCCAAGTCATTTCACTATGAATGGTTTTAAGGCACCTGATTGTTACGAACACAGCTGCAACTATGAGTCATTTAGGGTATTTTCCAAAATTTCCTAGATTTTAAAATCCACACAGACAGCACCTGACCCTTGTAGTTTTAATTCTTGGCACCATTTCTATTTTCCAGAGGCACCGCTAATCAGAAAGTCCAAGATCCATTATTTATATACATACCAAGTCCCTTTTGTGTGACAGTAATAATGTAGCTAAGAGATCAGTGGTCATGGACTGCACAGTACATACCTACTATTATATATTGATAAAACTCCAGTCTTATCTTCTAAAACAATACACGCTTCCTTGAAAGTTTTGTGTGGAAACTGCAGGCTTCAGGGAGGCCTGTCATACAAATCCATTGTGAACCCTGAACCAAGTCTGCAGTGAGCTTCATAGCCAACCACATGTCGACTGTAGTGACACCCCGTAGTGCCACAGGGTCTCCACCCCACAGCAACAGCAGCCACCAGCACTTTCCCATATGTTGTACAAAATTCAAAGTCTGGCAGCTGCACTGCCAGCCAAACGTTTAAGGAAAGAGGGGAAAAAGACATTTTATTTTCCATAAGACACTGCAACTCTGTCTCAAATCAAATACAACTGTCTTTGACTAAGCAACTAAATGCACAGCAAACATTGAAAAAAGCAGGCATGTAAAAAGAACATTAAAAAACACTGTCAAAGTACAGTTTTTTTTTCTTTTCATGCTTGCTAAGAATATTTAGAATGATGCATCAGAGACATAAGGGTAACGTTGTACAGTGAAAAAAATCAAACAGTTTCCGTCACGTCTGTCCCTGCTGAAAAGAAGCGTGTCCTCACAGTCTTCTAAGTCTCTCGTAAGTCTTGCAGTTCACCCCCTGCTTTCTCCACAATTTCCCCAGCTGTGTGGCCGGGCCTTCAGTTTAAAAAATTTTCTGTTACTCCTTCGAAAACAGTGGTGAGCAATGTTCAGCCTTCTTCTGACCGTATTAAAAATAGACTCCTGTTTTAAACGTTTCCACATTCTACAGACATTTTGCTGATGAGCTCGTTTGTTTTTTTTTTCAAACTTCTGTTTTATACAAAAATGCTGGTCATCTTTTCTTTCCAACACAGTTCCTTCATCACTTTCAGCTAAGCTAAACTTTAGCTTTTTTCCCCATTACTTACAAATTGATACAGTATATACAATCATAAAATTTAGATAAATATAACTTGATTAGAGGTTTTGCTGTAGTTGTTTTTTTTACCATGTCTCACTATCACCATTATTCCAGTCATCCTGCACAAAACCTTTAATGCACATATATTTCAGTTCTGTCTTCATGTCATCTTATTTCAAAGAAACTAGGAAAAAATGCATGGCACAAAAACTTCTGTCCCTTAGCCCAAAACACAGAAGAATGAGCAGAAGCAATTTAGAAAGTCATTTAAACTTTTACCTGCACAATTTTCTGCAATGCTCTATATTGATGGGCACCTGAAACGGCATAACGCCAGTTATATCACTACACTCCTGGTGTCATCCCCTTAGTGTCCACCAGGTGGCACTGACTTTGGTTCATTAATTCACCTACACGTTCTGGGCCAGGAAACTCAACACCACAAAAAAACTTGTGCAACACTTTATGTGAAGCTTATTTTAAAATCAGCATATATTTATATACTCAAGTGTTTACCCTTCTAAAGCTGTTTCAGACACCCCAATGGTTTTCTGGATTACTGCTCAAACACAGTCCCTGCCCCCAGCATCCATCATCACATTGAGCAGTCAGATGTTCCTAGAAAATTACATTACAAAATGAAAACATCTGCACAGCAATTCCTGTAAATCAAAACAGAAGATTCATAAAGAGGATTTCACTCTGCTGCGTAGAAAGACAAAATACACTAATCTGAACAATAAAAACAAAATGTTTTTGATTTTATACACAGATACATTGTTATTTCGTCAGTTTTTTTCATTCAGCTAAGCTGTTTGTTTCTGTTATAGTGCCACTTTAATCTTCTTGTCCCATGATGAGCCCCACCCTGGGGGCTTGCTTTGCAGTGCTCCTGGGAATGTAGGTCTTCGCAGCAGAACCCCTATATGCTGTCCACTTTGGCTGCCGTATGGTCAGAGTTTGATTGATAAAAAACAATACAGGCTGCAGCAATGGCGAAGCTGACCCTGCCTTCCGTTCTGAGGAGACGTCATGTGACCCTTCAGAGAGCCTGTAACAGAGCAGGGGAGAGGGGAACCGGGTGATCCGATACGGGGCTCTAGCTCCACTAAAACCTCCGCAGCCTCTGCTGTCCCTGGGGGAAAGAAGCATTCCAAGAAGGTGATTGGCGGAGAGGCCGGATGACCTCTGACCCAGTTTGGACCTTGCGGCTTCCATCGCTTTCGCTTTTCTCAAGGCTGGCCATTAATTGTGAGGTCGGGAGCAGGGTGTATGGATCCGTTTGCGTAGGCGAGCTACGGCATTACTTCTAACGTGATCACAAACAAACTCTGTGGCTGAATTTACTCTCGCAGATGAACCTTTTAGTGCAGTGCTGTGGTGTCTGGTTTCACCAGAAAAAAATTATCAGCTACCATCCCCAAAAGATGTTAATAAAATCCATAATAAATAGCTATTTTACATACTTAGATTTACTTAAATTTTGCTACTAATGTGTAAGGTATTATCATTGGTTGATTTGGGTGGGACTACTTGGAGAACTTATGACTCAGTGAGCCGGCCGTATAGTTAAATGTTTAACAGGTTTCAAAGACTCAGCTGTTAACTAATCTGGGTTTAATGTGCTACAAACGTCAGTAGTTAAAAAAATAAGAAAAACCAGACCTACCATTCATGCTTTAGACCCAGGAGTCAACAGGCTGTGGTTTAAGGTCACAGCCATCCACCAGATTCACTGATGGCTTATTAGTCCTGATAAAAAACTTCCTGTTTGAGTCATTCTGGAGTAACAAGAAAAAGGTCAATGGGATCAGTACAACAGCACAGCAACGTCACTGGTAAAGCTAGACTGACAGGCTACTGAAGAGAGCTCCCCCTGGTGTCAATACAGGGCAGTGCATTTTGCAGCATTCATGAAGTAACAAAACTGGGTAAATGTCACTGAGACCAAAGAGGTCCAAGAGTGTGAAAGCTGTCTGCATGCTCATATACCCAGAAATGTAGCTGGTAAAGCATGAGGTCAGGATCAATAAGCCCGTGCAGATATGGAACACTGTTCCGAACCAGGAGATGCCCCCTTGAAAAGAGTAGGAGATTTTCCTGGTGAGGTACCTTAACCGTGTCCCGTTCCACAGTGCCGGCCTGCCCCTCCCCTGTCCTGTACCTGCACTCATGGTCCCTTGGATCCGTGGTGGAGTAGACGTCTGCAGACGAAAAGGCAGGTAGTCATACTGGGTATTTACAGTACTGCAGCACACAACTACCTAACATCAAGACCTGGGGGCTGGAACATGTAACCTGCAGGATACGACTCCTCTGCAATTAGCTGTCCTGCCCCTGGTCACATGGCTAGTCCATGCTGGGTTCAAGTCACTTTTAATTTGCTAGTATGTTTTATTTTATAAACAGACTAATTTTGATGAAATGAGACGCCCCTTAATCTCAATTCTCCACGGAAAGCTTTGTCGTTTCTGGCTGACCTTGGCTCCTCTCCATCAGTGGAAGCGTGGTGTCGTCGTTACTGGCCTTGCCATTCCTGGTTCCTTTGGGTAGGGCAGATGCTGAGGGCTAAAGGAGGACAAGAGGACATCCTAACATGACTGAATAGGTCCAGTAATAATACCTGCCACTTAGGTTCCATCCACATTATGTCCATGCAGAAAACATCAGACTTCAGGGCCTTCCATTATGTCAAACTAAGTCTGATTGGTACCTACAGTTACAAGTTGGCCAGGGTCATGGGAGACGACCATACCTGGAAGTGGCTCTTGTTCCAGCCATCCCTGCTGAGGACGTTTCTCAGCTCCTTGTAACTCCACACTGTCTGCAGCACGTGAGATGCCGCCTTGGTTTCCCGCGGCGACTGACTGATAGTGGGAAAACAGGAAGTGACTCTCACCAAGGACAGACAAGAACTTAGTTTCACTCAAAACAATTAGCAATTTAAAGACAGTGCCAGGGGCTGTTTTTAATTAATTCCCTTTTGGACATGAACATCTTTTCAATCAATTTAGGAGTTGTTATAATGTTTCTTGTTAACTAAACCAAACTTTTATCCATTTCAAGTATCATTTTACTTGGAGCAAACTATCGCCCCCCTCGTCTGAAGGTGAGCTTGGCCTTCAGTTTGTGGAGATGTTACCTCGTCCTGTTGATGGCCATTAGCTTCTGGATGGCTTGTGCCTGAATGAGGGAGCGGGCGTTCTCAGAGCTTCCCGTGACAATCTCATGCAGCGTGTTGAGGATGGCCACCACCGTGTCCTCCTCCAGGTTCTTGGCCGGCCGCTGCTGGCCACTGGGCAGGTTGCTGACCAGGTCTCTCAAAGCGTAGCTCCCTGTGGCCAGAGAGTGTCGGAATCTCATCATTATGTTCACGTTTATTTGCACAGCTGGGACCAGCCCAGCAAATACACATTTTAGTATATCGCACCACCCTCCTGCCTCATTCTGCTTCTTCTGATCACTTAGCTCAGGAAGGTAGGGGAGGTGCTGAGAATCATTTAAGCTCAGGTAGCTTAACAAGATGTGCACTGCTTTAATGATGCAAAAGACGAGGGTTCAGAACCCAGAGAGCACTCATAAACTGCAACCCTTACCTCTATTACATGTTACTTTAGATTAAAAAAATCAGATAAATTAGTAAATCTGTGGTGACATTAGGCTCGTGTAGGTGTGTGGCTGCACTCAAAAACAGAAGGTTCCCTCATGGGATTTCAGCCATCAACTTCATGTTCTTGTGGACCATCATGAGACCTACCTATGAGGTCCTTGTTGCGGTGGTCGATGGCCAGGTTGCGCAGGGCGATGGCCACAGCCCTGACCACAGTGTCAGCGTGGGAGCGCAGCAGCTCCACCAGCACAGGCAGGCCCTTCTCCTTACGCACTGTAGCCCGGATGTATCTGGACCACTAAGGGAACACACAGGACAGAGCTACCGTAGGACTATCAACTAAATAATGCCCAGAAACCAGTTATTTATCATTATTAAACATTAAAAGGTCAATCACTTCTCCTTCCCATAAAATACAAAATGCTTAGCTGTGACCTTTACTTAGCAATGACAAGCTGTACACAACAGCATGCAGCTTGCCCGTCTGGCATCATTAAAGCCATGCACTTCTGGTTTACTTCCAGTAGGTGACAGCAGTAAGCCTTAAGACAGCTACAGTAAGGGTGAAATAAAAAATGCTGTGATGGAAGACACACACAGGTACCCCACTCACCAGTCATGCATTTTCCCAGTCAAACGCTCAGTTATGCTTCTGCAGCTTTTACAGCTTCTTCACAGGCACAGATGTGCGTGTTCAGCCTGCCTCGCCCACCAGCACCACCCACTTTTCAGTTCATACACAAATCTAGTGTCCCCACCCAGGCCATGCCCCTTCATAGCTCCATTCCCTTTACTCATATATCTAGCGTCTCTACCCAAGTCCCACCCTGTCCCCTAGCACTATCCCATTTTCAATTCACTCACAGTCCAGTGTCCTGCAGCGAGGTTCTGCAGGGCCCCTGCGGCTGCCTCTAGGGTGTTGTAGTTCTGGCTCTCGGTGAGGAGGGACAGGTAGAGCCTGACCACCTCAGGCTGGTACAGCAGCTGGAAGCCTGTGGGCAGACAACAGGGTGGTAAGACCACAACCTGACCTCAGAACCACTCAAAACGGGAGCCCACTCCATCATACCTAACCCCTCACACCTGTCAGAAGCAGCCTGTTCACCCCCTCTCCATCTGGAGAAGGTTTTGGAGCATTCAGGACAGCATCACCAGGCTCTGTAACAGCTTTATTCCTGCAGGCTATTAGACTTCTCAGGTCCCCGCTACTCCATGAACCAGGAATTCTCAACCCAGTCCTCACAGACCCCCAGATGGTCCTCGTTTCTGCTCGCTCCCAATTCCCTGCCACACTCTACTGTTCTTATGCACTGACCCGCACCACTGTTTAATTGTATTATTTGCACTACGTCATTAGTACCTTCCTTGTTATATATTGTTGTGTACTGTTTTTATTAAATTTTTATTCTTTGACAACCCTGTATCCAAAAGAGTTGAGACACTGCGTAAAATGAAAATAAAAACAGAATGCAATGATTTGCAAATCACATAAGCCTATATATATTTGAAAACAGAACAAAGACAACATATCAAATGTTGAAACTGAGAATTTTATTGTTTTATGACAAATATATGCTCTATTTGAATTTGATGCCAACATCACATTTCAAAAAAGTTGGGACAGGGGCTTGTTTACCACTGTGTTGCATCACCTCTTCTTTTAACAACACTCTGTAAACATTTGGGAACTGAGGAGACCAGTTGCTGGAGTTTTGAAAGTAAAATGTTGTCCCATTCTTGCCCGATATAAGTTTTCAACCATTAAACAGTTCAGGGTCTCCTTATTTTGACGTATTTTTCATTTCATGATGTGCCAAATGTTTTCAGCGGGTGGCAGGTCAGGACTGCAGGCTGGTCAGTCTAGCACCCAGACTCTTCTACTACGGAGCCATGGTGTTGTGATATGCGCAGAATGTGGTTTGGCATCGTCTTGCTGACATATACAAGGCCTTCTCTGAAAAAGACGTTGTCTGGATGGCAGTAGATGTTGCTCCAAAACCTGTATATATTTTTCAGCATTAATGATGCCTTCCCAGATGTGCAAGCTATCCAAGCCATGGGCACTAATGCACCAATGTACCATCACGGATGCTGGCTTTTGAACTGTCCACTGATGGATTGTCCCTCTCCTCAGTAGCCCAGAGGACATGGTGTCCATGATTTCCAAAAAGAATCTGAAATTTTGACTTGTCAGACCACAGGACAGTTTTCTCATCTTGCCTCAGTTCATCTTAAATGAGCTCAGGCCCATAGAAGTCGGTGGCATTTCTGGATCATGTTTAGATATGGTTTCTTTTTTTCATGGTGGAGTTTCATCCTGCATTTGTGGATGCAGCGATGAACTGTGTTCACAGACAGTGGTTTTTGGAAGAGTTCTTAAGCCCATGCAGTGAGTTCCACTATAGAATCGTATCTATTTTTAATGCAGTGAGGACCTGAAGATCACGGCTATCCAATATTTTTTGGCCTTGTCCCTTGGGTACAGAGATTTCTCTGGATTCTCAGAATTTTTTAATGATATTATGTACTATACATGATGAAATTCCCAAATTCTTTGCAATATTACGTTGAGGCACATTATTCTTAAATTGTTGCACTATTTGCCCACACAGTCTTTCACAGAATGGTGAACCTCTCTCCATCTTCACTGCACAAAGACTCTGCCTCTCTGGATGGCTGTTTTTATACCCAATCATCTTACTGACCTATTGTCAATTAACCTAATTAGCTGTGAGATACAAAAGGTGATTTGATTAAGTATTACACAAATTCTTCAGTCTTTTGTTGCCCCTATCCCAACTTTTTTGAAACGTGTGCCTGGTATCAAATTCAAACTGAGCATAAATTTGTCCTAAAACAAAATTTCTCAGTTTCAACATTTGATATATTGTCTTTGATCTATTTTAAATTAAATATGGGTTTATATGATTCGCAAATCACTGCACTCTGTTTGTGCTTACATTTTACACAGCGTCCCACCTTGTTTGGAAACGGGGTTGTATTTATCCCCCAGCATTTATGTGTGAAATAACAATAAAGAGACTTGACTTGACAAGAGAAGAAAAAATTCAAAGGTCCAGAAAAGGAGGGGTGGTGGTGAAGGTATCATAAACTGGAAAATGGTTCAGATCCCAGTTTAACCCCCCCTAGATGGTTCTGTTTCTCTGGCTCTTAAGAAGGAAGTTAATCTAACCGTCTCCAGCAAAAAAACCTGTAAAAGTCTGAGCAAGGCAGAGCAAAATGTGAGCCGCTTCAGATGAAGGTGTCTTCCGAGCAACATAACAATAGCCATTTAAAACCTGATGCATGCCTTGCCTCAGCAGGGACTGAGAATATAGGGGAAACAGAAAAGACAAACACCTGTACCACATCCCAAGCTGTGGCTGAAGTAGAACCATTAGGACACCCCCCCTCCCTAGCAAGAAAAAGCTGGTGGCGAGGCCTCAGCTAGAGGAACATGCCAGGCAGGGCTTGTAATGAAAACATAGTACTAAAACTAAAAGCATTTTGCTGTCCCGCACTACACAACCACTAACTGCAATTTAATCTGAAATGAAAACTGTCCGTTTTGTAATTCAGACACTGCTTCATTGTGCTGTTCACAGGGCATTATTCAGTAGCATTTTCCTGTCCATATTTTTCATGTTGTCATGTACTTCAAGACAGGACTGGAGAAACAGAGGAGGCAATAAGGTGTCTGAATACATACAGCAGAGGTCACCGTCTGACCAGATGGTCACAAAATGGAAGTTTAGTCTTAGACTTTGATTTATATTGCTATGCTTAATGGTGTCCAGTAAACAAAGTACAGCTGTCCCTCAGTACAGGCTGTGCTCGTTCCACAGATGGTCAAGTCCCTTATATAAAATAGCATAGTATTTGCATATAACCTATGCACATCCATACACATCATCTCTAGAACACTTATAATACCTAATACAATGTAAATGCTATGTAAATAGCTATTATACTCAAGTGTTAAAGGATAATGACAAAAAAAGGTCTACATGTTCAGTACAGATGCAACCATCGTAGGACATACAGAAAATGTAATTATCAATAGAGCAGATATACACTCATTCGCTCTACTTACACATCACTTTATTCACGAGGATTCAGAGTAATGCTAGGCGCAAGGCAAATTCAAATTTCTGCATTTTTTTTCAAATGTTTTTGATCCGCGGTTGGTAGAATCTGCGGATGCAGAACCCGCGGATATGGAGGGTCGACTGTATTAGTAGTTTTTTTACTAGATCCTTGAGATTAGTTCCAGACTCGGGGCTGTCAAGAGGCAGTCGTCATTTGGAAGCATTCCTGGAGATGTGTTTTAAGAGACTGCATTCCACCATCTCTGATTAAAGACATTTTACAGAGACACTTGAGAACTCGCATCGAATTCTCCAAATCTAGCTTTCGAAGGGATGCTGTCAGTGCCAGACTCCACAGATCACAGCCTGTCTCATGGGGTCTGCGAGTGATTCTTCTCCAAGTCGAAAAGCGTTACAGTTAATGCCTGAACGACCTGGGCGGGGAGGAGAATAAATTGAGCAGAACATCTTAGGCCTTAAATGAATGGCCTCTCTCTCTCTCGCTCTTCAGCTCCCTGTGTCATGACATCAGCCAAGCGAGGTGTCAAAATGGAGCTTGCGGCTGAGCAATTCCACCAGCCTTTTTCCTGATCCCCTCTTGGTCTCACCTCCCACACTCTCCAACCCTCAGAAGTTTTAAACGGGCATAAAAACCTCTTCAGACAAAGTGCTGCGACGTCCATGAAGACCTTGAGATCGCAGAGCATACCGACTGTATCTGAATTTTATTATCCTGCAGATCTTTTATTAATTTCCTCCATGATTTGAACTCAAAGTAAACCCAAGGCCCAAAAATTGAAGTCATGTGGGATGAGATGGATGACAAACCCCAGTTCCTCTCCAAAGCTAGGACTTCTTCAGATGACCCTTCATCCCTTCAGTTTAATTAAAAAACAGGCAGCGATTAGCAATGGAAGGCCCGATAAGGCCCAGTAGGGTGGCCTTCCTCTCGGGGATGGTCCTCCTCTAATCTATCCTTGGAAGAACACCTCTATTCTCCTCTGGCTAAACTAATCAATTAATCAAGGCTGATCTCTGTTACCTAACCTCCTGTTAAATACGCCGCACACTGTCATGCTCTCCTGGTGGAAAGTTACAGGACTTTTCAATTAACGCGCCAGAAAACGTTCCAGCGCCCCTGGGACAGCTGTCTTCTAATTAAACGCTTCCCTTACGATACTCCATCATCTCCCTCTTTCCCCAAGTCCTCATCTCAGTTGATTTGGATTTTTTCTGTAATCTTGCTGTCATTACTTACTTTTGCAAACTGCCTGTTGACCTATGACCTTGAGCCTTCCGTGAATTTGTGGAAATGCTTCAGATAAACCCATGTATAGTGCCCAGAGATACTTCTAATTCATTGCTCCTGCTGCTCATATCAATTTCGAAACTGCCATCTTAACCAAAATAGCAACAACAATCTTTTTCGCACTCCTATTTCAGTAGACTCCTGTAGACCAACAAAATGGTCCCATTGGATAATGACCCTCTATAATGGAATGTTTTAACGCACTTCCCATTAAAGCTGGACAACAATGCCAGAGGCTGCAACTATATAATGGTACTTGAACTTCACAAACATTACTTGCTATTTATGCTCTGAAAGGCTAATTCGCCTGACCTCCATATACAACTGCAATTAACAGCAATCCAGCTTGATGGGCCGAATGGCCTCCTCTCATTTGTAAATTTCTTATGTTCTTATGTTCTTAAAAGAAGCTCCATTAAGCTCAGTAATGTAGCTAATTACCAGGAAACAAAAAACATATAAATGAAACACACAAACTAAGCTCTTAACAACTTGACTATACCCTGAAGTTTCCTGTCCTGTGCATGAACAGCCATCGCATCCTCACCAAACCCATCACTATTCACATGCAGGCAGACAGACGTGGACACACAGCTGGGGATGGGATGACTTTCACAGTTCCTTTTGCACTCAGAGGACAGAACGCTGTTTGCGAGGTGGGAGTATGTTTGACCAAGACATCCCCATTTGCGAGAGCAGGGTGGCTCAAAGGCTCCTACGTCCTGGGGAACAAGACCCTAAGCTGCTCTTGTGGAGAGAGTGTAACCAGGAAGAAAGCCCCCATCTTCACGTAATGTGCTCTGATCAGAGGCAGTGGAACGACGTGTCTGTCTCGCTGGAGAGAACAGTATTCGTATCGTGACCCGAGAGGGCCGATTAGCGGGGACTCGGTGTGGGTTTTCGCTTTTGATTAAGCCACATGTGCGTGTGTGGCTGGGCTGACATGGCTGGGGGCCGCTGTGCGCTCGCTGCACGGACAATCATACCTCACTGCGTGTGAGATTCCGCACGGCCAGTGCTTTACAGGCACGTCAGCAGTCATGCTGACCTACTTACATAAAATTATAGACGGCTCTCTCAGCCCCGTGGAATCCAGCGCTGTGACAGCCAATCAAATTTCTGTGAACCTCCTGAAATTGAGAGCATCCCCTGAGCAGATCGCCGCTCACACAGCCCGAATGGTCAGTATTCCAGCCGCAATAACAGCTTGCCCATGGGCCCCTGCCCACCCCCCCATCTCCTTTCATCCCTTGCTCCCCTACCTTTCATGGGCTCCGTGCGTTTAGGCAGATCTAGGGAGTCATAGGCCCTTTTGCTCTCTGCATTTTTCCATCCTGGATTTAAAAAATAAAACATTAGGCAGCAGACACACGGGTGACACATACATTATCAACAGTGTCATGCCAACACTCCCTGCATTAATGTCCCTGTGTTGGCTTATTCCACAGCAAACACGTCTACCTTTCTGGAACCTTCCATGAGCCTTTACTAGTTCCAGTCTTTAAGCACTGAGCTACCTACCTCCCAAAACAAGATTTACATTTTTATGGCATTATTAATGTGCATAAACCACTTAAATAAGTAGTCAGCTGTCCATTTGTGGGGGAGTGCTAACGAGCATCCGTGCGGTGGAGCGATGGGAGGACACTCACCATGATTAAACCAGTCTTCTGCAGCGAAGGGCAGCCAGGCCACAGTGGGGGTGGGGTAGAGATACAATAAGATGACACAGCAACAGAAGATGAGGACCCGAGTTGGGGGGCGGGGGGGGGGGCTTTCCAGGCTATTATATTGATTGTTTCACCTCTATTACACCTATGTCATCTTTCCAGCAGTCCAATAACAACATGCTGTTTTGAAAGTATAATAATACCCATATGTCAAAACCACGGCGCATCCATTGGCCATTTTTTATGCCTGCAGAATATTAGTGGTAAAGGCAGTAAACTAGGTTATGTCTGGATACTGCCATCCATCTACCCCAGCATGTGGTGTACATACAGGAAAGCTACTGGCAGGGGACCACCAACCTTTGACCTTCTTGCCTCCAAAGCAGCCAGCATCGTCCTTCTTCTTCTTCTTCTTCTGGGACCCTGCCGAGCCGGGCTTCAGGCCTGCTTTGCAGTCCTGGTACTTCTCGGCTTCCGGGACCTCTTTGTGCACGTGGTACGACAGGTTGCGTAGGATGCACACACAGTTCTCCACTGACTGAAACAGCCCCATGTCAACAACACCACCCAAGAACAGGCCTACAGTCAGAATCTCTACAGGACAGAAAGCAGTCCAAGATGCAAAGAACACAAACAAACCAACACGGGAGTGGAAAGTTTGACCTAAAACAGTTTACTGCTTTCTGTCCGTCTGGCTGTCTGCCAAAGAAATGCACCTTTAAAACCGTCCTCAATTATACAAAAGCAGTTTCCACTTTCATTGAAGATGAAAAGTCTAACTGTAAACCTGGACAGGCTCACCTTGTTGTCGGTGTCCTTTTTGTTAATGGCGGACTGCAGGGTGTACAGCAGCGCATCCACCAGGCCGTCGCACTCCCGTAGCCTGCGCCGGGCTTCTGCGCCATCCGAGCTCACATTTCTGCAAAGCGAGGAGCGTGCCTGCATGTCACACACCTGCACAAACCTGTAAGGCGTCCACCACCACAGCTTACTGAGAACCTGCCCATAGCAAAGGCGGAAGGCCTGCATGACTGACCCTCCTGCCTTAGAGAACACCTGTGTTACACTAAGGCTCTGTCTGGGAGGGACCGTGTGACATGGGGATGGAAGGAAGGAACAGGGGTGAAAGGATGGGTTTAGAAAAAGCAGCTACGTGTGTGTGCAGAGGCAGAGAGAAAGCACAGAACCACAGAAGAGAAATGTGATAAGGGGCAGGTAAAAGTAATGAATGCCCTCGTCACTTTGCCCTGCTTTGAGACGTCAAGCCTCGTTCATCCTTTCCACAATGAGATCTACCTAATATGTATAAATGAATCCTTTCTGGGCAGGCACAACCAGGGAATGATTTATCAGACACAAGCAAACTGGCTGTCTCTCTATATGGAGGACTGCCAACAGTGTAGTAGACAGACAGGCCAGAGGAGGAGCTAAATGAGAGGCCTCACTCCCTTAGACTGGAGCAAATGGGTGACCACAAGAGCTCTGCCAGCCATGTCTAAGGGCTAAGGGTGAGAGCCTCCACCTGCGTCGACTGTGAGATTAAACCAGCTAAAACAGAAGCCAGCTGGAGTTACGTCAAGCTGTAGAGAGAGATAGGGTTTAGTTTCTCCCTACCCTCAGGAGGAGCCAATCAGCACAACTCCCACAGAGCACCAAGACAAATCCTGTCCCCTGTTCACCTAAGGCCCACTTCCGCTGTGGCCCCTCAGCTTCACTGAGATTGATGGCTCCACTAATAGGTTCACAAGCTGCACAGACACTAAGGGTTTTTGTGGAGGGGGAAATTACAGAAAGTTTGTTTTTAGTACACAGCTTTTCAAAGGAATAGCTCTGAAGAAATGGCTGCAGAGAGCAGTAGCAAGAGGTCACAGGCATCCCCCCACTCCCCGAGATAACTGTATCTGAGCCATATTTTTTTTCCCATAAGCCCTTGCTCAGGTATGGCCTGTTTAAAAAGGCTGAGCAGGACGACGAGAGAGAGAGAATTCAGGTGTTTCTCTATTCAGATGTTTGTTCTTTTGTTTAAATGTGCTACTTTTGTGGTGGTACCCAGAAAGTGTTTTTTATTTGCTCACGCTTTATTTGATAAATATATATATATTTTTTTTGATTTTCTGTACCAGATACAAAATGGCAGGGGAATCCCTGGGAAAGATACTTTGCAGGTTTCGAAGGCCTTTCAAAATGGGTGCAAAGCTGATAGTGACCTTCAATACAGTTTATTGCACCTCTGCACGTGATGTCATCTGCAAAAGGGTTAGATCTCTAAACCACCCATTCTGAAACAGGACACAGGAGGGTACCTCACATTAAAGTGTACCTTACACTGACCCAGCCAAGTCTCTCTGTTTTACCTTAGACATCCTGATGTGTTCTTGAAGACCGTGGTCCATTCCATGTCCCGGGGTTTCGACTCCTCACTGGGGTCCCGGTCCCAGCCCGAGTGGGGAATAATGACCTCGCTGGTGAGGGTCTGCAGACCGTGATTGATGATGACCATCTTCAGGGGCTCATAGGAAGACAAATTCCACAGCGTTCCTGGAAGGAAGGAGAGCTTTGATAGTACAGGTCACACACGTGAGTACCTCTGGGCCAGATTGTAAATAGGGAGCTTCCAAAACAATCAGCACCGAAGGTCAGGATCAGTCCTGCTCCATTTTAAATCCAACAAATACACAGCCCAAATCCAATTATCCAGCACAGGATCATAACAAGCCTGGAACCTATCCTAGCTAGCACAGGGCACCCAGGTTAGGACAGCAGCCCACTAAGGACAACAGACGTGCCCAGGAATTTGGAGACGCCTGCCCACCTAAACCATTACCACCATATGGATGGACCCAGATAAACCCCACACATACAAAGAGAGGAGATGCAAGCTCCAGACACGGAAAGGCTGGGGGACTGGGAACTGAAGCCGTAACCCCAGCGGCATGAGGCCACAGTGCTGCCCACTAACCCACTGTGAGGATTCCCTAAATATAAAAAGATTAAAGATTAAAAGGATTTCCCAAAAACAGCAAGGCTGTGGCTCTAAACAGGCTTTGTGGAGAGAATGTGCAGACAAACACAATGGTAACTATTCAAAGAGCACTTCATTTGAAATACATAAAAAGCCACGACACCCCCGCGGTCACATCTAGAGGGAAAAGCACCAAGGGGAATATTTAAATATTTACACTCAGCTACAGTGGATAAAGGGTTCTGCCTTTGAACATGTCAATATATACACATGGGCGAACGGACATGCACACACAGATACATGCTGTGAACACAGACAACGCGCATGCGCACACATATGCACACACAAACAGACACGTGTGCACAGACATAAACACACATATGTTTGTATTCATATCTTTAATTTTCTATGTGGAAAAACCCTAATCCCAGCTATGACAACCTGAACCCATACCCAGCCCTATCCTTAGCCATAAGTACCCAAAGAAAACACAACTTCTGGCTATTTTAGTTTCTTGATTACATTCACAAATTTTTTTTAAATTTAAGTTATTCTTCTGGGAACCGCAAATATGTCCCGACTAGGTAAAAAGTTACACATACCCACACACATGAACATGCACGCGCGCGCGCACATACATACATACATACATACATACATACACACACACGCGCACACACACACACACACACGTGCGCACACACACACACACACGCACGCACACACGCGCACACACACACACCACCCAGTAGGCCAATCTGTTTTTACTTCCATTAACTTTGTGAAGTACTCTCTCCCTAAGCCCTACCTTGTTTCCTCAGAGGAGAGGTAAGATATACGGTTTCATCTTCTCCAAGCTCAGAGAAAATAACGATCTGGCTGCCCTGAGAATGATTTAAATTCTTTTTTTATTGAAAAGGAACAAAAACAGGCAGAGGGTACTACGTTTGACTTCATCTGTGACACACACCATTCACAGAGATGGCCGTCAGCCAAGCATTCAACACATATCAACTTTTTCATTCTTCCATTCCCATTTGCATACATTTTCCACTAGATTAATGATATCCATGTCAAATCCTGCCAGCCTGGCATCAAACGATTCCAAAGCAAAATCTAAAAATAAACGTAGGGGCCCTGTGAGAGAAATAGTACAACTTTTGATGCCAACATACACCGCTGCTGAACCCTGTTGAAGGTGGTGGAACATGAAACACGACACCAACCAATCCCTGCCCGGTATGCAAATGAGCATAGCTGAGAAGAGCACAGGGTGCGTCTGAAATCACATACTTGTTTGCTATGTAGTAGGTGAAATATAGTATGCAATGTAAGTATGAATGAGACAGTAAGTGAACGCCACCAGGATAACATACTACATTCTGCAAAATTTTGAAGTGTGTAACCGAAGAACACTACGCTACCCCACAAGGCCACTAGACTAGACTAAAATTGCAGCCAGAGACAACGAATGTTCAAAATGTTTTGTGAAGATGGAGGAAGAAGTAAATTTAAACAAATTTAAGTGGACACAAGTTTCAGTTACACAAGCTGATTCAAATATGTATTTTTTGTGAATAGTTTTTAGCAGTTAAATTTCGCGGGGGTCAAGCTACATTGATAAACAACCGGTTGGGGTAATATGCAAGATGGCGAATGCAGTGTGACTGAATGTGTGACTGAATGCATGAACGTTGTTCTCATACATACGTACAGTACATAGTACTACATACTGCATTAAAGGTTGAGGCTTCTGACGAGATTCAGTTCCTACTGTGCAAGTATGCAATTTCGGATACACCTACAGTTAATACACAGTAAAGAATGTCACATAACAGGCAGCGGAAACCTATTCCCTAGGTGAGCTTAGCATTTGTACATTTACCTGCACAATTATCCACCAAATGCCTCAACGATCAGTGTTAAATTATGCATATGGATAGTTAATAATTAAGAACAATTAAATTGACCACAATAATTAAATTTTAATAGTTTATCACATTTTAACAGTGCAAAGTATTTTGGCAGAATTACAATTACTGCACTGGACTTCAGTTATACAGTAAGAAAACATTCTCTTGTCCTAGGAGAATTTTACACTTTATATTTTAAATATAATTTTAAATAAATGATAATTCAGTTGCTGTTTAACCAGGTTTTTTCTATTCAGTGATTTTCAAAAAATAAAAACTATAAGATTGAGGAAAAAGGAAAAAAAACTCATACTTGATCAGAATTAATAAGATGTCAAAAAAGCAAGCATTCAGAATCATGGGAAAATGTGTATTTTCAAATGACACGTCAAGCCACCCACTGCACACTTAATGGAACAATGATGTGGACTGTCAAATGGAGAATGATGACAGTCTTGTATCTCCCATTGTGACAAATGCACTTGCACCCAGCACAGCAGCTCTTTTCTAATCCATTTCCAGAACTTTCTCCCACTGTTGGTGTCGGGACCCACAAATCGAATCCAGACCGGTGAATCTGATAAGGATGAGGAGAGCTCCAGCCCCTTGCCACGTGTCCCACCAGCTTAGCTGGCTGATTACTGTAACAGTGCTCATCTAGTGCAACATCAGTTTAATCCACATATTCTTCTTTTTAAACTCACCATATCACCACACCGTTCCAGTCATCCTCCCTTACTGATCCTCCCTTCTCCCTACATCCCCCTTCCCTCATTCCCTGCTCTCCCACCCTCCATCACCCCTTCCCTGCATACCCTCCTTCCCCTCACACCCCCCCCCCCCCCACCCCCCCCCACCCCCCACCCCCCTTTTCCCCCCCCCCCCCCCCCCCCCCCCCCCCCCCCCCCCCCCCCCCCTCCCCCCCCCTTTCCCCCCCCCC
>JAAGVU020000009.1:312211-359996 GCA_011763525.2 Mormyrus iriodes | reverse complement strand
GTCTGCACACTGATCCCTCTGTACGTTTTCTGCACACTGATCTCTCTGTACGTTTTCTGCACACTGATCTCTCTCTACTCTGCCTGCACACTGATCCCTCTGTACACTGTCTGCACACTGATCCCTCTGTACGTTTTCTGCACACTGATCTCTCTGTACTCTGCCTGCACACTGATCCCTCTGTACATTGTTTGCACATTGATCACATTGTACTGTATGCTGTCTGCACACAGATCTCTCTGAACACTGTATACACAGTGATCTCTTTGCATATTGTCTGCACACTAAACTATCAGTCTCTGTCCTTCACACAGAACCGTCTCCATCCTTCACGCTGATTTCTATCTCCCTCCTTCACACAGATCTCACCATCTTACTCCTCACACTGATCTGTCCGTCTCCCTCTTTCACACCGATCTCTCAGTTTCCCTCCTTCACACTGATCTCTTCGTCTCTCTCCTTCACACTAATCTCTCTGTCTGACACAGAGGCCACGCTGAACCTGCTGTCTGTGGGTGCCCCGGCCGAGCCGTTTCTGCTCCCTCACTCTGCCTCTCTCAGTGCACCGAACACTGCTCAGGGCTGTCCACTGTAACATGCTGAATTATTCATCTGTGCTTCCCAACAAGCTTGTGTACCAGGCACCGCTCGGCCCAGCCACTGAGCCGAGAAACCCCCCCCCACCCCAACGTTCATACGTGACGTATTGCAGTCTGGCTAATTAGTTTAGCTATTCTGCACTCTCCTGTCTGAAGCGCATATGGCGAGAATGCTGAAGTATTAACCCCCCCCCCACCCAGGTCCCTGAAGCCCCCCGGGACCCAGGTATGATGCCACACAGCTACCAGAAGGTGTACTTCAGCATACCTTTCAAGAGAAGACACATCATGGGCACTTTTGGGTGTTTCACATTTTTGGCAGGATAAGAAAAAAGGACCATGAGGATCATGAACACACAGCAGAACAGCACTGAAAATGCAGCTGTCATTTACTACTCTGGCTCTACATTTAACAGTAAACTGTGTGCACCTACATATACAGTCATTAACATTACAGCTTTATGCCTCATGAGCTGGACCCTGTAAAAGAGCAGCCCACTGTGTGCCAAAGCATTAAAGAGACCAGAACAGGAAACAAAATCACCACGAACGACAAAAAGCTAATGAAAGGCAACCAACAAGCCCAGCCAGACAGAGCAACATTCTGCTATAAGTGTCCCCCTCTCCGTCTTGACTTCCTGCATCACAAGCCATTTGCCAAGAGCTCATAGTGACAAATAAGGGCCTAACTCGCACTGCTGCTTACACTACAGAGCAGAAGGTGTTTTTTTTCTGGGCAATGATGGAGGAAACACAGCTCCGAATTCCCTCCAGTGATGGGCAGGATTACCATGCACAGCCATTCAGCTGCTTCCTACTGGGTCAAACTGAGTGGTGAGGGTGCTGGATTATGCTAGTTTCTCTGGGTTTCAGAACCTCAACACACTTGCCACCGTCCATCAGATCATCGCACGTACTCCCCAGCACAGCCAGGTAGCATCAAGTCTGACAGGAAAGGCAATTCACAGAAAATGGAAAGTACAAACATCTCACTGAGACTGGGCTTCTCTGACAGGTCACTATTGACTATGAGCTTTGGAAGCTGTAGTCTAAGTTACCTTAAAAACCCACAATAGGGAGAGGCAAACAAAAGCGAGGAAAGGCTTTTTTTTGAAGAGAGAATAAACATGGAATTCATTAACAGGCTGTTACCCAGAAGTGACCAATTCCTCAGAGAATTCCCCTGAATAAGAGAATGATTAACATGCCTCTGTGGTGATCTTCCAGTCAATCCCATCAAATTACAACCAGTATCATGATTTAAAGGCCTGCATCAGTTCCCAGATTCCACATATTCGTTTGTTTGAATTCTGTTTGCAAAGCATGCAGTGGTGACTGAAGCCATGAAATCATCCTCTAAAAGCACTCAAAGGAAAGAAGAAAGAATCCTGAAATAAATGGGGCTGTAAGTGCTGGGGCTGAGGGAGAAGCTCCAGGATTCCTCACTGACTCTCATCATGGCTCAAACTCCACAATGCGAACGAGTCTGCGTGCGAATCTACTGAGGACTTGATAATTAGCAAGAACACCACAGTGCGGAAAGGGAGATCCTAGGCCAAGGCAGGCATATATTAAAGCAGGTTGCCACAGAGATTGTCAGGCCTACACCAAAGAAGGCCGACGCAGATCTGCACAGAGATTGCCCAGCCTGCATTAAAGAAGGATGACACAGATCTGCACAGAGATTGTGCAGCTAAGCAGAGTTCTGGCAGACACTGTCTAAAGTAACTTGACCTGGAACAAATATTTTATATAAAAATGAGGAAAAAGTAGTCAACACACGTCCAATGTACTTTTGACAAACTTCTTTAAACCCTTAACCCTGGCAGTTAATGACAGAGAAAATAAGTGCCTGAACATTTTCTTTTAATCTTAGGGCATTTATCTGTAAAATCAATTTTCCACAAAGCCCTTTCACATCCCAGGGAAAGGCAAAAAAATGTAATTACATTCTTTGACCACAACAACAGGAGCAAAACTGGAAAACAGGTTGGGTCATTCCTACATGCATGTCGGGCTGATGTCTAAAAAAGTTGAGATATCAGAAGCCAATTGGTGTCCTGACCTTAAGATAGCCTTTAGCCTGCGCGGAAGACCAAACATGATAGATCACACAGAAAAAAGAATTACTCACAAATCCACACCACTGGGCATTAGAAAACAGTGCTAAGGCAAAGGGAATTGTGTGCCAAACATGAGGCACATAAAAAGTGCAGCCAATGGCCAAAATCTTAAGAAAAGCCAGCCAACAATCAACCAGGTGAAGGGATCAGCCAATAACTGCCCTGCTAATGAAATCAGCCAATGAGAATCTTGGTGAGGCAATCAACCAATCAATGAGATGTCCGGTAAAAAATGTATTCAGTGACCAGCCAAAAATGACGATAGTAATAAAACCAGCTTACAGCAAGCTATCATGAGATGTAGTAGTAATAAGCCTGGTGACACTGCGTAAGACAAAGAGGGATTGCACCAAATGTACCTGCATGATCACCTGCTGCCAGGCCAGGGGTTGGCTGTTGGCCGTGGGCCGCAGGGCGAGGCTGTGACACTCCTCCTCCAGGGCACGGGTCAGGCGCTCAAAACGAGCCTCCTGCTCTTTGACCGAGGCCAGGATGCTGGCGGCCGATCTCAGCTCGTAACTGTCCATGCTGGTCTGAGGAGCAAGATGGGGGAGGGGGGAAAATGCTGAGCGACCCAGTCATTAAACACACTTATACACAGCAAGGGAACAATATAATGTTTAAAATTTTTGTTCATGTAGTCAGCAGTACGCATGAGCTACAAAATAGATCTGACAACCAGCAGTCACAAAAACTGCAAAATAATTGAATTTATTTAATTTAAATCAATAATTTAATAATTTAGTGCCAAAAGAAACGGTCTCGAATTATTACAGCATTTACCAAACAGGGACAAACTGCTTTGGTAAAGAGGAATGGGGGTTGCTTGGAAAGTGCTTGCATCCAAGGACAAAGCACTTAGACCCCTTGAGCCTTCAAGCTGCAATGTGGGGGATCTGTACCGGTATCTGCAGCCCCCAGCAGGCCTTTTTTCTCTAGGATGGTGCAGAACTTTTATGACAGCATTTCAAGGAAGACTGAAGCTGTTTTGAAGCAAAGGGTGGGCCTTCACCTCATAAGATCCATGACATTAATATAGTGTTATTTTGTCCACCATCCATGGATGTTCAAACACACTAGCACATACTCATCAGCACATGCATTAGCCCATTAAATCCAGAGTGGTCCTCATCTAATTGTTACCCCCCTATAGAGAGCTGAAGCAGTGACAGCCACACAGTACAGCTGGCGGTAATGAGAGAGCAGGGAGGATGGCAGGAACGAGCCACTGACCTCGTACTGCGGTGACAGCGACGCTTACACCTCTCAGAGCGATCGGATGTGAGCGTCAGCACCCAGGCATCCCCCGCCACGCGGACACGAGGCAATGCAGGTGCAGGAGGGTGGAACGGCTACAGAACACAGGGAGAGACAGAGGTGGGTAAACCTTAGATTACAGGGTTAAAAACAGCAGCTCCTGGGGTGGGTGCTGTAAGGTCTGTAAGGCAGTCGAGGAACATCATGGTGACAGACTGTACAGTGAGGTTCTAACTGAGTTTACACCACAGACTGCCTGCTCTCACACTGGCTGATGGGTACCTCTGCAAACTCAAGGGCACTTCCTAGGTATCAGGGGGCATATCTACATTCAGAGTCAAGACCACTTTTCATCTATCGATATGTGTGACCTCTGTATTACAGGTTGAAGTGGTAAAGGGTGCTTCCTGATCTGAGGTTCTACATACACGTAGAGTGACCTAGACACAGAGAACATACATCAAAGTCTCCTGACATGGCATCTATACACAGACACACCCTAACAGATACATAGAATTGGACAGGTTAAGTACACCCTCCCAGTTCAATGCAGGACAGTCACTCGCATTCATATTCAAGCACATACATTTACACTAGAATTCAAAGGACAAACTGAATGGTAAAAGGTAACAATTCAGTATAAGGTACAGTACTAGTTCATCACACACTAAGGGGAATTTAGACAAGTTCACACATCCTTGGATGGCGTGAGAAAACCCACACAAATGCAGGAAAATCACTGAAAGTGCCACACACAGCGGGGACTGAAATTCAGCACAACCTTGGGAGTTTTTAAAAGTGCCAATTTTTTCTCCTGAAAAGCAAGGATGTGTTCATAAGAAAACAGCCCCCATTCATTTATAGTATGTCACACATCAAAGTTTTCAGAGGAAAGAAAAACTATCACAAGAACCTACAATGTTTTGCAACAAGATAAAAATATTTCAGTTCTACATAAGAGAGGCTGTTCTTAAATCCAGGCTTGACGAAGCTCCTTATCAAAAGGGGGACACGTTACAGCACTCAAAGAAAATGGCAGACTGTGGATTTACCTACATGAGCTGATTCACTAGCTCTCTACAAGGGTAGAAGACAGCTTGCCCCTCTGTTATTTATTTACTGTCCCCGGTGCAACGCGAACCCTATTATGTGAAGAGACTTAGACAGCATAAAGGACTCTACACTTTACGCATGTTCACGTCTTTCCATTTTCCAGACCACTTACTCAAGAGCCTTATGGCCTTACATATAATCAGACATTTCTGTGCTCAAGCAATTCAGGACCTTGCAAGGTTATTACAGATAATGCAACCTAAATGTAAATGACCTAAATCTGTGAATACAACAAATAAACACAATGGACCTTTCATAAAAAATATTACTGGACTTCCTTTAAAACGAAACAAAAGTGATGAGAGTTCAGTGCTTGGGAACATTTCAGATACAGCAGTGCTGTGTGTAGCCGCACCTGGGAGCAAGGATTTTGGTAGAGAGCTGAATGGGAAAAATTTCAGAAACTGGAAAACTCCCATAATTTCACACGATATCTCAGGTAGCATAAGGCATGAGGCAAGTCTACATATCTTCATATTGCAGGGCAAAACCATATGACTCGGGAAATACGTGCCAACTCCAGAGGCAGAATTCGAACCCCAGACCACAGAGATGTGAGGATCACAATGCCACCCAGCGTGCCATCCCACATACGCATAAAATACAGAAGCAAAACTAATGGCATATATATAAATAGGTCTGAAAATGGAAATTGAAAAAGAAAAGACCACATAGAAATGAAAATTAAGTGGAGACACTGAATCAGTTATGTTTTTGTTCTTCCTGTGTGTTTCCTGCTGGCCAGGAGGAGGGAAAGTTAAAATTAGGGCGTGCAGTAAATTGCCTTTGGGTTTTCTACTGTTATGAGGTTGTCAGACCTGAATGGGCCACTGCTCAGAGCTGCCCCCCGGTGAGATCCAAAAAAGCAAGGATGGGTTGGAGCCAAAAACCAGCATCACGCCTGTGCCACCAGTCCCTCGGTGCAGATGGCCCGTCCTCCTCCTTGTCTTCGATGGAAACTGACCATGTGGAGGGTGAAATGCAGGCAGAGGGTCCAGCTCTCTAACCGAATGGTATCTCAGTTCAGGTTTACATTCTGGTTGCATGAAATAGCATGTAGAATTTAAGATACAAAAAGGGCCTGAAGTACTTCACAAGAGCTAGTTATGGGCCAATTAGTCCAGGTAACAGAAAACCACTGTAATTAATATAAGACCCTTGTCCAACTTCAGGAAGCTAGCAGAAGCAGAAACATGACATCCAGTGTTCAAGGAATAGATATGGGACCAGGGCCAGCAAATGGCATCATGGTAATGAAAATTGTCTTAGATAAAATCACACCCATCAACTAAATAAAAGAAATGGCAGACTTTCAGGCACAGTGATGACTCCCTGACCTAAAGGATAGTAATGTAGTAGTAAAAAAGTTCTTAACATCCAGCAACTATAAGCACAAAATGACACGAGAGCTTCTCAAGTACATTCTACTGCACAGCCCTCAAACCCCGTGCTTTAACCATCTTCTGATGACCTTCTCGGTACGCTAGATGGCCCCCCTGTCATATACAGCAGGCAGTTGAAACAGAATCTGGATCCTGTAATCCCTGGCTCATGAGAGGGTTTACCTTGGGAAAACCACAGTCAGCATGGGTAAGCCCGATTACTGGAAACCCTTCTCTATTTTTGCTGTGAGCATCCAAATCTAATAAAAAAATGCCATCTAGTAGTCACCTTCTCCTGTCAAGATCTTCACCTGGAGTGCTCTATTATCGTCACAAGTGATGGTGCTCTTTACCGGAGAAACTTCCCCAGACTCAAAGTGCTCTACTGTGACTCAGACAAAGGTGACAGAACTTGTAACGGGGCAGAGGTAAAAAGAGTCTGTCAGACCTCTTCAAAGGCTGAACATGAGTGAAAGAAGATGCTCACTTAGAGGTACTGATGTGGAAAGAGAAGCTTCGAAACCCAACATGGGTGGGACTGCCAGATTTGGGCAATCACAGACAGTATAGTTCTACTTTCATCCACTTTCAAATTATTTTATTGGCTACCATTACATAAAATCAAGAAAAACCATGGAAATCACTGACTGATTGGTAATCGCTCCAAGTTTGGTCTTCAAAGCTGCCATGAAGACTTCTTAACAGCCTTGATAATGGACAGGGGTTTCAGCTAAAGAAAACTGTATAAAACCTACAACCGTACCCTCCCTGACTCTTAGTCTTTTTCCAGAAGGGGGGCTTAGCCTCTCCATACTACACTGCAGTAGTGCCCCGTGTAAAGTGATACATTCCAAGACCTACCACGAACAGCAAAATCACAGATAACAGTGAACCATCCATAGACCCCAACGTGAATTTCATGCACACACATATGGTAAGGTTAACTGATAAAATATGCACAATAAGACACTGCCAACATTAAATACAGTAATAATAAAGTACATTGTACATTATTGTATAGTACTCTACTCAAATTAAAGGGATTCTGATGTTTTAGCTTAATTCTCAAGAGATGACAGAGCGATGAAAAAACTTCTTGTATCATACTGTATCAAGCTATGGTGGAGCAATGAAAATCATGTTTTTATACCCCTTAAAGGAAGACTGAAAATGAAAAATGGTGTATCATGTACCTGTACATAACCTTTAATGGCGGGCTGGCAGATTTTACCATGTTACAGCCTGCACTCACTTGGCTCGCGGTTTGAAACTTGCAAGTTATTTCTGGAATCTTCCAATTTTTGTTTGGTCCGGGGATACTGAAACCACGGATACGAGGGTCCCACTGTATAAGCCCCATGCCAATTCTGTCCCATTCGGTCCCACACCTTCCCTTCAGTGTCAGTGTGTACAAACCTTCAGACACCCCCTTCTGTGACTGAGCTTATCTCGAGCCCAGTACATATATCAGAGATGCCCTGGGCAGAGTGGCGGCATTAATCAAAACACAGTAGGGGGGAGATTAACCTTTATCTGTTCTTAATACCTGACGTTATCAAGAGGAAGCTTTCTGACTGGAAACATAAGGCAAAACCGACTAAATAGCTTTTCTTCTTAGGTAGCAGGTCACACAAAGGCCAGGAGAGGGTGTGCATGTATGTACTGTCCAAAGTGTTCATGTTCTCTGGGATTGCTCCAGGCTCATCACAACCCTGTGCTAGCTGAACAGTATGGAAGAGCTATAGATAGATGGATGGATCAATAGAAATGCTATTCTGTTTTATTTTTAAGAGAAGACAAACCTGAAATGTCAGAGTTGACAGGAGCTGAAGACGCTCCCTGGAACTGAAAATCCCTGACTTGAATAAAGGCCAAATTATTTATTAATTTGATCATCTTTAGAGAAAAGAGGAGACACAGAAAAACTGGCATGGCTCAGGATGGCTTGACAATGAAAGAAGACACAGTCCTCCATGACATTCGTTTGTGTGTGGCCAACCTCTGTTTTTGCTAACGTGCCACTACTGTTTGAATTGTTACTGGTGAACTCTTAATTAGCTTTGACTGAGCTGCCGACTGGAATTCAAAATCGAATTACTTTTTCTATGCACATTGAATTAAATTTTTATTAGCTAAGGTCTACCTCTAGAAGAGAAAAAAAACAAACACATATCCCTTCCCTTTATTTTATAATTCATGAAACTTGAAAACAAGAATAAATCATTGAACTTTCTCTAATTAACTGTCAAGGGCAAAGAAGAAATGTGTGAAAGCATTCTATGAACAACTTAAAAAAAAATGCAGCCATTGTATCATTAATTTTAAGGCTAGACAACCGAACAAGGTATTGTTCGTCAACATTACAGGTATTCCTTTGACTACCATGAAAAATCATGGCTGCCTGCAGTGTCTTAGGTTTAATGCAATTTTAGTCATGTGCCTTATTCAGCCTAGTCAAGCTTAATACATCTTGAGTGTAGGTGCAACAAGAAACAGATGACACACTGTTTCACCGGGGGCTCCAATTTTAACAACCATTTGGGCATCTGAGATCCTCTTATATGACAGATTACGAAGCGCAGGAAGGAAATGGTGTCCTCGGTATCTGTGATCCGTCTGCATCTGTGGTCAGGAAGAGCTATTTTTAGCCCATGTTAGTCAGCGATTCCCAAGATGTAAAGCACGCACTCTTCAGACCACTGGGGGGGGGGGGGGGGGCGGCCTGCATGAAACCATGGGACACAGGCGGATAAATACCAGGATCACGTTCACCGCCGATTGCTTCTGGCTGACTTAAAAGATGTTGGTAATTCCCAATTTAAAACACCTAATCATTTCACTTAGGGATGCACAATATAAAAAATCTAAACCGATACCGATAACCAATAATTAAGTACTTGTCATGGCCGATTCCGTAAACCGATAAACTTCATATTTATATATTTACTATAATTTTCATATAATATGCAGTTTGTGCATGCAGGAGACTAGAAAATCTAAGATGCACTGATGAAAATATTTTACTAGCTTTGGTCTAATTATAACCGTAAACATCAGTTTCTTCAAATTTTTTTTTTATTCTTTGTGAAAGGCACCACAATATTTAGGAGCAGTATAATAGGCTGTACAAAAATTAAACTTAAGGCCTGTGGTCAGTTGCTGAAGATAAAACAGCAGTAAAAGATACTTGTAACCCAAACATTTTAAATATGAAATGAGTGAATCAAATGCACTGACATGTCAAATCACACAATCCTCAAGAAAAGGGTTTAAGAGGACTATGTCTGGTTTTTCTGCAACTAACATTTATATTCAAGTATTTTATGCATAACAAAGAAACGCATCTATTCAACTTTTAGTACATGAGGATGAGGTAAGTATTTATATAGACTTTTTAAGTTAAATGTTTTTCAAATAAACAAATTAAATGCAGTTATTTGTCAAAAAGGAAAAAATACAAAAAGAAAAAGTGTATCCTCAACAAAAATAAAGTACATGTTAAAATCGTCATCTAATCACTGAGCTGTTAAGCTAAGCATACTGACCGGAATAACGTCAGATGTCCATAAATCCGTGGTGAAACTTATATTTAGTCCATTCTTGTCGATCAAATTATGAATGTGTGTGGCGACCAAATCGGCAGGCAGAGAAACACTAGAGAAGAAACGGCGGCTTGGGAGCGTGTAACGTGGCTCCAAATGCGCTATTAACCTGCGAAAATCCGTATCCTCTACTATGGAAAAACGCTGGTCATCTAGTACTATACATTCCATTACTTTGTCGTTTATGCCTTTTCGTTGTCTCTGGAAAGCTTTTTACACTTTTCAAATGCCCGCTGAATGTGGACAGTGACGCTCTGTGTTTTAGTCTTAGCGCTAGTAGCTGCTGGTGTGATTGCTTCATATTCTTTTAATACCCCCTGGCCGCGATGACGACCTTTCAAGTGAGATATAAGATTTGTTGTATTAAAACTGCCGCCTTCTTTCCTTCTCTCGGAATCCGCGCTGAACATGTTTTGCAAACAGCAATGGCATTGCCGTCTGCTACCACCGAGAAAAACATCCAGACGGGCGAAGACGCGCTTGTGTGCTCCCGCTTATTTCCAGTAATGACGTCATGAGCGCGATACAACCCGTTTTAAAAAGCTGCTACCAAGCAATTTCACGGTGTCTATTTTATCGGATCTATTAATCGGATTTAATTTATTTATCGTAGCAATAAAAATGATTTCATTTTACCCCATATCGGCCGATAATTTATGTCAGATAAATATCGTGCATCCCTAATTTCACTGCTTTCCTGTGGTTGAAATTTTCTGGCTCTAGAAAAATTTAAATCTTTTAACTGTTTTTCTCATTTGCACCATGACCAACGTTTTCTGTAATATAACAGTAAGACCCGTAACAGACACAGCAACGGTATAACTAAGTAACTAATAGAGCCGGGCGATATGACCAAAAAAAATCACGATAATCTTACCTGTATTGATCGATATCGATAATTATAGTTTTATATGCTGTTCCAATTTCCAAAGAGTATGTATCCTAATTTAAGCTGAATGAACAATTATTAACAAATAAGATTTATTTTTAACGAATGGCACAAAATATATAAAAACAAAATTCCCTTAAATTATAAAAGGTTATTTATTATCAAGTACTCAAAATAACATGTACCATAGCTAAAGTGAACAAAACAACATAACACAGTATCTATAATAATAGGGTTCTTTTTGGCAATCAGCGTGCTCAACTGGATGGCATGTTTAGAGGTGAAGCAGATTTGTTGTATTACCAGACTTTGCTGGCATATTTTGCAGACTGGCTTTATCTGTGTTTTCTCTGGGGATAGCCAAACCACTTCCATACTATGGACGATGTATGCCCTTTTATCGGTATTATCTCCTCCTGTGCAATTAACACATTCTCCTCCTCCGCTTCACTTTGCGGTGCATCCGCGCTCCCCGGCATCTTCTTTTCCCAAACACACTAGGGATGGGAACCGAAATTAGGTTCCAAATAAGAACCAGTTCGAAAATACCCGGTACCGGGTACCCACTCGGTTTTTTTTATTTCGGATCTGTAAATCGGTTCTTAAACACCGCATCTGCTAGGACATGTGTGGTTATCTGCCAGGACCTGTTTTAGTTGAGATTCGCTAGGTTTGTTAAAAAAAAAAAAATGTTAAGCCCAAATACACATTTATTTTACGTGATGTTACTTTCTTCAGTTATTTATTTAATGTAAAATTGCAAATTGTTTACAAAAAATAGCGCGTGCCTAACGTCACCACTAAACGTTACTGCCAGAGAAGAAGACTGCTAGCAGTTTTCGACATGTTTCGCAAATGGTCGAAAGTGTGGCTTCAGTACACTAAAAAAGGAAACGATAAGGCAGCATGCAACATATGCACAAAATTGATAAGGGCTGTACATCCAACCTCACCAAACATTTAAGGCAGCACGGGGTCGATCTCAAAGAGTGCACAGTGTTTGATGTCTTGCAGTCTCCGAGCACGAGTAAGCCCTCTTCAGCTAGCGATATCACTACCAATCCGCAATCACGGAGTACTAGCCGCGACACACCATTCACGTTAGTAATAAAAGGAAACATGACCAAAATAAAAACTGAGGAGTGTCACAAGGCAGTAACCGCATTTGTGGTGAAGGGTTTTATTTAAACAGTTGTCCTCTTTTTTGTTTTTTTTTACCTTTGTGGAATCGAAACAGGGAATCGATAAGAACCGGAGTCGATTAAGCGGAAGCGGAACCGGAATCGAAAAAATTCAAACGATACCCATCCCTACACACCACTATGTTGCTGTTGTTTACAACATCGCCTTTTTAATGGGGACGGATAAATTTGCAGGGTCGTCAGTGATTGGCTTTTGCGCTGGCATTCAGCCAAGCCTACGTGTTGCGCGATAGGCCACGGCGCTGTCGGTCTCAGCGTGCAGTCTAAAACGGAGCAAACAGGTTTGATCGAATTTTATAGCCTACGTTTATCATCCTTACCGTCCTCCTTTTTTATCAATAAAAAAATAGATATTGTTTTATCGCCCAGCACTTGTAACTAACATGATAAATGATAAAGACACATACAGACCCCAATGTGATTTTCTTCTGAGATCAAATGTTTCTTTTATCTAGATTTTTTTCACTGTACACACATAAGCACCAGTTAGCTGGCAAAAAAAACCGGCCCACAGGCACAGTGGGGTGTACATAAAATCTGTATGATGTACCAGATCCCAAACTTATGAGAACTAAACACTAGCAAACAAACAAAACGTTTGTTAAAGCATTTTAACTTCGTAAATAAATTTATTACGTTAGATTAGTTCAGATGAACATGCATACAAATGACAAATAATGTGACAAATAATCATAATGATGCATTCGCTAGATGGCCCTGTCACTCCCGACTCCCCTATCTAATCACTTCTCCACAACCCCCACAGCAGGCTTGGGTGGTATCTAATTTTTTATGCCAGAATACCATAAATAAATTTAACCAAATTAAAAAATCCCGCAGTAAACCAAACATACTACCTTCATACTGCCCAAGTCAACCTTACACACTCTCCCCACCACTCCAAATAATCTTTATTAAAAGCTCAACTTTGTATGACTTGTCAGAATATAATCAGGTTCACAAGATCTGCGGCTATTCTTTCATGTGATAACTAGGACTAGGGCTAGGGCTACGTGACGCAATTAACTCCCCCACAAATTTTGCCAAGTGGGGTGGGGATGGGATGGGGGGGGTCACCACAATACATTTTGTTGAGTTGGGGGGGAGGGCATCACCCAAGATAAATTTTGGCAAATAACAATCCTGCAGCAAACTGAAAATATTACTACAATACTGTCCAAGCCTATCCTACACACTCTCCCCACCCAAAATCCTTTTTGAAAGCCCAACTTTAATTAAATCTCCCCATGGCAAATTTCACCGAGTTGCCCATGATACATTTCCCTGACCAGCTACCGGCTCCTGTAAGATACCCAGACGACATGTCTGCAAAGTTTGAAAAAGATCTGTCAAATACTTTTTTGAGTTATTGTATCAAAGAAAAAGTGTCTGTGGAGGCAGACTGCTCCCAAAACCAGAAGTATTACCTGTCCAGGGAACACAATGTTTTCATCTACATGCTACTATAGGCACCTTTGAAAACGGTCCTCCTCAATGAGCAGCAGATGACTGAAGGCACATCAGCCCCCTCATTCTGCAAAAATATTCAACTGGCAAAACACATAATGCTGTTCATTACAAAAACGAACATGAGTCAGGTTATCACTTCTTGGCCCGATTAGCATCTACGCTACCAAGCAAAGCAAACTATTTTATTTCTAAAGCGGTGTCTTTAGGTGCAGGATGCAAACTAATTTTACATCCTGTTGTACTACCCATCAGTCTATTTTTCTTCCACGGTCACCACAGAGATACAGCGGCATGTGCTGGCCTGCTGCAAATGAGTGAAACAGAGGAGTTCAAGTAATTTACAAAACTTCCCATCTGTGTCCAATTGTGATCAGCTGAAAAGAGACCTCCCTGCAAAAGCAACAGGGAGATTCATTAAGGATAAATTAAACCCAGCAGAATGGGGAGACATTTCAAAATGCCATGCTTCGGCAATGCAGTCACAGCCTGAATCTGAAGGTCATGATAGTTAATAACGTTAATGCAACACTGGTAGACCCAGCAAACCACACACAAACAGAGCAGAGGCATGATCCAAACCCTGGAGGCATGAGGCCACTGCCCTACCCACTGAGCCACCCACAAATGAATTGTCCCAGTAAAATATACAGCTGCATAAATGGATAAAAGGTGTAAGTGAAGGGGCCAGCTACCCAGACGTTCACACTGAGAAAGTCAATTAATCGCTGAAGCTGTTCTCTATGCTGAAAGATCTCCAACAGCCACGGCCACCCACTCCTGTTACTATCCAGCAGCGGGGCTCACGTTCCTCTGGGAATTTCGAAATACTTCAGAAACCACAGCCAGACACAGAGTTGGATTCAATGTGATTTTAGGATGTGCATTTTGAATACCCAACCTCCCACCCTCCGTTTATATGATGAAGAGGTCACCGCCATCGTGGCAACAGGTCTTTGAAGGAGTCTTTGTGACCTATCACCTGTTATCTGAGGGCTGTTGGAGTATAACATGGATTCAGAGCAGGTTCACAGCTGAGCACTGCAAGTTTATTAAAAGGACCAACCTGCAGCCAACGAGGCCCTGGACTCAGGGCCCTGGCTGTGAATCAGTGGAATAGAATAAAAACTTAGACATGGTGTTGAGCCGCTGCTTTACTCAGAGCAATAGTGTCCAGGTTCAAAAAGGAAATGCTGGTCTCCATTCTACATTTATTTATTTAGCAGACGTATGTATCCAAAATTACATACAACCATGAAAGCAGGGTCAGCCAGTCCCTAAAGCAATGGGGTTATGGGTTTTGCTCGAGGACCCAAAGGTGAAAACACTGTCCTCAGCATGGTCTGGACCAGTTACATTTCGATTACTAACACAGCATCCTAACCCGCTGAGCCACACACCCTAACATACACAGACATACGGTTTTAAGCGCTGCACTTTTTGTTGGAACCGTGGCTATTCTGGACGTCTCCACTGACACTGAAATTCAGAATATCAACCAGGTCGAATAAACTCTCCGGAACCACACAGCGAGGCAGGGGTTCTCACATAATCCCGCCCCTGCATATGGTGTACAACATTACCCTGTGCGTTAAGAGTTGTTGAGGGACCTTGTTTAAAGAAATGGATGAACCCCAAGGTGGCGTGAAATAAATCCACATCTCATTAGGAGGAGGGCGAGGGAGAAAAAACAAACTTACGGGAGGCGCTGGGGCTATAGGCTTGCCGTTTAATCACGGGAAAAGGTCGGGTGACAAGGCCAGCAGCTCCTATTAGACTCCAGCGAAGGGCAAGCAGCCTCTTTTGGAGATAGAGAGGGCCCCCAGCCGGCAAGAGGAGAGACTGGGGGCTGCACGTCTTGCCAGAAGATTAATCTGTACTTCAGAGGTAAATATCAAATTAGCTCTTCATATCCTGGCTGCTGGGACAGATCACAAAAGGTGTCATTAAAAAGGACTCTGTCTCCATAAACACCCAGCCATTAAGAAGGCCTTTGTTATGTATGTAAGAGGGGTGGGTGTTACATTATTCAAAATATCTGTCCTGGTCTCATATTCAATCTCTGGCCAAGATTTTGGAGGATCAACCCTCCAGAGTCCTTCAGTGTAAACCAAATGTTAAATAAGGGTTTCTATGTTATAATGCCGCTGGATTCATCTTTCCGCAGGTGTTTGCTTTAACCTCTTCTCAATTACTTAAATAACGTAATCAGTTTGACATTGTGTACATTTTTAAAACAATAATTAAGCCAGGAAAACATGCTGAAGTAAGCTGGCCTGCCCAGCCCTCCAGGAATTGATGTTAGATGCCATTAATTTTGACAAAGCACTGCAGTCAAAAGTGAGAAGCAAGCCCTAGAAGGGAGACTTAATGAAGAAATATGACCGATTAAATAGCACATGTACTGACTTGATTCAAGGTGTCCCACCAATCAAAAGGCAGCTTGTACTGCACCTGTTGAAATGCACGTTAAGTGAAAGTGCAGGTATCGATTTCAGTTATTGCTATGGAAATGAGCTCACTAGAGCCACACACTGCTTAGCAGCCTAATAAATTAAGCATGGTGACAGACTACCAATCAGCTAGCATGTGTGTGATCTTTAGGGAATAGATGGCATGTTGTTAGCGGGATATATTAATTATGGCGCCAAGTTATGAAGTTGTTAGATATTACTCAGGTGTTTTATAAAGACATTTTTTAAATTTCAACATGATTTATTGCTTACTTACTGCCACAGAAGATGGAGTCTAGTCCTGTAAAGTAATACAGTCACCTGTTCCTTTACTGTCCTATGATCATCCACACACAAAAAAATAGGTCATATCATTCTGTATTCATTTTCTGAGATCTGGCAAGGGAGGGCGCATTTCCTGAACTCAGTGTCAGGGCAGAAGCAGCGCCCCCTGTCTACTAACTCCCGTCAGCATAGAACACACACAAGCTGGGACATGGATGGGTCCCCAGAAGAGCGATAATGGGCTTGACGGATGCACGCAGTCTAGCGGCAGCAGCGTTTGGAAGCACTTCACGCAACGCGGCTCCGAATGCATTTATTTTCCATTTCATTACACCGAGATGACAGAATCTCCAAACACAGTGGGAACTGCAGCACGGGATGCATTAAGTCCCTCCAACAGGCATTCAGAAACAAGAAAGTGCCGCACGACACGACGGGAATGCAAACGGGACACAGATTACAGTGACAGCTGAAACATGGCATTGTCATAGTACCTGAGAAGGTGGGGGGGGGGCATTAAGTGAAGGTCAAAAAAAAAACAGAAGACACTGAGGCTGAAGGCTGAAGTCCTCATTGCTATCTGGAGAGCCCACTGAATATCAAGCTATACGACTCACATCAGCTTCACCTACCTATCATCAGGCCACAAAGACACGGGAGTCACTCAAACTCTGGACCTCCACATGAGAGGCGCTGTATCCAGAAACCTCCCAGTTCTCAGCATCCCGTTCAGAAGCCAGTAGCCTGCCACGCTGGTCACATGCAAAGACTTGTGAAAACAAGCACACCTGGGGGGCATTTCCTGCCTGAGCAGCTTTACCCCCGACCTTCCCTTTTCAGTAAAGGCCTCAGGGATGTTTTGAAAAGTCCATTGAAGCATAGCACATATGCTTGGTAAGAGGCATCACATTAAAGTAAGTGCTACACAAACAGGTCATGAAGAGGGTCACAAGGAGAGCCACTCAAAGACAGAAAAGGTTGTTAGGGTCCAAAATAAAAATTTACACGATGCCGTGACTGGCGACATGGTTACTGCGGTTACCAGGCTGAGTGAAGCCATCCACACAAAACTGAGGACTTAATTAGATGCATTTTCAGTGAGTTATTGGCCGGCAACCCATGGCTGCGACATCGAGATGGCGCTCAACCTCATCGGTGGTCCATCAAACGCGCAGCAAGGCAGGCCTGAACAGAACAAAGTAAAGCATTTAGCAAAACATATCCTGACCTTTTCCAAGGTGCGATACTACAATGAGGTACTGACTTGTCTGGGCTACAGACAGGCTGATGAGTCTGTTCAGAATTTTTCCCCTAACTTCAGTCGCAATCCTGAAAAATAACCATCTTCATTGAGGAGTTTTGTAAACGATGTGCTGGATGTGTCCTCTTCTCTAGGGCCTGTTCCAGTCTCCTCTCAGGCAATCCCATGCCGTTTTCTCAAACCATTGATTACAGTGAAATTTGTGCAACAGAAAGCCTTCACCACAGCAGGTTAAGTGCCTGGATCCATGAAATAAAGGTTTGTTCAAAGTCCAAGGAGAAGCCCTGCTGAAGTACCACCAAGCAGAATACCCAGCTGCATTAAGAAATGGGCTAAAGATTATAACCTTTGTCCAAAACAGTCAGATGATAAACTGAATGGCCTGTTTAGTAATTGCTGTCTAAAGGGGAAATTCTGGCGGTATGACGTGGCGAGGAGCACGACAGCATGCTAAAGAACACCAGACGTCTGGGGGGGGTGGGCACCGTTGCATTGCATAGCAACCAGCGCTTACCTGTCCACAACAGATGACCTAGATTCTCAGTGGGGCCTTCCTGTGCGTTTAGCAAATGTGGACCTCCCTGGATCAGAACACACCCCTCCTACAGGCCAAACCACTCCAATGCAAGGAGGAGAAGACTCATTCATGGCAGCACAGCAAATCATGTCGCTAGGGAAACAGCAGCTGCACATATGAATCTGCAGATGACGTAACCCCTACGCACAGTTTGGCAAAAGCATGGCTTTTCATTATAACATAAAATAACAACTTCTTGACGTTTAGAAATTCATGAACTCTATATTCTACCACCTCACAATGGGGGGTTATTAGGCCTGTAATAAATTCTTTAGCCAGAAAATCACGCAGTTTAACTGTTCATCTCCCACCTTGGCCAAGTTCACATGAGATCTCCTTCCTGAAGCTCTTTCTGCTTCAAGCTGCGGTGAAAGTCCCTCCAACCCCTAACATTAAAACATCATAGACATGTAGCTCAAGGTTCAAAAGCAATGTGCAGATATTTAATCCAAAGCACTTAAGAGGCTCCACCAGTAGCTTCCTGTCAGGTGGCTGGGAAGTCTCTGCTGTGGAGTTCCAGAAAAAAATCCACCACTTCCAGCAGGAACAGGAAACTGTTCAATAAGCTGTAAACCATTATGACTGGGAAATGATTCAATCCCATTAGGCTCAACAATCAAATAGAGCAGGAAATGTCAAAAATGATCATTTAATGATTGTTCTAAAATATTTATTGTATGGTTTTCTACTGCTTCAAGTAACGCACAAAGTCTCTGCCTTAAAGGAGGGGACCCAACAACAGCTCACCAATCAGTGAATCGCAACCGCTACACGCTGGCTCTCCTCTCAGAAGCAGCTCCAAGCAGCAGTCACAATCCTCCTTCGGAAGTGCTGTGGAATTAAAATATCATGGGCAGGAGTACCTCGTGGATAAAATGCTAATCCATAGGCTTCACAAGCAGAGAGAGCAGCTTGAGACTGGAGAAGCAAATGGCTAGGGTGACCAGTGATTTTAATACATATGTGAGTCTGTAGTCCTTTTGCATATATTACAAGTGTGAGAGGGCAGACACCAGTAATCACAGCTCAAGATAAGGCAAGTCAGTAAGAAACAAGCTGCTGATAATCAACAGCTAACATGAGAAACAATGCAGATGCAATGTTTCTTGGTTGCGTGCAGTTGGAACAAAGAGTAGCCACAAAAACACACAAAGGCTTCATAACTACACCTTCCATCATTACAGATTACACTCAGCATCCACCCACATCAAGCAGCTCGCAGCGCGTTAGCGACAAGATGCTGACGGGATGGCAGCCAGGTGTGACCAGGGAAACGTGCACGCTGAATCCCAGCCCACGGCGGCTAATCATGCAGGTGTCTAGAAAACTAGCCACCCTCCAGGGTCATCTTGGGTTACTGCATCCCCCATCACCTCCATAGAAGAGTCCAGTGCCCAGAGAGCTTGCCTGACCCCGCCCAGGGCTCAGAGACACCATGCTTCATGGTAGTAAAGTCTTTACCTGCAGAGTCATTCTAACAACCCATTTTCACATGATCCTAGCTGCTAATTGCTGTCTAAAGGGGCAATTAAATTTCAATCAGATTATTGTGCAGGTAAATATTTGATGCCTATCCGCGAGCACATGGATATGCACAGACAAGCACCCTGCTTTGAGAAAGAGTCCAATTAGCAGAGCCACCGTTTAGCTGTGAGTGCGACGTGTCCCCATAATGATGCGGGAATGCAGCAGTGTGGCCTTAGGATGTGGGTCCCTTAGCTGGCTTTATGTGAGCAATCTGCTGTACTCTAAGAGAAGGCGCTTTTTAGTAGTGTTTGGCCAGTCGATAAAAATAGTCGGCATCAAGGTTTGGTAGAAAACCTGCGGACAGAGCACTAGCAGTGTCTCTTTAAACACTTACGATAAGAAAAGGAGCTCTCTCACTAATGGACTTACTGAGAAGCTCCCCGCAACACAACTTACCAGTTATAGTCAGACATTAATACTGAAGTGTTATGGTCCATTTCAGAATTGAAACACGTATGTACTTCTATAGGCCAAAGCTGAAGGGAAATATTTTTGCTGTGAATTTCTTTTCACAACTGTCAGACATGCACAAAATGAGACAAGTAACCAGAGACAGACGTGGGCGTCACCAAAGTAGCAAAAGCTGACATGATCTACCTAAACATAAAGACACTATCTTTTCTATATATAAAAAAGAAAAAGGGTAAAGACAATACATTACACTCAAAAACAGGCACCAAAAGAGCGAAGGACAAAAGGCACCCATGTCTCACCTTCCGATGGGGGAGGGGGATGAACACAAACATCAAAGAGTGAAAACCAATCATACAATACAATAACCCAAAAACCAGAAAGGGCCATGCAGACTCAGAGAGGGCAATCATACACAAAATCACACCTAAGATGTGGTAGTGACTGTTTGGGAATGGAAATAGCATATTATGCCACACAAAACTGAAAGTTCATTTGCAAGATGCTTTTAACACACAAAGTACTTTAAATTTGTTCTCAACAGTTTAGTTGCTTAAACAATGAAAAAAAACAAGACAGAGGCCTCCCTCGGGTGTTCTTCTGTTTCATGTCTGTGCCATTAAAGCTTTCAATGTGACGTGACAATGTACAGACTCCCCAGGAAGCACCGAATGCATACCTCCTTGTTCCAAAGTCAGCGCCCATGCTTTCCGGTCTGTCTTTCTTTTAAATCCCGTTCGTATTGCCCAACTCAGTCAGATGGAAAGAACAAGGAGCTGTGGCGTACCTCCAGTGCTGATACATTCCAAACATCAGCACTACACTCTGCAGGAGACAGATGCTAATGTGTGTGCGTACATCTCTCAATGTTTCAATAAAATTCAGTCACTATGGAAACGCCTACAGTAAAAGATTTATATACCGTGGTCACCTGTTAACGTATATGTGATCCCAAGAACACTAAGCTTGGAAGTGCAAATAAAAATCATACAGATACAAAATTTTATCAACCCATCTGATAGGCAAACATTTTTGTCATCTGCTATTTTTATCTGGAAACAACTGATCAAAATAAAAATACAAAACAAAGCAGCTAAACATCTGCGATAACCACATTTTTCTAGAAATTAGGTCCTTATCATAAGAGATAACGTGAAATACCACTCAACGTAACATCAAACTTGTTTTGTTAATCTGATCAATGGACAATGTATTGCACTCTCCCTGAAAACAACACTGTTCCTTTGTTTTTTAAAAAGAAAAAAAAATCACAAAGATTTTTTTCACAATGCACTGGCACTGCTTGCAAAGACAATATTATCTGTGTCCCCAGTAACTGCCAGTATTTCTCTCCTTCATAAGAGACTATCTTGCATGAGCATCACTCGATAGCCTTCACAGCAGAACAACTTTCTGGTAATTTGGCATTGGCACACCATACCAGAAAACACAGACCCTAGTCACCAGCATTAGTAACTTTCTGGCTGTTAAGTGATGTGTTTAATTTTTCCAAATTTTATTGTGATATTCACATTAAATGGACAGGGTCCCCTGATGCTGGTTTGTAATCCATGGCTGCTTGTTAATTCTTGGTGTAACAGAATGCCGGAAGAACTGTTTGGATGATGCCAACATACTCACCGGGAATTCTGTATAACTGCCAACTCCTTGCCGTGTGGAAAACACCAGGATATGAGACATGGAAGCTCTTAAGAACTAAGCATTTTGCGGTGGATTCTGCAGCAAACAATCGACTTTAGTAGATTTCCCCTCTACAACCATTTGTTCTGTATAAGTGGCACAAACCCCATGTTATCTTACACTTCTGTTCCGTGTCTGCACACACTCCAGAAACCTACCACACATCAAACATAGACAAGGGGCTTCCCTTCCTACATCACCCACTGGGGTACCAGCAACGTCTGGTTCCGGTCACCCAATATAGCTGGAATTTGACCCACAAAAGAGTACTGTTGGGTCTTGGTTTTACAGGCTCAGGAAATATGGGTTCTGGTCCTGCACAAATGGTAAAACCCTGTCCTTTAAGGCAGGGACTTCAGAGAGACAACGGCCCACCAATCAGCGACTCCCTTAGTATCTGGATCCAATCTCGATCGCTACATGCTGGTGCTCCACTCTGAAGCATCCCCGAGTAGCAGCCACATTCCTCCGTTGGAAGGCCTTGCTCTCATGTTGTAATGGGCAGCACATGTAAATGAAGTCCGGGGCGAAATCTCCATGCGGGTGACTGATTGATGGAGGGACGACTCAGACGTGGGTGGCAGGTGACAAATCCAGGTCTCTGGGTCATAGAAGAAACTCCAGCTCTCTTTTTCTCTGGGAAAAGCTGAACCATCCTCCATGCTTCGCCGCTGCCGGCCACATCTCCCCGTCACGCAGAGAGAGGTAATTGGGGTCGTGCTGCGTGTCGAAAAAGTGTAATTACTTGACAAGCCACTTCCTGCATACGAAATGGAGATGAAAGAACACAAAAGGCCTTTATAGGAGGCACAAAACATGGGGAAGAAAACAGGCCGCAGGACATGGGAGAGTGAATGCACACACACACACAGACACCACACCGTGGACTTGCCGAAGACTGCAGTCTGCAGCACGGGAATCCAAGACCTGCAAAGATATCAGTCTGACCATGTGTGCATTACCTCTGTTCAAGCCCAAATTCAGAACACAAATGCAATTATGACAATTTAATTCAAATCTATGAGAGAAGAAGCAACAAATGTGTGAGTAACGTCCAGCAGATTCAGCCTGAAGTTTGCATGGTGCAATGTGTTATGTAATAAACTTTGCTGCTATGGTACACTGCGCTAAATGCTCAGAGGTACAAGCAGGGACAAGCTGATGGACCTTCTTCCCTACACATCACCTCTGCTGTCCTGTACTTTACTTACTTTTAAACTCTTAAGGTGATGCTGGAGCATCACTCACAAATGCTCAGGGTTTTCATCACCAACTTTATTAAAGTGGCCATATTTCACCAGACGCCGTTTCATTACAATAAAAAACCACTCGGGGAAACAAATCTCCCCTCACAACGTTAGCGGCTCACAAACACAGGACGCATCAGGAATAAAACGCAATTACAGGGGACCGTTCCAGTGCCGTGATTATACAAGCATCAATCAAACGCCATCAGTCAGCTCTGGCTGGTTATGTTCAGCATCCTTCCAGCACCCAGGCCAGTTGGAGTGCCGTCCAGAGGACAGACAAGCGAGAGCTTCCCCGCGACGGTCTGAGTTCGGCTCAGCATCGTGTTCGGTGCTGAAGGGGATGCTGGCCAGCCTGCCAAACCTGAGGATGGCTCCGGATCTGAGCAGCAGGAAACGAGCTGCACGTCTTGACGGAAGCTCACTCTGAAACAGAGCCCCAGGCGCCGGCAGCCTCAAAGCTGAGAGCTAACCCAGCTGGGAGAACGCACCACCCCCCCCCCCCCACACACACACACATACAATTCCAATGCAGTGATCTAAAGCACAGTGACCTGTCACATCCCCACCACCAGAGCAGGAACCTGGGATGAGCGTACGGTTTTTCACACCTCCCCCTCAAGCTGTTCCAACCACAGAGACACATCCCGCATTTCATCCGTCAGCGACAAATAGTTTGTCTCAGCCGACTGCAGAGGAATGAAGGATTAACACTGACGCCCAGCAGGTCATGGTACTGAGAAATCTTATGACCAGGTAGGAGAACATGGACTGAACATGTTCGCAAAACAATGTTACGCGGGGATTAAAGGGGGAGGATCAGTGGAGTTCTACTCTGCAAAAATCGCTGCTCTGTAAACGAGCAGGTTTAATGCAGGGTCAAAAAGTCCTCCATATTCCAGCCAATTCAGACTGCAGTAAAATGAGTACCTGGGCTCGATCTGAGAAGAACTAAACACAGAATGATAAGATGACCTGGTAAGTCTATGGCTCTGTTTCGTCACAATCAGGCAACATAAAAGAAGAGCGGAAGAGGCAAGATATTAAATGAGCTCTCCTGAATAAGAGTACATGTCAACATAACCTCCTGATGGCACAGGAAGCTCAGGGTCAGGCCCCACCAGTTCGAACTCACACACACACACACACATATATACACATACACACATTGTGTTTCTCAGAACACCCCTCCATGATCTTATTCCTTATTAAAACAAATCACATAAAACACAACACGGCAAGCCAGGGCGTACACACAAGAAAGAACTACCTGCAGAACTACATGCAGACATCACTGGCAAAAATATCAAGGAATCACTCTGTGAAATCCGTGCATTCCAGCTGTATTCCAAGCAATTCCACAAATCTCAAAGTCTGACTTGAGAAGCAAAACAGGATTTTAAAGCAGAAAACAAGATGGAGGACATTTATCAGCCATAAAGATTGGAACGCAAGCATCTCTATGCCCTGAAGGCTTCCACTCACAGCTGAAAAGCAGCAAAGGCTCCACACTGTGGAGTCCTAACAGTAATCCACTGTGAGGTGCAGCAATGCAGAGTGCCATATATCACAGCCCTGGAGCTGGAGCTAATGGAAATGAAACACAATCGGGCTTGGCAGTAATGCATCATAAACACACCACTGGGGCCAAAGAAGGGACGGAGAAGCCACACAGAAACACCATGCTCACGTCTACAGCCACCTCAACAGTAAAGTGCAAAATCAATCCTGTTTCAGTGCAAACTCTGTGTCTGAATTCATTCCTCTTATACTCCAACAGCAAGTGTCTACTCTCCACTATTCTCCTAGTAAAGAGGGTAAAGTGAGTGACAAGAACTAGGTCCCAGCAGATCATTTTAACCTACTGGAAAACTTCAGCACACCACAGTGACACACGGTCGCACACCTAAGGAAAAGACATTTAGGGTCACTTCCTGTTGGTACAAGGGCCAATAGAAATTGAATTATCTTTCTGGCAATCACACATGTTTAAAACCAGTACTGCTCCAATGATTAAGATTTCTGAGAAAATGGAAACTGTGTTTCTGCCAGGAAAGGGTCCTGCTTGCTTGAATGAACAGACAGTGAATCGTAGAAAGGATGCAATTTCCCTTCTTCGCAACGAAAACATCCAATTCCCAAAGTCTACGCAACACATGACTCAGACTCCTCAGTTATTGTCCAAAATCCGTGCCAAAGTTTCTGTATGCTTCACACTTCAAAATATGTTGACTCTGGCAAATAAGGTCCACGGATTTGATGAGTTTTTGGCAGTAAACAAACAAACAAACACACTGAATCAAATTAAAGAGAGAATCAGAAAACTCAAGCTCAGTTCCGCATCACATAAATACATATGCACACTAGGAATAATCAACTTGGAAGTCAGAGAACCATAAGTATCTCCCCACACCCACACACACACACACACACACACACACACAGAATCTGTTTGGAGAAAGGAAGAACTTTCTAAGGTGTCCTCCAACAGAGGAGAGACCTTGGCTTGTACAACAGATGGGCCTCATTTAAACCAGGAGGACTCCTAAATGACTGAATAATTCATCCCTCCAAGAATTAAACAGTTGAATAGGAGTACAGGGTTTGAGGGACGTTTTGTAATTACACCTGGGCCACTGCCCCTGCCAGTGACACAGCTACATGTGGCCTGTGGCTACAGCTGCCCGGAAGATGCTCTGAGGGCCAGCATCCAACATCCCCCCACCACCACCACACACAGAGGACAGCAAATGGCCCTCTCCAGTACGAGGGGGGTGTCTGAGGGGAACTGCTGGCCTACGAGAACAGAGATTTAAGCACAGAGAACAGTTCTTTAAACAAAGTGGTGTTCCAGGAATAAAAAAAATGTTCAGCAGTGAAATCAGCTTGTTCTATATGGTCAGAATCACATGACTTTTAAATGAATGTATCAGTTTTCATATAAAGGACATAAGATGCAATGGCAATAGATGTACATAAAGTACAGAGCATTCAACTGCCATCATTAAACATTTCAGTAGTTTTACATCTCATCCAAGTTGCCCACATCCAAAAATCCTAATTTGTGCCACAGTTTCTGTAAATAATACTTGAGCTTTCTGGAAATAGTCCCAGTGTTTCCAGTTGGCTAAGGATTACCTAGAGAATGATTCTACACTGTCAATGTGGACCATTTGAAGGCCCTCACTGGAAAACTACTCCACACAAAGAAAAAGAAAGCAAAAAACTATGTTGCATTTAATGTACTAGCTGTGCAGAAAACACATCTGCAGCTAAAGCTACTGTTGTTCAGTGGCTTAAATGCATGGACAGTTTCTGCATAATAACATGATTTCATTGTGCATATTTCCTCTGTTACAGAAGCTACAAATGCTCCACCGTGATTTCTTATTTATTTTAATGCACAGTATTACGCAGCGCTGATGTTTGGAAATTATGCAACAGCCTGCTTATGAAGGGGATTTTCAAGCAGGCAATTTTCTTGTTAAAAGTGTTACATGGGCAGAAACATGTAGCTCCAGCCATACTTGGCCAGTGAGGGCCGTCCGGTGAAGAGAATATTCAGCTGCCCATTCTCAGACATTCACAATACATTCACAGCAAAGCTCATTCAGGTAGCTGGCTGCCTGCTCCAACCTTTTAAATCCATAGCTGGAGTCTGCAACCTGTTGTTCCCCCGGCCCTTAACCCAAAGTCATGACAAGATGGTGCTGGGGCTAATGGATTAATACATAGGACAGGATAACTGGGATGCCATTCACAGCAGAAGCTGTATTTCATAACTTGCCCCCCTTATACCATAGAGTTTTATTACCGTGATGAAAACATATGTGTAACGCCAACCATTTAAATTTTATATAAATTTATCAATTTCTCTGAGGAAACAAATTCAAGGGCATACCTGCAGAAGTTGAACACAGATATACACACACAGCATCACCCATTCTTAAACTTAAACTACGCATCGTGAACATTAATGAACTTCACCCGTAGGGCCCGTCGGGGTATGCGGATTTGCAAACGGACCAGCGAAAGACATAGCTGGTATGTTACTTGCTACGAGAATTTACTGAGGAAGCGGGAACGTGTCAGTGGTAGTTCAACTGATTTTTTTCTGAGAATGGTTTGGTCACGCCCGACAGCAGACAAAAATATTCTCTATTTGGAAAAAATAAAGTTTAATTAAACCATAGCGTAGCATAAATAAAGTTGAAATTACGTGTGAAAATGACGAAAACAAAAGACTTCAGGGTACGTAAAGGCCGCCCTCACGTAAATTGGTAACAGATCCTATCTCCTGTTCATCTCAACACATGTGTTACTTACCATCAGTCTCTACCTGGCTTCTGAACAACAGTTAACAGGGTGAGTGTTACACCGAGTCCAACACAGTGCAGTACTAAAATTAGGCCGCAATATGAGCGTTGCTTTGACAAACGAGTTCAAAATTGCGGGACGTATTTTAAACAATGTCTGCGTTTTGAGTATGCTGGCGGTTCTTGTACCGCGTTAATAAACTTGGGGGGGGGGTTCCCTAAAAACAGCCCACATGGTACAAGAGCACTCGGTGATTTTCTTGTCCACCTCATATCGATCTGGGGGACTGGTCCGCAAGCCCGGGTTCTTTATCATAAAACGTAACGGTACAGTCGCGACACATTAAAATGACTCAAGGGACGCATGGCTTCGCGGCGAAGATGCAAACGCGCGGGGCGCGAGCACCGCGGTGCAGTTATAGCGCGCGCGTAACGGAGGCGACTCGCTGCATTTTTATTCAGTTACACTGTTGCACAGGAGCGTTTACCTCACGGGCATGCACGACATCTGGAAGATGATTCAAACGAACATATAAAGGGGTGTAAGGAGCCCACATTTGCACCAAGCAATGATAAAAAATTAAATAAAATTACAGCGCTGCGCAAAATAATCCGGCATGAACTCCAACAAGCTCTGCTCTCAGTTATTTGCTTGATATCGATTGTTTGTTTAGCACTGTACATATGGGCATTAAAAACGTACCTTTCTCCCTTAGTCTGAACGCCACGCCTGGAGCTGTTCAACTGACAGCTCACCAGCGGACCTTCCTCTGTATTTTATACTCTGGAGTAGCGGTAGTATAATTTCTCTCCCTTCCAGTGAAGATGTGGTTTTAAAGCCTGGATGTAACGTCACTTGCTGCAATAACAAATCCAATGAATAGAAAATCGTTGCATATTGAAGTCGTCAACAAGAAGAGGGCATTTGCGTATTTGGCTGGAAAAACATCCACTCAAAGTAACACCTGGTGATATTCGTGAGGCGAAAATGTGTCTAGTTAATATCTTGAGAACCGGGTTTTTTTCTGTATATTGATATCTCGATTCCTCTGAATTGTATATGCGCTGGTCGTTTCGACACACGCGGGATCTAGAGCTGTGTTTTCGCACAGCATCTAGACTTTGGTCCTTAACTGGCTAAGTAGGAATAATGAAATGAAAGATGTCCAAGGATTATCCAGGTGAAACGGTTTTAGCTGTGTATTCCTCGAAACCTTCCTTAAGGCGGTGTAATAACACTATCGACGCTCCCCGTTTCTGCAGTAAACGCAAAATCAGCTCAATAAATACGCTAAGCAACTAGATAACAGAATATACTTCTCCGCTTAAAAGACACGGCATCGAGGTTACAGTTACAGCGCTACTTTCGTTTTAAACCAAGTACTGTTTGTCGCCTATTTCTATATCCTCTATTTGATTGAATAGGAGACTGTCACTCCTAACGCACTCGCAGCTCTGCAACTACTGCAATGGTCTGAATGTAACAATCACGCAGTATTAAAACGGTGCGCTGCTTTTCAATCATAGATGAAAGAAGTTTCAATCCTCGATTCCAGCATCCGTTATTCAGGCATCAATATCCAACACTGTTATCTCCGATTCCACTTTTTTGTTACATTTCATGTACATAGACTAAGTGCTTTATTATATTCGAGAAATCACCCACGCCTGCTTCCCTCGGTCAGCGGAGAGAATATCCGTGCGTCCGTTAATCATAGGTGACAGGTAATAAACTTGTGAGATGTGTACGCAATCGATGCGCATAATGCATAACACGGACACATAATTTAGCAGAAAAAGTTCACAAAATAGTTATGTTGCAAAGTGAAAAGGTTTTGTTCGCAGAATACCAAGTCACTAATGCGCCAACATTATGTACCGAGTGGGGAATTATCCTTAAAATCAGCACAATTTGTTTTATTTCCTTAAGAACCTTCTCTCTAAATATAGGATACAATAAAGATATATGTCGAAGAACAATTATTAATAACATTATTATTATAAATACTGTCTTTAAGCCTGACGTTGATCCAGGGAAATCAAATGCTGCCTTGGGATAGGATGAATCCTTCCCTGGTTTAGAATACAGCTCACTTTCCATTGAAGGCAACAAGGGTAGATAATACAACTGAGCAGACAGCAGATGAGAAATATAATGGCATGATTTACAGCTAGAATAGAGGTAGGGCCCCTCCCTCTGTCCACCTATGAAGCTCTCAGAAGCATAGCCGTACATCTAACTCTGCCGCAGAGGTTTGATGCCATCTCTGTGTCATCTCATTCCTGCAGCAAGGATCTCCAGGTTGTAACACGTGTCCTCTGACTACCTTCAGCAAAGAAGCACACATTACCAGAAAGTGAAATATCTTGACAGGACCTTTGAGGTGGGAAAAGCATCTCACGCCTACTTATCATAGGAGTTTGCTTACATTTTTGGCAGCGTTTTTAACATGCCTGAAGGTTAAGAAGAAATGTTAACGGTTAGTATGTATCTTTTGCACTATGACCAAACATGTTACATATGTTTGCAATACGTATGTATTGTGGAATTAAAGGAAAGGCTATTCCTGCCAGTGATCCGACCAGTGCAATACTGCTAACATGATCATTTTATGTAGTTGAATTAGTTCCAAGTGCATTAGGAAGAGGCATGTCGCTATAAATGGCATTTACATTTCTGAATAAACTGACCATTCCTAAATGGCATACTAGGTCCAGGAGGGTGATACTAACGGACTGATGTGGATGGAAATATACATGATGCCTGACCTCAGTTAGAACATGTTCAAATGCAAAGAGTGCGGCTAAATTTATCCCATGGCCACGTGGTGCCGAAGCATGCCTGTTTGCGTGCTGAAAACCCGCAAGAGCGCTGCAGCAGAGCCACTACACTGAGTGAAGCTTTAAGTGGAAGGGCTCAGTGTTGACGTTTCCATAGCAACGGACCACAGCTTCCTCAGCCCCGCATGGGTGATCAGTAGAACGGCCGTCCCAAATTCCCGATGTCAGTCAAGCTGGAGCTTAAAACATACATGTGACCTTTCAGATTCCGTGGCCAAGGACGGCTTCCAGTTCATCATAATCGCCGTCGAATGCTGTGGTGCGTTACGTCTGCCTGGTGCCGTGTGGGTGTGAGTGTGACTATAAGGGTGAGAACGTGGGGGCGTGAGTAATGGGGAGTGTAGAGGCTTCGAAGACAATTAACCTTGGCTTCTTTTCATCTTTCCTGAAATATTTCTTATCTTTTTCCATTGTGGGGCAAATATTGACATGGACAAAATGCCCGAACAACCCATTTCCATAAATCTCAATGTTATACAATCGACATATACCCTGCCCTAGAAGAATTACAGTGCACATTACAGGAGATATTATGGTAATTTTGTGAATCTGTACAACTTTTTATGGGCTCTTTGCATGGGTAATGGGACACCCCAAAATCTGGCCCCAATTCCCAGCTGCACTATACCTGGTCCGCTGAGAGTAAGGTCATAAATTGTGGGCGGGCCTTACCTACTTCCCCTCTATACCCATCAGGCAAGCCCTTGCATTTGACAACTAATGGTGCTTTTCCACTGACACCAAGAATTGAGCCATAGCACAAACGAACGTTTTCCATTGTAAATTATGTGAGTCGTACCTGTGCTGACATGGCCCTGCATACCAGCAGGACTGAAAGCGTGAGCAAATGAGCTGGTTGTTTCACCATCATCTGATTGGTTGAAATGCATGGAGATACCAGTGTTTTACACATGGATATTCTGAAGGAAAAAAGGCATATTCTATATGTTAGTCATTATTAGTAGTATTGCACATTGCAATGCTTTCCTGTTAACTCTGACTTTTAAAATTTCCAAGCTCCTATTTAAAAAAGTACTATAGAACAGCTGAATGGAATGGATTCTTAATACAAATTTCTACAAGTGAATGCCCATTCTGCTAGCGTTTGATGCTAAAATAACAGCGATTCTCACAGACTTGCTAGTGGAAATTAGCACATAGTAAATCATGATGTACACCTCTCTTCAGTTTAATGTCACTGTCACTCACCAAACCTGGCAACAGCATTACCGAGCCGACACTTCTGCAGTGGAAAACCGAAGCGAGCTGGAAATATGCCGTAATTAGTGCCTCTTTGCCATACGGCTGAGGTGCGGCTTGGTTCCTGTATGCCGGGGGAAAGGCACCAAAAATGGATGGATACCATTTCGATTGTAGAGTGAGTGGGCATTTTTGGAGTCTGCAAATAATCAGGGCCGATTGGCATTCAGCTGACAGAAAGGGGCTTGGTTTCCTAGGAATTAATTTCCCTCTCTACTTTGTGTTTCTGTGAGTCCCTTAATGTCATGGTGCTGCCTCCATGGTGACTCTTGACCTTGCATCACACGGCTTCGTCGGATCTTAGACCGTTTTTGGTTCCCACATCTTCAGCAGTAGCTCTGCAGGTTCCATTTCCTGGGCTACACAGGGCACACGGACTGGGAACGGACACCTCCACTTAACTTGGGGTCCAGCTGAGAGGAGCACACACCCCCAGGGAGGGGGGGGGGGCAGTCAGTCAGCTCTTTGAATCATTGTATTCATCTCAGGCCCAGAGAACAGCTCAGCCATCGAGCTCTTTCCGGTCATCTGGACCCGGGTCCGCGTTCACTCGGCTGAACTCATACCGGCGTCCTCCCCAGCCTGCCGGCACGCAGACGCCACTCCCTCCCGCGCCGACCTCCAAGTTCCGGGCTCGCTGAGAACTAAACAAAAGGCTCCGGGTTGTGATGCAGCTCTTTGTGAGCCAGCTGGCCAGCGGCCGCGTGAATTCAAGCGCACAGCGTGGGAGAAAATGCGACCATCATCAGCAAGGTCGCAACAAATACGGAGAAGGGACACAGCTAGGGCTCTACAAAATGTAAACTTGAGAAGAAAGACATTATTTCTTTCCAGGATTATTATTATTTCAATTTTACGTTTTTAGTAATAACTACTGATTCTGTGCATTTAAAATACATTATTTCGAAAATTAATCAGTAAATGATGACGATGTGTTATTTTTTGAAGACAGCTATGATCTGACTGTGTGTGTATTTCATACGGTTTGGTGTGCAAAGCAAAGCCAGATGACCAAAAAGCTGATGTCATATAGTTGATGCCAAGCATGGCGACTTTCCAGGAAGAGGGCAGCGTGAAAAACCAGCCCCAACTGTGAGCCCTGCATGCCGCATTTTAAAATGCAGTGGTCCTGCTGCAGGCATGCATCCCTTCCTGCTTCCTTCCTCCATTCCAACATTATTAGCCCAAAGAGACCCAACACATGATGATTTAACTTTCCAGAATGCGTAGCACCGCAATTCCACTAATAAAACAGCACAACCACCCCAGACACTTGCTTGAAATAACACAAACTCCTGCATGCTTTGCTGGGGAGTCTGGAGCAGCCAAATACAGCATTCTGTTATTGGACCAAACTCCCGGCATTTTAAAGCTTTTTTTTTCCCATTGACAAACATCCAGTACAAAGGGTCGAGTAGCTAGCTAGGTCGAGTCTAGCCATAAAAACTGAAGCTGCTGAACTCTATTTACAATATAAGATATTTATGAGAATATGAAATCAGTCTGTGGTATACATTAATAAATCTCTATTAATATAATTATGTGTATTTTACAGCCAGTGTGTGCCCTGCCTCATTCGTTGTGCTTCCTGGGGTAGGCTTGAAGGTCATGGATGGTGACCTTCAAGATTTGATGAAAAGCTATGTTTTTGTAAGATTGCTCCAGCTGAGTGTGAATTATGAGTTCTATTATATGAAAATTGCCAGGTTGATGAAAATCAAAGCAAAGTGTGTGGCACCTGAGCCTGCCCCACCCGCCACCCCCGCCTCTGTCCAGGATGCTCCTGTTTGAGACCATACTCTCCACCAGGAATGGACAGATCATGAAGGAGAGGTTTTGTTTCTCCAGTGCACCCCCCACCCCCCAGGTGAATCTCCTGCGTCTCAATTTGTCTGGATAATCAGTATCCCGTGGCAGCAATTTCGTGCCCTAACAAGCTAATTTGCATCTCTTATTTGTTTTTGGGGTCCAAAAATCACAGTCAACAATATCTGCCTTGGAGGATATACTCTAAATTTTGTTGATGTGTATGGGTGTTAATATAGTCGACATGTAGACAATTCTGGTCTGTTCAGCGAGTCTATCAATCGTCGCTTAACATTTATGCAGCGTCATTTTCGATAGTGATTTGCATCCCATTCCTTCCACACAAAATTTTTTCGCAAAGGCTTGGCGCTCACACTTCCATGGCAAAGGCTGACTTCTTAAGCCCAGCAGCTACAGCAGTACAGTCATTATAAAGCTGTTCTTATCACAATATTACCATGAAGGTGCAGTTGATCTAATCCTACTTTTGCAAATACATTGCAAAGTTTGTAACAGTATTCTAGGTTTGGAAGCCATTTTGACAGCAAGCTTTATAATACATTGATCAGATTATGCCATAATGTTATTTAGAGGGTGGTCTCACACCCACTGGGTTATGGGTTCGATTCCTGCCCCTAGCTCTGTATGAGGATAAGTAGAAGATAGATGAGACCATTTAAATATAATAAAAAGCAGTTAAAGGCCCCACAGCATCAGCCCTCAACAGACAGAAGATCAAAGTCACGAGCACATGAAAGTGGAAAGTTTGCCTGCCGCAAACAGACATTCACGTTCCTGGTCTCTGGCAGATAGGCGGAGCATGGCATTCTGCTCCTGCACCCCAAATGTATTATTAAGCAATCTGCAATATACTGGCAGAATCAAACACTTGGCCCTTCTGCTGTCAAGGTCAAAACCTTAACCACTTCTCCACCTTAGTCTTATATCACATAACTATAATGTTTCTTTTTTAAATCATACTTTTTCAGAATTAATTTTAATTAAGAAAAACTGCACACAACAAACATTTAAAGATTTCTTTTGAAAAAATATATAATTAAGGCTTTAGTATTATTATATAATTATTAAACAAAGTTGGCTTTCTTCTACTGAACAGATTCTGTTCAGCAGCTGGCTGTGTAGCCTTTCCATTCAGCTCTGCTTCCTACTGGATCAGTCCCTAATTTGGAAATATTTGCATCAGCGTGACCCATAGTGTAGCTGTACCAATGCGCAACATTGTCACCTGTGATAAAAGAAAATCAGCTAATTGTCTCTGTAGCCTGCCTGCTTTCAAGAGCTGCTCGATATGCTCGTATCTTTATGCTGTGTCCTTTCTGCATGGTTGCCTCGATTGAGCGGCCAACATCGGGTGCAGCGCTGACGAGTCGACGTCAAACGTTTAGCGGTATTATGTGTAAAGGGACCCCCACAGCGGGCAAGGGAACATTCAACAGATATGAGAGTCATTTGCAAGCTTGGAAATAGTTGGGTAGATGCCTTAGTTAGTTTGACTTTGTGGAAATTCTTTTCCACAGCACTTTACATCCCAGAGGAATCAACATCATATTTTACACCTGTCATTACACAATGACAACAGAGAATATAACATAAACACCATTATCACACAACGAAAGTAGAGAATACAGCACAGACGGCACGTGACGACAGCAAAAGAAATCCAAAGAGAGTCTTTGGCTTTTGTTACCAACACAACTCCTGCCATCAGGTGGCGTAGTGGTTAAAGTCACACACTGAAGCTTCCCTGGAATGGCCTTGCTATAGCAACCTTTAGCAATCATCCAGAACCTTTCTGATAAAGCACCAGGCTGCATAAATGTGTGAAAATGCCACTCAGTTCTGGCTGAGCACCTTAATGCTAATTAGGATTAATTGATAATGCGTCCATCCCTCCATGATGAATAAGCATCGATGCAGCCGTATTTGTCGCATTGCTGCCCCCCAGGAAAGTACACAGCTGCCGTGCGCTTTTGAATCTTATCCGCAGCCTGTTAAGCAGCACGCCCTGCGTGATGTCACTTCTGCCTTGGCGGCTCACTAACGAGCGGCCCTCTAATGGACCCGCTGCAACGTGCTGCTGTGCTCCAGGCCTGCCTCACCATTTACTTCCTATCATTCCACTCCTGCACCTCACTCCTTTCCCGTAATCAGTGCTCAGAGACGCCAGGTAGCGCAGCAATGCTGGGTAAATATAAAGCTTCACTATAAATGATCCTTTTTCTCATTTCCTGAGATACATATTAGACCGCTCTTCCACTGATACGACTCTGCCTGGAAGTTCAAAGCAGCCTTCTGGGGAACGAATTCCTCGTATTCAGCAAACCAGTATGTGGGGCGGGGGGGGGGGGGGGGGGGATTGTCCCTCAGGAGTGCTGCCTAGAGTCAGGGTCATGTGACCAAGAGCACCAATTCAGATTCGCAGGCATGGCTGTAGTCAGAGTCACATACACACATATGCCAATCATCATCATCCCAACTGATCCTTGACAGTGTTCTCTGCTACTTATTTCTGGGGCGTTAATCACTATCCTGATACAGCCCACCAGTTTGCATAAATAGCAATAAACTGCATTAATGTCATACAATCAAATAATGTAATGTGGTCAACTGGCTGTCAGGCCAGTTGTTAAGGCCCCGGACGGTTTTCTGTGCCCACACTAAATGATAGAGTCAGTCTACACCTTCAGTTTAACCCAAGAAAGAACTGGATCTCTGTGTTCCTAAGAGCAGGTTATTAATTACAGCAGATATGGCTTTACTGTTGTGCCATCTCACCAAGGTTTGACGTTTTCTGTCTGCCACACGGCAAACCAAAACAAGTAATTAGTTTACTTTGCGATGACCACGCAGTCATGACATGAAAGCACATCTAAACATCACTATTATTGCCTAGCAACCATTCTCCAGCCAATAGGAGTGCCGTACCAGCGCTGAAAGGCTGCCAACCTGGACCCAGTTTTCGTAGCGGGAGCCATGTGCAGCAGGGACCTCTGGGATGCGGACTTTCAGAGAGCCAGAAAGTGCAGCACAGAGCCGACCAGGGCAAGGGGAAGGCGAGGCTTCTGTTTGTCACCCTACGTGGGTTGGCATAGTCTGTAACTCAGGAGATCCACAATGACAGCTTAAACGGTAGTGAGAAACAGGCCTGGGTCTGGAAGACGTTGCTTAATGCCCTGTTTATAGCCCCTCAACCATCTGACCCCCCCCCCACAAACACCACACCACAGGACATACTGCTTCACTCGGCTCTGTGAGAAAACAAGCCCTTAAGGTCTAACCATATGTGATGTACAGTGTACGTTTTCCCCAGCCCCCTTCACAGACCCGCACCTTCATCTCGGGTCACTTGAAGGAGCCTCTCAGTAAGCTGGCACTGAAGTGTACAGTTCCCATTTTCATTCCTGCTTAGTTGCCATGGACGCGCATGTTCTCGTCCTTATTGCTCTCGAGGCAACGCCATGCACTTGGTGTGCATGTGCTGCTCGCAGATGAGGAGCATCTGTTGAGGACAAATGATGTTCGCTGGACCAGAACACGTGATTGCTTTCAGAGGAGAGGGCACACACTCATGCCAGTAGAGGCAACCCGTTAGTGACCACAGTGATAGACCAAGGACCTGTGTTAGAAGGTACATGGCCAGGTATTCCCCACTGAGACAGACGGAAACACTCACACCAGGCATTGCTGAGGTAAAACCATTATCGCTGACTTTACTGCTGTGTAAAAGCATAGTGCCCCCTACAGGTGTGGTCAACAATCAGTAATGTGAAAGTGGCAGTGGTAAAAATGTTCCTCAAGCATTACTTCTGTGCTTTGTTGCCTGTGATCAGAAGGTTATCAGTTTGAGCCCCAGCCTTGGTAATACAGTCACATAACCATAGGCTCTTGAGCAATCCCGTTAACCCCCAGCTTCCACAGTGCTGCAAGGCGGCTGCCCCATTGTTGTGACCTCCAAACTTATGGTCACCTGCATATGTGTCTATGTGTCTAAGACAAGGAAAAGCAAAAAAAAGAATTTCCACTTGGGAAATAAAAAAAGTATCACTATTCTGTTATATTCTATGAAGGAGAATAAGAGAAAGTGATGTATTTCATCAACCATACTAGACAACACTAGACTGTTTCCCTAAACATAATTCAGCAATAGTCATAAAATACAGACACTGATATTATACACTCGGATATACAATATGTCCATAGTAATAGAACCGTAGCCAGCCGAAGCAGCAAATTGGCAAAAACATTACACCGTACACCAAGGCGTTTTTTTATGAAGTCAGAAAAAAGTAAGTAATGAAAGAAGAAGAAATAAAAGGGAAGAGGAAGGACTCGGTGATACTTGCCCTCGTTAGGCTGTCTCAATAAGTAATGGGGGAGGAGATGTGCAATTGTGCTCTGATGTAAAGGTCTCGGTCACCAAGGCGATGCATGCAAGTAAACTACCAATTTAGCATCGATTCATCCACGGTGTTCTTACAAATAAGAGCTTTAATCTGGAAAGCAGGTGAGGCTCATATACTCTCTCACCTGTGAGTTTATTAGCGGCCCCCGAACAAGCAGAGAGGAAGTGGAAGGATGTGGAAGTCCCAAAGACCATCCAGTAGGGATGTATTCTTCAACTGCAAAGAACTTCCACGTTTACAGGCTGTCAATCAAACCTTTGTGTGTGGTGCTTTATTTACGGATTTCTTTATTTTCATCTGATTTCTCTCTATCAAATCCAGTTGTCGCTGTGTGCCGGTTTCCAATAGCTGTGCCATGGATTTTCCATCTTTAATGGATTCTTGCTCTTTAAGGAGAACCCAAGGTGGAATGTGAAGGCATCTGTCCAGAGTCAGTATCACCCTCGCAGTCGTTTAGGAGGCTTGTCCTTTGGTATTTCTTAAAGGATTTTTGGCACCTCCAGCTGGAGATAAGCACAGCACTCTCCAAATCGATGGGGTGTTTTAACATTTAATCCCTTTCATTGACACGTATTCTCGAAGAAGCAGGACTCTGAATTCCAAATGCTGGACTGCTGGGCACATAAATGGCCATAAATGCTCAGAAACACTCCAGAACCCTCCAAAACATTCACACACTCAAAGGAAAAGATTCCCTTGAGAGAGAATGATGGACAAGTCTTGTTGCTTGGCTACAGTCTCTTTTTAAAAAAAAAACAAAAATCGATGAGCTTCCATGTCACAAACGCTTTACATAATAGACAGTTTAATCACAATCTCTTTCCCTTGAGTGACAACTGAACTGCATATTTCCCAACCATTTAATGAGCAAATTCAATTTATTCACAGCAAAAACCCATAATCAACATACAAAATCAATGGGCCAGAACAATACCATTAATTGCACAACTAGAAATTATTATACAATTTGGAAAAAAAAGTCCAGAATTTATATGCCTGACTAAACACTTAATATGAACTGTGTGCATGTTTGCCCCATACTCTATAGATGAGTCGATGATGTGTTTATGGCACTTTTTAGTACCAGCTAGCTGCTGATTTCACCTGCACCTCATGTCAAAAGAATGGCTGAGCTTCAGTAGGCCGTGACATTTCTTGTATGGGCGCTAACGGCCCCTGTGTAACAGCAGTAATCACCCGGCATCGAGCTAAGCGATGCCCTGAGCATCCCTATTTTCACGGCCCACAAAGCTAACAGCTCTCGGATAAATCAGCAGAAAAAAACGCTGTCTGGCCGACCCATTCTGTGGCGGCCATTTTCCCTGAGCTTGGACATTACTTGGCATGGAGAATGATAAGTTTGCATAAGCATCCGATTTGCATTCATGACTGACTTCTGATGCACGCTGAGCAGAAAAGTGAGAGCTTTCACCGGGAACAGGTTTTTGGCTTTAGGCTGCCTCAACAGGTTGCTTGGCAACAGCATCAACAACAGAGAGCAGCATTGCCAGTGATGATGGCCTTCTAGCCGGCAGTAGCCAGCTAAACAACCAGCTCTATTTTCCCCTCTAACAAGCAAACTCCTTCTTTGAAAGACTGTACCAACCACACAAGTGGAAGGCTGGTGCCGTCCCGCTACCAAAGAGGCTTAGAGATCCCATCACAGCCTTCCACTGTGTGCCTGGAAGACTGAAGACTCCCCCTGGAAGAGCGTAGATGCCATGACATTTTTCATTAGCTAATATGGATATGCAAAAATGACATATCAGTGCCTTGGCCTAGTGAGCGACTCATGATAGAGCACAAGAGCATGAAAAGCTGACCCATAGAGACCCTACAGACTATAAGGAGAGGAAGAACTGGAAACAGGAAACACATGGGAAAGGGGATGAATGGAAGGCAATAGTCAAGCCAGTTAATTACGTTGCAGTTGTAGGTCTTTTAAGGCCAGGATGCAACTGGCCTTTGTTAAACCAGTAGACAGGAGCTTCAACGAAACTTTCCGTTTCCTGAACATGTGGTTGTGGGCAGGATTCTTCTTTGCCAAAGCAGATATATATACTCCTTGGCCGCCTTTTGTGAGGTCAGGTCAGTCCCACTATCCCATGAGTCCCAGACCTGTTCAGTATCAAATAGCAAGCAATGAGAAATCCGGATGGGGCCCAACAGATGGCAACACAGAACCCGGACAAATGCTTTTTATCTCTATTCTGCATTTCAAACTTCCACACAAATGTGCTATTTCAAATGTCCATCAACAGTAATTCCCAATGTTACTTTACTTATTAACTCATTTACAGAGATTGGCAGGCTTCCATGGCACCATCAGGGTACCAGGCCCTAACCTTGACAAATGGATGCCAACTGCCACCGCGTTCCCTGTTTTTGGCAGACAAACAAATCAGTAAGTGACACAAGACAAATTCAAAAATAAATCGACCAAATGCCGGTAAATCAGACTTCACAGAATCACATTCGGTTACGACACTGATAACCACATGTGACAGCCTGGATTTCCCCAGTACTACACAAACTGTTCTCAGGACAGTGCTCACATCCACATGGCTGAAGACTTATGGGAGCTCATCTATCAGGCTTTTAAATTAAAATCAATATTTCATCATCAGAGTCATTATTGCAATGGGATCAATGATGGGGGATTTTGATGAACTGGGAAAGCAGCTCAACTCCTTCTGCATACCACCTCCTCCAGGCTAGATTCAGGTGTCATTGGCTCCTTCCTTTTTCTGTACTATTTCATATTGTGCATGTTGCATTACAAGCCCCACCCCACCCCTTTACCCCCCACCAAGCTCCCAGAGGTCATGCATTTTAATTTGAACCCACTTTCTGCACAGTGGACAGATTCTGCTTCTCATGTCTATTGTTCAGCCCTGGCATACTTTCCACAGTCATTACTCTCAGCATGCTGAGCAAAGGCACTTTATCCCAGCCAATATTAATTCCCAATTCAGTCAATATTAATTCTTTACACTTTTCATGTCTGGACTGAATTCATATTGAAGCTGCAGCCTTTCTCCATCCTCCCCTGAGGAATAAAAAGATACTAGTGCTTTGAAACACGCTTTCTGAACACTGAGGGATGGCAGAAAAAGATGAAGAAAAAAAACAAACACTGACTTTCCTGCTTGTGTCCGTGTCTGCTGTACAGATCAGTTGTTCCCAGCACCACTTGTGATTTTTCCAATAAATCCAGCTAATTTTCCTGTCACTTTTGGGAAATGTTCCCTTGATATACAGTATATTTATGTCTTGCCACACTCATTTAATAACATTCCTATGGAGAATAGTCTACTGAAAAGAAACGAGAAGATGATCTTGTATAGCAGCTTATACACAGAAGCATATTGTCCACATACAGGAGGTGACTTCTCAGACCAAAATGCACCTTAGACTGAACATTGAAACGTAACTCTGAAAACACTCCAAGAATGACATCAAAACCATTTAATTCACTGCCTGGTCTTAGGCTGATGTAAGACGCTAAAATATACAGGAGAGACAGACACAAAGCTGGTGGTGTTACTGTGCGCAGCCTTTCACAGGCAGCTTCACCTGGGTTTCTGCTGGCTGGTTTTTGTGTCCCATGGGATTAAACCAGGCAGTGATTGATGGCACACTGATATCCCACCCACTGTGAGAAGTGAAACCTTGAAGTGAAATCTCTCCCATAGAAGTAGCCAGTACCAGCTTTCAAAACAATGCCCTCTAGCTGTGGAAAAAAGCCAATGTGTCCACTTCCCCTCCAGTTTCATCACCTGTGGAAGGTAGCCTGTCATGGCATTCGTTGTGTTGCTAGCCACAAGAGTGTCAACAGGAAATGACGCACTTCTTAGAAACAGCAACACAAAGCTTTTAGCTGATTAACACAAAATAGTAAATAACAAGATGTTCATCCATCTTCTGGCCACTGCAGCTTGCAGTCTGCCCCAAGCCGCATAGGAGAACACTCTAGACAGGCTGCCACTCCATCACAGTGCACACACACTGTAGGCCAGGGCTATTCAAATCACGGTCCTCAAGGGCCAAGTACTGCTGATTTTCCAGCCTTCCTTTACCTGGGAACCAGGTGTGAAGCCTCTGTGACAAATAAGAATCAGTAATGATTAAACTAACTACCTGGGAGGACTGAAAACATGGGCTGGATTTGGAATCGAGGGCCATATTTGAAGAGCTTTGCTACAGTCAATTTACAGACACCATTTAGCCTAAATGCATGTCTCTGGGACTGTGGAAGAAAATTGGAGTATCCAAAGAAACCCAGAGAACACAGCGAGGACATGCCAGCTACATACCTGGAGCTGGAGCAAGATTCAAACCTGCAGCCTTGGACGAGTGAAGTAACAGTGTCATCTACCCCCAAGAGCAGGGATCCCAGCACAAGAAAAAATTTGTAATAAATGTGCCATACAGACGATCACACAAATACATGGTGCTCCACCCTCCTGGTGACGGTCAGGAAGCAGCCACTGAAGGTCAGTGAGAGAAGTTGGGATTCACACAGGGCTGGAGCAGCACTTAGACACAAGAGACTGCAGAATTGCAGAATTTCTGACAGAAACAAACACATGTCACTCAAAACAGTGAGTGTTTAGACCAGGATATTCTTTTCACTGAGTCTCGACAGCGAATGTTTTGACTGGGATAGTCATGTTACTGAGTCACAACACTGTGTGTTTTAACCAGGACACTCTTTTCAGCACCTCAGTCACAGAAGTGACTCTGAATATTGATGTGTGAGATTTTTCTCCTACAGTTACAAACACAAATCCCCCAAACGCTTCTCAACAGCCTCTCCTGCTGGAGTCAGTTACGGGCAACAGATTGCATGTGGAGCACATTCTCAGAACAGCAATGACCTTGCCAAGGTACATCCAATTCTTCACTGCAAAGTACGAGTCGTCTGGATTTATGCCCCAAAATCTGATGCCAGTTTTTTCATTTTACAATCCCATCAACTTTAAGAACTCTTAAACCTATATAGCATTTATCAGCCAACCTACATCTATTAAAAACACCCAAAAGCCTCAATAATGTCCTTGGTTTCCATTTGTGATTCCAGATGTGCATCAACTGCTTCCTTCTAATTAACCCTCTTATCATCCTTGACAGTTCCTTAGTTAATAAAAATAAAATTACCAGAAGTAGAAGTTCAGGCCCAAAGATTCTTGGGCACCATGGCTTTAGCACTCTGATTAATTTTACCAGTTTATTTAGACTCACAAAAATTCTAAGTAAATAGAGAGGTCATAAAAATCTCTCAAAGGCTTATGGTTACATAAGAAATGGTTCTCAGGAATGTTTCTTTTCAGTTTCAGAATTATTGTGCTGCATAAATATTACCAACAATTATACACAATTTACTCAAACAGTATCTGAAACTAGCCTACAGCAATATTTTGTCAAGTAAATGCTTAATGAGGAGTCTAATGTATTCATTCGAAGGATGTTTTCTTCGTAAGTGTAAACGGAGACCTCAAGGACTCACTGAATATTGATTTTTATATTCTTGATGGTAAAAGAAAGCACATTGTTGCATGGTTTTTCTGCGTTTTATCAGACGGTTAGCCATTTATTGTTATGCAAACTTGGCACCAGCAAATAGGATGCAGTAGGAAGTGCAGCTGCCTTGAGATTTCATGTTACGGGCCACCTGAGAGACAAAGGCCTTGGAAGGTCAGGAGGCTGAGTTAAATCAGCTCAGAGGTGAACTTGGACCTGCTATTTAATTACACAAATTCTCAAACAGGAGGCTCAAGAATCGGAACTGTGCTCTTTTGGGTCGGTTGTGTACGTCGGTCAGGTGAGATCACAGATCCTCCCAGCAAGGGCTGTCCAGACCGTCACTCACCCGCTGACTTGTCAGCCATGACGATTTGCATACAAATCAAGCAAACTGTTATTCACACAAAATAACAGATGCGATTTATACTGCTGCATAGCAGAGAAAGGAGGCCCGGCACACCAATGATCGTTTTCACTGTATAATTTTGAGGCTTGCAGTAACAACAATGACACTGGGTTGTGATGGAGACATACTTCCAAGTTTTCCATTATACAAACACGTGCACACTAGCAGTGCAGACTGCTCTCATAGCCCTGCAGTTTTTAATCTCGTTTGCCACTGCGGCATGCCATGATCATTTGAACTCTGGATATGTGCAGAAATGCTCTTTTCATACAAGAACAGCTTTTTTGCTGTCGGAACACCAACAAAAATGCAATTAAAATGGTAATTATTTTTCCTACATAAATTTCAATTAGGTGAATGCCAAAAGACATGAGTGTTTTTCCAATTCAGGATTTTAACAAAATGTAGGCAAAGTTCCAGCAATAAAAGGCACTGCCCACACATATAGAGTACACACAGTGACACACAGTGACACACACACACACACACACACACACAAAACACAAAGATGAAGAGAATCGGTTTAAGTGGGGTTTGTATGGTGATATTTGGACTGAACATTATTTAAACAAGGAATACACGCACGCATGCACACACACACGCGCGCACACACAAATGCACGCACGCGTACACACATACATACACGCATGCACGCACACACACCAATGAGGTTGTGACATCAGGAGTGCTTGACAATTGGCCCATTCAGCAGAGGAGGGAATGAAGAGGACAGCATTGATTGGCCAGCGTCCTTACCCACTATCCCCACTCATGTCCCAGTATTTCCACCCTTTTCAACCTGTTTAATGAACAGACTGTCAACCGACTCGCTCACATTCATGAGAAACAGCATGCCGAGTGGGGGTCTGAGGGGACGAGGCAGGACTAGGGGCCATCACCTCGAAAGAGGAGTTTCTTTGGGGCTTGATGGAATTTGTGCCGCCGCCATTATGGAAGCAATAAGGAACATTAGCTCTCCACAGGAGGTGGAAAATTCAGGTCTAGAAAGTACAAATCCAGACCAATGGTTTTGTTTCAACCAACCAGTTGAGTATAAAGAGTCACAATGACAGAGTACTCAACTGGTCGGTTGAAACAAAATCTTGGTCTGGATTTGTACTTTCGGGACCTGAACTTTCTACCTATAGCTGTTAACCATAAGTTGAAAGCGCAGGTTTAAGAAAGGGAGAGGGGGTGAAATCCACTGATCTGAAAATTTTTTCCTCCTAAGATTCACAGGCTTGACTGAGCAATCTAGTAAAATGAAAATGGGAGTACAAGACACAAAAAATAAGAGGAAGAAACTTTATTCTATTTTGGAAATACAAAAAAAACATATCGCTTTCTTTTCTAAAAATACAAAAAGTACACACATCAGCATTGCTTTTGTTCCTCCAGAACAGGACTCAGGCATGTTCAGTGAGGAATGTGGAAAGGCAGCTGAAGCCAGGATCCAGCTGCAGGTGAAGGGCCTGTAAATCTGCAGGAAGCCTGGCCTGGGATCCGGCTGCAGGTGGAGGGCCTGTAGCCCTGCAGGAAGCCTGGCCTGGGATCTGGCAGCAGGTGGAGGGCCTGACCCTCACCCACACCCCAGGGTATTAGGAGTCATACCTGGAGCTTCCCTAGGGAGGTGAGTCCCTCCTGTCTGAAATATTGTCAAAGGGGAGACTTTCCTTGGGTGTATAAGAGGGAGAATGTGGGGGGGTGGAGCGGGGGCAGTGAATCTGTTTTGCTGGGGCTTGTGCTCCACTGCTGGATATGTCCGTGTGCACAGAGGTCATGGAGGTCATAGAGGTCATGGAGGACCTAGAAGCCGAGGAATGGAGCTGGGGCACCCTGGCCTGGGAACCTATCAGACTGTCCCGGGACCCGAAGACAGGGGGCGTGGGACTCCGTGACTTGGGGGCTCGGGGGCCCTCAGAGTAGCACGGACCCGGGTGCGGGCTGTGCACACGGGGGGTGTCATACACCCCAGCATCCGGTTGAGGCTGGAAGAGGGATTGGACCTGCAACTGTCTCTCATCCTCGGTCTCCTGGCGCTCCTGAATGGATGCCATGATGGTCTTGGGAAGGCTATCATAGCGCACCGGTGAGGGGTTCTTCAGGTGGGGGGAGTGTCTACTCACCAGGACCGGGCACGGCAACTCGGGCAGCCAAGCCGAGAACTGGTTTGTGGGCTGGATTGGCAGCTGGCACCCCAGTGATGGCAGTCCAGGGTGGGCCAGGCAGTCCGTCATGGTGAGGGCGTTAGGGCTTGGATGGAGTAGGCTGTCATAAGACAGGCTGCCATTACGGCTGTACAGCACTCCAGGCATCAGGACGCTGCTGTGGGGGGCCGAGTCCTCGGGCTTGCCGGGTAGGGCCTGGAGCTGGTCCCGGTGCTGGTGCGACTCTCTCAGGCTGAGTGAGCGTGAGTGGAGGCTGTAGGAGTCCAGCTGCAGCGGGGAGGACCGCAAGGCCCAGGGCGCAGGCTGGTTCCTATAGTCTGGCAGGTCCAGGTCAGGCTCAGAGTAGTAGCCCTGGCCCCTGGGGACGCCATCCAGGCTGCCCAATGCCTTATGAGGGTTGGATATTGTGACCTGCATATGACAGGGGTTAAGGCATCAAGGTCTTCAAGAGATCACAGTTTAGACACCACACAACCCTTCAAACATAAACTGAAATTCACAAATTGTTAGCTTATGGGTTGGACAAAACAGCACAGTTACATGTGAGCCAACCCCTTTCATGAGGACTTCTGAGAAAGCAGTCCAGGGTGTAGCAAACAAGGAACCCCTATGAGGAGCCTGACATCTCATGACGTAACACTCACCTGCTCTCCCACTGCACGGTACTGCACCCTGGCCACAGGCCCAAAGGGGGCTTGGTACTTAAACAAGGCTTGGGCAGAGAGGCCTTCTGGAGAAGCAGAAGAGATAGATTATACCATGAGCAGTGTCTTTCCATGCCACATGAGCAGATCTGGCAGGGAGACTGGGAATTAGTGTAACAACAGGATAAATGGCTGGGAACAGGAAGTACACTTCCTACAGTATTGCCTACGCAGTAAATTCTGTTCCACAGTGCTTAACATGTACAAAACAACCAACACCTTTTATCACACCTGCACCGGATGACTAATTTTTCCCCTTATACCAGCCTCTCTGTTTCATTAAACACATCACAGCATGTTCTTAAATACTGTAGGTATCTGTTGGCTCATTCATAGTATTACTAGATGCCTCCACCAGATGGCAGCCAAACTACAACCAGAGGAATGGTGACGGCCCTGACCTGGGATTTAGAGACCTTATCCCAAGAACACATCGACACAGAAAATAGGGCTTCTCATTCAAAGAAACACTCAAAAAATGAACTATTACATCACTTCATATGTATTACATAAAAATGTAAATATTCAGATTAGCACATTTATAGTTTACATATATTTATGGGACATTCTGAAGAACCATTCTGGGGAAGAATAGAATATAATAGTGAAACTCTATTCATCCCTGTAGGAAAACTATCCTTTTGCCTACCCCATCTTGCTCTCCATGAGACACACAAAGGTGAGAGCAAGTTTGGGTGGTGAGAGCTGGGGGTTAAGGGCCTTGCCCAGGGGTCCAGTGGTAATATCAATCTGCCGGCCCTGGGTCTCACATCGATGACCTTCTTATCACAAACACAGAGTCTTAAACCACTGAGTCACGCACTGCCCCCAGGTTACACTGTGGAAGCTCGTTAGTTTGTAAGCTATGGTGCATGCCTAAATATTTTTGCATTTCGCATTATGCTTCCTGCTGGAATTTTCTGCCCTACGGGCCCCACCTTCGCTGTCAGCCAATCTGGGTTTCAGCTCGTTGTCCTCACTGGGGTCTGGCCTGGGAGGAAGCGCAATCATGTCCAGAGTTCTTTTGGACTGACAAGAACAGGAGGAGGACAGACAGATGTTAATGGAGTTTTAAACCGGTGTTAGGGTTACAATAATGGTCCTTCACACTGGCTATCCATCCATCCATTTTCTATAACCGCTTATTCCACATGGGTCGCGGGGGGTCCAGAGCCTATCCCGGAGGCTGCAGGCGCAAGGCAGGGAACAACCCAGGATGGGGCGCCAACCCATCGCTG